>MU968317.1:9643703-9824933 GCA_034641835.2 Pinus albicaulis
ACAACAATGTCACAATAGTTGTTCTGTCGAAAGCTTTTGAAGAAGGAGGCAATGTTATGAATCTAATTCATAACTAAGAATATAGTTATTAATAGAATAAAATAGAATAAATGTAATTACTAACTATTACAGAAAGGCCCATCATGTTCCATCGTGTGTGAACCAGATAAAGTTAATCATGTTAGTATTCCAGCCTACAGTTATTAATTATAAAAATACACAAGAGGTATTTATAATAATAATATTTTATTGATAAGATATAACATGATTGAATGATTACAATGAGGTCCCGCTTTTATATCTATGCAGGTACCTTTTCACGAATATGCATGTCTTTTAGACATGCCTTTCCATTAACCTAATGACTATTTAACATAATCCTAACTGATTAGTTAGTAATTACATTTATTCTATTTTATTCTATTAATAACTATATTTATTACTTTAGTTATGAATTAGATTCATAACATTGCCTCCTTCTTCGAAAAGCTTTGTCCTCAAAGCTTAACTTTCGACAATTTTCTTCATCTCGGATTATCTCATAAGCATGTCTTTTAATCACTGGGACTTTGGCATATATAATTCTCCCATAATACTTCCTTGAAACTAAGTTCTCCCTTTTATATATATAATTTAATTTCTCTTCTTTTTTTTTATGAAAAACCTCTTCTTTTCATTTGAATTTGTATCTCTATATATTGATATATATATGTATATATGAATTTTTAAGTAACCTCTCCCTTTTTTCTTTTTTCTTTTTTCATTAATTTAATTAATTAAATAGTAATTTTAATTAATTAAATTAATATTTCTTTTTATTTATTTATAATAATTTGTTATAAATATAAACTATATATGTGTTATATTAGTTGTAACTATATAACATATATATAATATATATATATCGATCAAAAACATCCATCCGTTTTTTTTTTTTTAAAACCGTTACACGATACACCGTTTGTCGAAATTAAACGACGTGTCTGTAGGCGGACACACGATGGTTTCATAGCAAACGTGATGCCCATTGCAGATGACGTGGCTCGTGGTTCTGTTGTCATTTGCATTTTTGACATACGCAACATAATTCGAAACTAATGGGTCTCGACACCTCTCGATGAATGTATCAATACTTATAGATGAATCCCTGCCCGGAATCACGCTCTCGAGCAGACCAATAAATATTGAGAAGAAGTCTTCAAAAGTGAACTCTGCGTATCCCAGGTCCCGGAGGGCTTTCGTGCACTGCTTATCTCGAAGACCATCAGTTAGCACTGATATTATTCCAGTACTCGCCACTTCGTCTTCAATAAGAGTTGCATGTCGAATCAACAAACCCATCACACAAACAAGCTGAACACAAAAAGCAGAAACCTTTGATATCCTCAGCATCTTAACAAGCATTGGCATTACTGGACCGTTGGTTAAAATATTGGCCGCATCAACGTTGCTGCTTAGGGTCTCCAGGTATCTCACGGCATTCTGCTTTTCACTGAGAGTTGTGTTGCCATTGACACTGGTAACAATACGACTAATAAATGCTTCTATCTGATCTGATGAGAGTTTCAAGAAGTCAGAAATAGAGAGAGCATCAAATGGAAGCATGCGTACATCAAGAACATGTTCAATAGCCTTATCACTTTTCCTGCTGAGCATGATTGGTCTAACAGATAAATCAGACGGGTGCCAAAGAGTCTGTGAAAGATTCACATATACTTTGGAAGGATCTGCACTAGCTGAAGATACAGAGACTCCTTTACTCATCTCATCCGCAAAATCAGCAGAACGTTGAGCTCTTCTTTGAAGACCAACATAAGGGGGCGTTGCTGCAACTTCCCGCTGTTGCAAGCGTGTGCATTCTTCAACAGCTTTTGAAGAATCAGATTCATTGCCATCACTATCTTGTAAGAGGTTGGGTGACACCATATTGACATGATTTTCTTCTTGTTCATGTCTATCTGGCAATACATTAGCTGATCGGGCTCGTATTGGTGTCTTACCTTTAGAAACAGGGGTCACAGAAACTGAGTTTTCAGTGGCATCACTCTCTTCCTGTGCATCAGTTTCAGCATTTTCAGCAAAATCTAGTTCCAGGTCATTATTCTTTTGTGGTACACCTGCAGATCTCTGTCGTTCAAGTACTGCATTCAAAGCAGGCCCTTGTAAATCCTTTAAACCCTTCGTTACCATTTCATGTCCAGAAACACGAATGATTTCAACAAGAGAAGATTCAGCGGCCTTTCGAACATCTACAGACTTATCCAGAAGAGCAGATGCCGTAGGCTTCAGTAGTTGCACTATATCTGGCTGATCATTCAGTTTTGTAAGCTGCCTTGCTAACCAGTCAAAAAGATCCTTACGACCATCAGCACCAAGTTTTGCATCTAATAATGCCAAAATTATGTAAGGAACCATTTTATCAAGTTGAACAACTAAAACCCACGTATCCAAGGTCTTGATAGTGCTTTCCCGCATCAGTTTCTTGTTGTCACCAAGACATTTAAGAATATCTGAGAGAATACCCTTGCTGCTCTTGTCCACAGCAGGGCCCATTGCAGATGCAATGTTTCCAATAGTAGTTAGAGTTGTAGTAACTAAGTTTTTGTTTGTGTCAAATAAGCGAGCTCTCAATGCTCCAAATAGATCCACTGTTCCTGTAGGCTGAATGCATTTATTTGCTTCTTCAAGAATTTTGTTAACGGACTCTATTGATTCAAGCCGGACCTTCCAATCAGAACTGCCTAAATTTTTTATTAAATTTGGCGTAATCTTTCCACTTATATCCTCACGTGGCAAACAGTCAGAACCATATCCACTTAAAACTGAAGCAGAATCTAAACATTTTATGGTCTTCTTAGGAGCTGCCACTGAACCCTCAAACGGGTTTTTCTCATACTCTGCATCATCTTTTTGTGCTATTTCACTGTTATTTCTTGTATAAAAGGCACATTTGTGTCCTGCGAAATATTTATCTCTACATTTCCAACATTTCCCTTCTTCTTTACTTTTATTACGCATTGGTGGAGGGATATATTTAGTTGACTTTTCCATGGATTTTTTACTTGATTTCCCTTTAGAAAAACTAACTGCTTTATTATTATTACTGCATTTTTCATCTTTTTTATTATGGACTACTGCAGAAAATTCTGCACCTAACTTCTCTACGTGCTCAATCTTTTCTTGAACTTTTCTAATCTGCTCAATTATTTTGGGAATTTCACGTAATGACACATAGTGTGGTAATTTATGTCCATAGGCTTGTAAACTACGTTCGTAGGCTTGTAGAACGACGTTGTGTGCCATTCCTTCAACCTGTCCACAATATGGCTCCGATACCACTGTAACAGCGGAATTCGTAGATTTGAATACTGTAGCAGAAGACTTGTATGCTTGTTGACTTTGATAGCATAATAGCTTTAATTATAAAAATACACAAGAGGTATTTATAATAATAATATTTTATTGATAAGATATAACATGATTGAATGATTACAATGAGGTCCCGCTTTTATATCTATGCAGGTACCTTTTCACGAATATGCATGTCTTTTAGACATGCCTTTCCATTAACCTAATGACTATTTAACATAATCCTAACTGATTAGTTAGTAATTACATTTATTCTATTTTATTCTATTAATAACTATATTTATTACTTTAGTTATGAATTAGATTCATAACATTGTCCAACATCTTCTTGATTTTCTTTTATTGGCAAATCGAAATCTTTGTAGAAGTAAGAACTACCTTAGGTTTGCAAACTAAAGCAAAACTTACCTCTTCTTCTTCTATCTGCTGCAGATATTCCTTCCCGCTCAGCAACAAGGTCTTTGGATCAACCACTCTGCTTGATGACTCTCCTTCTTCCATGGGTAACAATGTATGATGCACCCCATCCTTGAAGAACTTGTAAGTGTTCTTCTTGCCATCATGCACCGCTGCTCTGTCAAACTACCAAGGTCTTCCCAGCAGTATGTGACACACATCCATGGGCATTACATCACACAAGACCTTATCTTTGTATTTGCCCATTTGCAGCTCTATCTCACACTGTTCTTTTACAATCAGTTGGTGCCCTTTATGCAGCCAGGACACCCTGTAGGGAGTTGGATGCTCCCTTGTCTTCAACTTCAACTTCTCTATCACCTCAGTGGAATGGATTGTCTAGTGCCGCCACTATCAATGACTAGTCAAAGATTTCCCTTGACTTTGCATATGCTCCTAAACAAAGTCTTCCTTTGTACAGTTCCGTTGACCTCTTTGGCTTGCTTCAACAGGACCTTATTAACCACCAAGGACTCTCCCCTCTCTGGAAGAATTTCTTCTTCAATTTCTGCCTCTTCTCCAGCCTGGGCAACAACAGCATTTCTTGGACCAGCACCCACATTCTCTAGACACTCATAGTTCTTATGTCCCACTTCCCGACATCTATAGCACCTCAATTCTCTACCTCTGCCTCTGTCTCTGCCTCCTCTTCCTTTTCCTCTATAAGAACCCCTTCTGCCCCATGCATCATCCTCTGTAGATGCATTCTGAGGTGAGCTACTATTAGCTCCATCCCTGGGTGTAGTAGGCTTTCCTCTACCACCCTGACTTCCCTTTCCACGGAAAGTACCTCTCTTCTTGGCAGACTGTTTCCTCAAGACTTTCTCCTCTGCTTTCAAGGCCATCTGGTAGGCCTCTTCCACTGTCTTAGGAGATAGAAGACCAATCTCATCTTGGATCTCCAGCTTGAGGCCATTCACATATCTGGCAGTCTTCTCTGGTGTGTCTTGGAATTGCCCAGCCCTTATGCTTACTCTATAGAATTCCTCTGTGTATTCCTTTACTGTCAGCAACCTCTGTCTCAGGTTCTGCATTTGCCTAAACAATGTCAGCTGATAATCACTAGGCAAGAATTTACCTTTTAATTTAGCCATCATTCTGGTCCAGCTTTTGATAGGTTTCTTGCCAACTCTCCTTCTTTCTGCCTGCACTCCATCCCACCAGAGTGCAGCATGTCCTTTCAGCTTTCTCACTACAAACTTGACCTTTTTATCTTCGCTTATTTCTTCATAGTCGAAGCACTTGTTCATTTCATTTATCCAATCCACCAGCTCCTCTAGATTCAATCCTCCTGCAAAATTTTATACTTCAATCGTGGGCTTAACTACAGACCCCAGAACAGTTCTGAGGAGCCTCATGTCAGGAGGAATTTCCACATTTTCTTCTGCTTCTTCTGTTTCAGGTTCACTGATGTCTTCAGGATCTTTGGGCTATCTTCACTCCATGGCATCCATTCTAGCCTCGAACCTCTGCAAAATTCCCAACACTTCTGCATTGGCAACAGGTCCGCCTCTCCTTCTACCAGCACCTCTACCAACTCGGATTGCCATGTTGATTATCTGCAAAAACAACTCGAAAACAACAGCTCTGATACCACAAATGACAGCAAAAAAACTGAAAGTAGACCCCTAAGGAGAGTTGGTCTCTTCTCGTGGCTTTGTGAGCATTAACTTAGTTTTCCTCCACGTGGTCTTCTTTCTTTTCTTGGAATTTTATTTATCAATTTCGAAGAAATTGACAAATAAACATATACTCTGCAACCCTTGAAATTAAATTATATCTCCAAACTTTATATTAACACCCAACGCCTTTTAAACAAATGGCTTTGTAATAAACCTTTGGGTTCGGCCCCACGTCTATAATCAAAAGTCCAATCAAATTCACGCGTCATACCTTAGGTTAACCTTCGCGCATCTTTCTCATACAACCACCGTTCGATGGCTCCCCTCCAGATCGATGGCACTCAACAATATCGCGCGGTCTCCTTAGTCAAACGTTAATGCGCGATGGTAACGCGAAAAGGCGGTTTTTGGAACTTTGCCTAACGCCACGTGTTGGCTGTTCTACAGAATCGCTCGCAATTGGAGAATACCGCTTGCTCCACAAACGCAGTGCGATATGGGCAATCCGGGTTTTCTAATCCACTCACGGTTTTGAAATAGTGTTGAACAGTGTTCAAACCGAGTTACACTATCCTTCTTATTCAGTTAACTTAGGTCTATCCATGGCAGGGTTTCCAATTAACAAAAAACAAATGTAATTCTCTTCCGACGGGATTTTCACTATCATTAGGATGGAGTTAGTTGACCACCATTTTACGCAGACTTCTTCTATGAGCGGAGATTTATTTAACAGAGCCTGTTCGAACAATTTTGAGGGAAACAATAGACAGAGGGATGTGGAATCTATACAATAGTTCAACTCAGTAATTATATACGCACAGAGTTCAATCACCTCACAATTAAACAATTTCTTAACAAATAAGGATTCAAGACAGCTTGATAATCAATATGTCCAATTCATTCAACTTGGAGCAATTGCTTAACCCACAATCTTTTATTGTAGAAATCTTCTCCAATGCATCCGAGGGATACAATTTATATACATTACAATGTGTCTCTTCGGTTCCTCTGGTGAGGACCGTTTAGAAAATCAAAAGCCTAATTACAATAATTCAACTAAGTGAAATATGACAGATGGACTGAACTGAACTATTCGACTTCTACAAACTCTCACTAATCTAAATGATACAGTCAGCTGAGGTATTGACACCTAGTTGTTACAATTCAATTGTTTTCGAACCCCCCCTAGCCACAACATGTGGACAAAACCTCCTACATTGCTGGCTAGTGTCTTATGCCCCTGCATCACAATTGTAGCATCTTCCTTTGCCTCTTCCTTTGAATCCCTTCCTAGATCCTTGACCCTTTTTCCTTGGAGCAGCATCATTCTTCTTCTTTGCATTTGCAGAGAAATCGGTAGGTTCATTTCCATTGTTGGATTTATCTTTTTCCATCATTCTTGTCTCCTCTTGTGTGCATCTAGCCAATAACTCATCGAAACCAGGTATCCTGTCATTGTTGAGAATGGTAGTGACAAATACATCCCATGGTCTTGAAAGACCTTCAAGAGCAATGAGAGTGAGTTCCCTGTCAGCAGTAACTTCTCCAATAGATAGCAAGTCATTCTTGATTTGAGTTATTCTCGTGATGTAGAATTGAATAGACTCCCCTTTATCCATCTTGATATCCTTCAACTTGTTCTTGAGAAAGAGGGTTTGATTTGCATTGTTCACTTTGAACATCCCAACCAACTTATCATATATTTCCTTATAAGTTCCCAAATCAGAAATATAGGCAACCAAATGCTTTTGAATGGAGTCAATCAAAATTTTCTTAGCTTTGACCTCACCTTTTCTATACTTTGTTTTTGCAGCGGCAGGTGCATTTGAAGGAGGCTCCACCACTTTTCCCTGCACATAGGCCAATACTTCATGCTCCTCAAAAGTTAGGTCCAAAGTCATCTTCCATGCATGACAGTCAGATTTGTCATCGAGCTTGTCCTTAGTCTTGAAGCAAGATGTAGAGGCCATAGAGACTTGTCAAATATTCTTTGTCCAACAGATATCTTAGTGATTGCTTTACTCTCTCTTGCTTGGGCTTGTCCTCACCTGCGCTCTGACACCATGTTAATTTTAGATAACAACGGTATGTTCTATGCTTGCAGCAATTACTTCAATGTCCTTTTCTTAGCCCAATGATAATTTCCACTTATTTTCCAACAGAAATCACATTAACCATTAATCACATTGACAGTAACTATAGATAGAACATAAACAATAAAATGCAAAAGACAAGAGAACACAAGAATTTGGCTCAAGCCTGGGAAAAACCCCAAGATGGGGAAAACCCTTGATCAATTCTTCTTATTATAAATATCAAATGTTCAGCAGCGAGAGAGAGAGTACAATAATCCAAATTTAAAGTCAAAATTGACTTGCCAAATCACTATCCAAAACAGCCCCGTCAAATCTGCAATTTTCTGCTTGCAGTCAACAGCAGTCAAACAGCCCTAACCAGTCAACGGTGCAACAGCAAACAGTCCACTAAGGAGCTCGTTCAACCTTGGTCAAATGCGGTCTGATCAGCTGGTCAAGATGCCTTGAAAACAGTCCCAAAATTCCTCCTTAAACTCAGTCAAATACGCTGCAAAACCCTAGTTGCATGTTTGAAGTCAACACATTCAAAGCCAACATAATACCTCGGTTTGTTCGCCCAAAAACTCGGCTCGCCCAAACAGAAATTCTCCTAGAAAATCTAAGTCAAAAGCTACCCAGAAACTCAAAGTCAACACTAGTCAATGATTGATCAAAGTGCAGAAAATTTCTTGATTTTGGCCTCCTGAAATTCGACCTCCTTTCAGCCACACATGTGAAAAGAACAACTGCCCAATAAGGTGTACGAACCAATCAGATTAGGAGAGAGAAGAATGTGTTGAGTTGATGAAATGCCAAATGAGGTTGGAGGTCACTCTTATTTAAATGAGTCGATGAGGGTCAAAAGACATGTCTCTTGGGCTTCATGAACCTACATGATGGTGTGGCCGACCTTGACAACTTACACGTGTGGGTTTCACTTCAAAAACATATTTCTCCTTGTCCAATTTCAGTGAACCTTAGGTCAATTTTAGTCCTTTCGAAAAGAGGAATTTAATGCAATAATTATCTTCGTCAAATGCATTGTCCAAAGTGGAATTTGGTCCTAGTTGCCAACTTTAACAAACATGAACCCCTAAAGGATTGGCTCTGGTTTGTCCTATTGACGCCTTTTGGGCTTGCTACCTTGATTTTAGGATGGCTTTGCTTTTTATTTTGACTCGATGCTCCCAAAACGTTTGGGTCTTTATCTTTTCATGCCTTAGCAATACTCAGGAGGTCAAGGGCGTCCAAATCCATTACTTTGGTTCCCTCATTATTGTGTGGCAACCTAGAATCTTTTTCTAAGGGTTCCTAAGGATCCAAATTCAAGGGTCATGAGAAGGTAACAACAGGAACCTCAGAGGATTCTTTAGAGTTTTTGTTATCATGCATGTCTATCTTCAGGGGGAAGGAGTTTGGATGAGGAGCTAGGGATTCCATATTTGCAAGCGCTTCAAAGATGTTGTTGGTAACAGGGGTTTTGCCAAAGCGTGTCTGTGGGAGTGGAGGCTTGGGTCCACAAAGGCGAATAATTGATCTAAAGTAGCCATCTTGATCTGCAGCTTGGCCTTCATCTAGAGTGGTCTTAGGAACTAGCATGTTGAAATTTCTATACAGATGCATGTATTTATGACATCTACAACAGTGCAACGAAATGTGTTGATAGTCCAAGGTATGCTTCTAGAGTTCGTCGTGATGGTAGATATCAATCGACTTAGGAAGGGGCTCTTAGATATTCATATATATGCATGCATATGTGAGCCTAAGATATGTATTTTTCTTGTTTAGTGGCTTCCGAGACTTTAACAAAATGAACCAGAGCATTTCCAGTGCCTGCTAATATTTCTTCATCCCAAAATTCTCTAGGGAAGGAGTACATGTGGACCCAAACTAGGGTTGTTGTAAAATCGTCTTTGTTCAATACAAAACTCTCCGTATGATCCTTCCATATCTAAACTGACAAATTGCACATAAATCTGCAAGCTTTCAGTGTACAATTGATACCTAATGTGAAATACTTGATGACTTGTACATTAGACATGACTCACTTTCTATGTTGCATTAACTTGTGTACATGTTCCGATTGATGGTCATACATGGATACCTCCTAGCCCTTCATTGGGTGATGTGTTTTGCATGGATACTGACATTGACATGATTTCGAGTCATTTGGAGGACGTGAGGGGCTATTTGTACTTTTGATGGTGTAATGGCCTGCACATAAAACATATACGTATATGAAATTATAAATAGAAATCCAAGGCTACTAAACATCAAAATTGATGAAGATTTCAATTAGATTAGTATATAGTCCATAATATATACATGAGATTCTTATCATGGAATGTGTATAATCCTATTAAATAGATTACAGTAGCAGAAATGCCCTAGCCTTGTAACTTTGGTATATATGCTAAGACACATGTATTCCATAAAACCCAGAAATGGTTTTGGAAAATTCCACTTAGAGATGATTTAATTAAATTAATTAATCATTTTTTAAATGTTTTCGTAAGTCTAAACTTAGGAAATTTGATTAATTAAAGTGTATTAATTAAATCAAGTGTGAATCTTCTAGATAAAGGCATGGATCACCTCCAAGTTAATCTTAGCCCTTGATTATGTTTTAATCTTGGCCGTTGAAGGGTCAACGAAAGATTATAAGGAGGGTGAGGGGCCTATGGAAAATACACTTGACACTTGAGCCATTGAGCATTTTCGAATTTGTGTGAGGAGACACAGCTTTTGATCAATAACAAATCCCTAGGGTTGGGTTTGCTAAGTGATTTGATTCAGTGATCAGATCCAGAGAGGGGTAGAAGCAGAGATTGGTCAGGTGGACCAAGAATACATTTCAGAGTGAGGCAGCATCCATGCAGGAAGAGACAGCGTAGTTTCTGGCAGAGGTGACGCAATCCCTGCAGAGAATCACGCAGAGCCAGCGCAGTGTCTCTTGGAGCTGGCCCGTGAGAAAGGCGGAGGTTGGCTTCGAGGCCAAGTTTCCCAAGATCCTACCGATTAGCCGTATCTACCGCAGTAAAAGGGGTGGCGGCAGCCTCAAGCTTGCCTACGTTGTGCTTATGCATCCAAGTCAGAAGCAATCACGCAGAGGTAGTGAGGGCTTCATCGGCGTTGTTTTGATCAGCCGGAGACTTGCTGAGTGAGGTATATCTCACAGTCATTTTTTGATGTCTAGATTTCTCTAAAGGGTTTTCCGGATGTTAGCACCCTAGTTGTATTCAAGATTCTGCTGCTTAATAATAAAAACCCTCAGATCTGTTGCACCGGTTTTCCCAAGTTGGGTTTTTTGTTATGTATATTTTATTAGTTATTAATTAGATTTAGTTATCTTAGGTTATTAATGTGGAAGGGCATGATCAAAGATCATGCCTCTTCGCCAAGGGACACCTTGAGGCTATATTTAAGCCTAGGCGATCCCTCATTGTAATCATCTTTCATCTATCATCATTAATAATATATATTTATCAAGTTTACCAGAGTTTTTACACTCCATTGGTATCAGAGCCATCGCTCTTTTGGGATCTGTGTGATCACCCAGGAATTACAGAATTCCAGAACTGCAATTCCAGATTGCAGATTTTTTATCAGTGCTGGTGGCAGCATTTGTTTAAATTTTTTTACAAATACTCTCGGTCCCTCACATTCCTTACACCCTCCCCCCTCACATATCTCACAAATCAACCCTTCCAAAGGAATCAAAGGAAATTCCAAAAATTGCAGATTTTTACCCATCCCCTTCTCGCTTCTCTCACTCCCACTCTACCTTGCTCACAAAACCCGATTTACACCCTCACGTAAAAAAAAAATAGATAAATAATTTTTTTACAAAATTCCCCCTTCACACTCATAATTCCTCTTCACAAACCTACAGCCCTCCCCTCACATTCAACGCTTACCCCTCTCACACTCATACTCCTCTGGGCAGCCCATACCGCTCCTCACATTCACGCCAAAAAACAAAAAAGAAAATTACGTTTTTAAGAAAAATCGATTTGAACAGTGACCCATTAAATACAAGTAATAGGTATTAAAATCGACATTAAAGAGCCTGCACAATCGTTGCGATCCTATATTCCGTCTTCAACTGTGCAAAGCCGTCTTCGATTGTGAAAACTTACGTTTTAAAAAAAAATCGTGAACATAGTCGTCATTGAATTCAACACCATCAGCTCTGTCATTGTTTTTTAAAGCGGACGGGTTTTTTTTAAAACGGACGCAACGTGTCTTTTCGAAGGGGCACAGTTATAAAAAAATCGTGAACGGTGGTGACGGTTGGCATACCCTTCCAACTCAGCGATTTTTCCAGTTCGTGATCCTTCCTGTCAGCCCGTTCTCCGCAAGTTCAGTGCAAATTCACAAAGGTAGGTGAACGATTTGTTTAAAACAAACATTCCGACATATAAAAGCCGGACAGGTGGTTCGCTGTATCTCTCGTGACTATGGGCGTTCACCGCCTGCACTCGCTGCTCTCCTCTCACCATTTCCGCGTGCTCCAGCCACGTCCCTTCCGCCACTTGTCATACTAATTGTTGTCCCTCTTGACGCGGTCGCTGTGTGTTGAATTACGTTTTTATTGTGAAACAGTGACTTGTCAAACGAGACTTGTCAAACGAGCACGGTTATCGTTACCCTCACTTATCAAACGAGCACGGTTAAAAAAATATAGTTTTCATATATCATATATCATATATCATATGATATAAATCATATCATAAATCATATCATATATCATATGATATAAAAAAATATAGTTTTTTTTTTGAAATTATATAAATCATATATCGTATAGTTTTCAATTAATCATTATATAAATATATATTGTAATTATATACTTATTTATATATTATATAGTTTTCAAAATTGATAATTATATATATATTTATAATTATATAATTTATTTAAATTATATAATTTTCAATTAATAATTATATATATAATTATATAATTTTAAAAAGAAAATTATTATTATTATTATTAATTTAATTAATTAATTAATTAAAAAAAAATTAATTAATTAATTAAATATTAGTTAATTAATTAATTTTAAAGAAAGAAGAAGAAAAACTAGCAGAAAAATATTTTCCACCTCATACATATTCAGTATGTCTTTATCAATGATGACGGTTGATCAGATAAAAAGGCAAATATGGCTAAAACAAATGGAGGCTAAGGACAATGAGAACAAAATATTGCAGAAATTTAATGCCATCATGGACAAGTTAGATCTAATGCAAAAACCAATAGTTCCTAACATGGAACAAAATCAACAAAACAATTCCACAGATTCAGGGAACTCAGAAGCGCATCAGGAAAAATCCGATTCCCCACGTCACCATGAAGATACAGATGTTTATAAACAACAAAATGTTCCATCTCCAGAATTTAACGAAACATGTGAAGCGACAAACACATCCGAAGCCACTGATATAGCGCCAGAAGCTGTTAAGGCCTTCGGTGATGAAGCAGCTACAGTTGTTAGGAAGGAAGCATTTGATGATGAGGAGAAGTTACATCAGACAATAATTGTTGGTAACCTACCTCTAAATCTAAAAAGGAACAAAGAAGAATCACCAGCAGTACCAGGAATAGGATCTGACCCTGTCAATATCAAATCTTGTCACTATCCACATCACCAAAAGATTGAACTCGAGAAGATGCTCCACGATCTTTTTAAAATGTGGGAAGCAAGAGCTCATCGCTTGAGAAAACCAGACATTTGTCAACATTGTCCATCATTACGTATGCTTTGAGGACAAAGCATCTTAAGAGAGGGGCAATGTTATGTATATTTTATTAGTTATTAATTAGATTTAGTTATCTTAGGTTATTAATGTGGAAGGGCATGATCAAAGATCATGCCTCTTCGCCAAGGGACACCTTGAGGCTATATTTAAAGCCTAGGCGATCCCTCATTGTAATCATCTTTTTATCTATCATCATTAATAATATATATTTATCAAGTTTACCCGAGTTTTTACGCTCCATTTTCCAAGGACTTAGTCCAAAAATAACTATGTCAATGTGGTTATTTTTCATTACATTTTGTTCTGTTTGTTTTAGCACATAGATTTATTCCGCAGTATTATTTGTGTAGACTGCTTCAGTAATTAATTCAATATTTCATTGAAATGGAATAATTATGTAAAATAATAGAAGAAGTAATTCAGATTTGTTGCAATAGGAATCTAGATCTAGGATTTTTCACAGCTTGCTTGAGGTTTCATGATCGTTGCGCTACTCCGATCCAGCGGACCGCAACCAATGTTTTGGGGACGTCTCTTCGCCGAACCGTAGGCTCTACTACACTATGTCTTTCTACAGTTGGCCACCCCTGAGCTCTCAATCAACTACTGCTACAAGTGAATCCCTTCAGTTGATTTTTGGGTAGCATCGAATGTGCTCTAGCTCCGAAATTTTGTGGAAGGGCTAGAACACATGAGATCTCCAAAACCCAAAAATCGATTGGAGAAATTCCACCCGGAGCTTAAGTTATTCAAATAATTAATTATTTTAATGGAGACCCTAACTCTAACTTAGGGAAATTAAATAATTAAGTGAATTAATTTAAACATGTGGGTGAGAATGTTCTAAGTGACGAGGATCAAGTATTTTCTAATCTTAGCCGTCGATTAGAGATTAGATCATGGTCGTTGAATGCTCAACAGGAAAAGTATTAAAGGAAGGTTTGGGGTGAGTTGGAGAACACACACATAGTGGCAGCACTTGAGCTAAGTCAAAATTCTAGAGCGTAGTTTGCTGAGAATTTTCGAGTGAGCTTGCAATACAGCGAGGGTCAGTTCGGTGGTGGGATTTCTGATCCAAGGCCAAGAATACAATAGCAGAGAGGCAGCATAGGCCTAGGAGGTGTGACGCAGGCCTAGGAGGGGTGACGCAGGCCCATCCAAGCTCACGCAGAGCCAGTGCAGATGCTCACGCAGACCCAGAGGGGTGACGTGGGACTAGAGCTGACGCAGAGCCATCAGAGGCAGCGCTGGGGTCTCAGTGCGCCAGATCGGGCTCGTATTCACCAGATCCAGACGGGTAGAGGCAGATCAGCACTAAAGAGGCAGCACAGGCCCAGGAGGGGTGACGCAAGCTCACGCAGAGCCAGCGCAGAGGCTCACGCAGGCCCAGACGAGTGACGCAAACCTAGAGTTGACATAGAGCCATCAGAGGCAGTGTTGGGATCTCAGTGGGCTAGAATGGGCTCGTTTTCAACAGATCCAGAAGGTTGACACAGCCACATTGAAGGATGACGCAGTCTCAGCGCAGAGCTTGCTCGGGACTGCGTAGGCACCCGTGGGGTTCTTCATTTTGAGTTGAATCAGCTATAATATCTGTCTCCAGGGATAGAGGTACTTTTGTTGGGATTTTCTATGTTGGGTAAACCACTACTGGTACCCTAGTTTGTATTCAGAAATCTGCATAATAATAAAACCCTCAAGAGTTGTTGCACCGGTTTTCCCGCATTGGGTTTTTCCGGGGACATTTGTCCGAAAAATCTTGTGTGTCCTTTGTCGAATGTGCTTATTTTTTCAGTACTTGATCCATATATTTGTGTAGGCAGCAATGTATTTACTTCTATGTTTTTCTTGTATTATTCAAAAAAATAGCTTGTTAAGTTAATAAAACAAGTAGGAGAAGTAAATCAAATTACTGTTGTAGGATTTATGTTTAGTAAATTCAGAAATTTTCACATGGTATCAGAGCTATTGCAAATCAGGGAGAGTTGAAGCCATCATCGAAGAGACGAATTTTTTTCTGCAGGAAGGCGGTTGTCCCGAGTGACAGCGATTATCCAGAAAGAGGTAGCGTAAGCACCAGAGGGACGGCGCAGGCCCAGGAGGGATGATGCATAGCCAGTCTAGCTCACGCAGACCCTGAAGGGTGACGCAGAGCTAGCACAAAGGGCTCGAGTCTTTGTCCTTCCGGTTGTCGTGGCTAGAAGTACAGTTTGTTCTTCGGAAGTTTCTGGTGGGGCATTATTCTATCGGTGCAGAATAGTGTCTAGCAGGGTGTGACAAAGAAAGGGGAAGCAATTCCTCAGGAGACTTTCTCGCCAAGAAGTCTGAGATCTGATCAGTGGAGTGAATGGAGAGGGTTGATTCGACAGTAATTGGGGGAGGATTTCCGAAGGGAAATCACTTGTCAGAGGAAGCATATTCTCTAGAGGGGTTCTAGCGCCAAGAAACCCAGATTTGAATCTTTTGTTGAGGGCAACAGTAGAAGAAGAGAGAAGAGTATCCGCTTCAACATCTTTTGAGCAGGGATGGCCGCACATGGATTGAGGGATCAGGACAGGTTGGATGGAGCATCCAACTTCGTCGTCTGGAAGGCCAAAATCATGTCAGTTCTTGATGAATATCAAATCAAAGGTCACGCCGAGAAATTTTGCGTTGTTCCTGTTGATGTTGATCAGTTGAAGAAGTATGAGGAAGGGCAAGCAAGGGGCAAGCGCTTGATTATGGAAGGGGTCAAGGATCATGTGGTCCCACACATTGCTAAAAAGAACACAGCAAATGAGATGTGGACGACATTGACCACAATGTATCAGGGGACTTCTGTCCAAAGGAGAATGCTTCTGAAGAATCAGCTTCGGTTATTTCAGATGCATAAGGGAGAGGAAATCGACCCCTTCCTCATTAGATTGAAGGCGATTCATGATCAGCTGGTTGTTATAGGGCCCACTCCTGATGAGGGTCTATTGGTGAGGACTGCCCTGAATGCGGTGTCTAAAGAGTGGGAGACCTTTGTCCCAGGCAGAGCAACACTTCCAAATTGGGAAGACATGTGGGCAGCTCTTCGACAAGAAGAGATCAGGAGGATGACCAAGGCAGGCAGCACCAGCAGCGAAATCAAGATCAAGAAGGAGGAGGAGGAAGATGCAGCTCTTGCATCTAAGGGACAGCAGAGGCAACGAGGGAAGAAGAAGAAAGACCTTTCAAAGGTCAGGTGCTTCAGATGTGGTGAACTAGGACATTTCGCCACAACTTGTCCTCGGAAGAAGAAGGGCAAGGAAGATTCTGATTCAAAGGTTGCAACAGCTAAGGGTGATGATGGGAGTGATGACGAAGTGGCTATGAGTGCTCATGTGCCTCGAGAAAAGAGGTGGGGCGACATAGATCTGTAGTTCTCTTGAACTTCAGGCGGGGGCCAGGATCCTTGAGGTGCCCAAACTCTTGGATCACATATGAGCTACGGGAGCCCTTAATGACAATAGCAGGATGACTGGAGTCAGTTGGTGCGGAGGATTATGGATGCACATAAGCAGAGCTAGGACGCTAAAGACTTGAGTAGCGCAGCACAGAGGCAGTAGCAGCGTAGAAATCGCAGCGCAGAGGTTGATGGGATTTCAGCAGCGGAGAGGCAGTGCTTACGCAGCGAAGAGCAGCAGCAGCGCAGAGCTCTAGAGGGTCAACGCAGATTAGCAACAGAGGGTGTTTCAATATCGAGATGCAGCCAGGCTGACTTTTCTGTCAGGGTTTTGGGTGATGTCCTTCAGTTGCTTACTTCTCAGCAACTGAGTTGCAATGTAGCAGTTAGCAGTGGCAGTGTTATGGGCAGCATGATGTAGCATTTGAGAGGGAGCTGCAGTACAAATGAGGTAGTGACTATGGCAGAGTGGTGGGCAGCAGTACAGAAGGTAGCAGTGCAGAGGATGAGGGGCAGCAGACCAAGCATCAGCAGTGCAGGGGACCAATGTCATGGATCAGGGTGATGCTTCAGGTTAAAGTGATGCTAGAGCACATTCCTCGCTAAGAGGGAGTGTTGATTTCAGCACGATGCACTCGTCCCATTTCTAGAAGGGGCTATAACACATGAGTTCCAAGACTTGGAAATCGTCAGAGAAATTCCACCCGTGAGTTTTAGTTATTCAAATAATTAATTATTTTAATGGAGACCCTAAGTCTAACTTAGCTAAATTAAATACCATGTGAATTAATTTAAACATGTGGGTGAGAGTGTTCTATGACAAGGATCAAGTCTTTTCTAATCTTAGCCGCTTCTAATATACAGATTAGATCACCACAAGAATGTTCAACAAGAAAAGTATTAAAGGAAGGCTTGGGATCGCTTGGAGAACACACACATAGTGGCAAAGACTTGGATCTAAGTCGAAATTCAATGCTTCACTGAGAATTTTGAGTGAGCTTGCTCAAATGTAGCGAGCACTCAGGCGATCTCCATCCCAAGGCCGAAAATATGAGCTACACATGCGCACGCCACCCGGCAGAGGCATCACAAAGCCTAGGAGGGTGAACGCAGTGCCCGTGAGGGTGACGAAGCCTGTGAGGGGTGACGTAGGGCCCAACCAGCTCACGCAAAGCCGCAGAGGCTCACGCAGCTCTAGGGTGACGCGGGCTCAGAGCTAACGCAAAGCCATCGAGGCGCGCTAGGGGTCTCGCAAGGTCGCACGGCTCTCAGATCCAGCTGCATCCGTATGATGATGCAACCACACTAAAGGGTGACACAGTCTCAGCGCAGAGCTTGCTGGGGACTGCATATGCACTTGTGGGGTTCTTCATTCTGAGCTAAATCAACCATAATATCTGTCTCCAAATATAGAGGTACTTTTGTCAGGATTTACTCTGTTGGGTAAACCACTACTGGTACCCTAGTTTGTATTTAGAAATCTGCATAATAATAAAACCCTCAAGAGTTGTTGCACCAATTTTCCCGCATTGGGTTTTTTCAAGGACATTTGTCCAAAAAATCTTGTGTGTCCTTTGTCGAATGTGCTTATTTCTGCAGTGCTTGATCTGTATATTTGTGTAGGCAGCAGTGTATTTACTTCGATGTTTATCTTGTATTATTCAGAAAAATAACTTGTTAAGTTAATAAAGCAAGTAGGAGAAGTAAATCAAATTACTGTTGTAGGATTTTTGTTTAGTAAATTCAGAAATTTTCACACCTTCTATCCTAGAATCTGTTAGGAAAAGAATGTCCCATATCCTCCTAATCCATTAAATAGAACAACTTGATCCAAAAATGGAGGAAATTCTTCATGCACATAATCCATGTGTCACCATGCAAATGCTATTTTTTGTCATAAGCTTTTCTTAACTTAGTTTGTTTCCATAATTTACTCTTACTTATTTTATTCTTTTAATTTTTTTTATTAATTGGACTTTTTTTCCATAAATTTACTCTTACTATTTTTACTCTACCTTTTTTTTTATTTTACTCTTAAGTAGGAAATCTCTCTACTGGGGACTCCAGTAATTCTCATATTATCCTAACTTCTAAGTCCTTTATCTCTTATTATTCTTTATTGTGATGAGTGAGTTGCCAAGTGAAGTAGGATTTTAGAAAGACAAGTAGGCTAATTGGGAGAATGCAAATATAGTCCTTGACATTTGGTTGTTGTGGGGATTTTTACCATTCATCCTCTCTCAGGTTGTGGGCATAGCAAAGAGCCCATGCCACACTATGACCTACAATAGCAAGAGTATGGTTGTTATAAATACTATGAGTTAGTTACGTGTTAATTTTTAAGTGCCAATTGCAGATTTACTGTCTCATGCAGTGACTTTACCCTCATAAATTTGTTGAGAAGTGTAGCAGGAAAGTCTCAATTTGACTTTGCCTTAGTCAAATTGAGAAAATTTGAAATTCCACATCAACAAACAACTTGGAGGTAGTTAACTGAAGTGACATGGCTCTTCTGACTCCGTTAGCTCAGTAAATTCGAGTTAGAGGGCTTGGAGTTCAGTTATGCATATGTGATTGCTAATTTGTAGCAATCCAATTCAATTATTTCCAGTTGTATCCAGTTAAACTAGTTCTAATTGTTGATAGAACTAGTTGGAGGTCAATTGTGCAGTGGGACAGCAGCCTAACTCTGTGATCATCCAATTAACTAATCAATCAACCAAAAATAGCTAGTGCATGCAAAGAATTCGAGCTCCCCAGCCATGGTAGAGTTTCCAAGGCAATGAAATATGAGTTGTAGACTAGTCTTGAGTGTGCAAGTGGTGCATGCAGTTAGAGATCCAACATTGGGAATTGCGCAATCAATTGGAGGAAAATTCCTAAAAAAATAGGGGCCTAATTCCTCAGGATTTGCACAAGCAAATAGGGGCTCAAGCAGAGGTAGAAATTGACCAAGTCTGGGTCAGAGCATCTCATTGCAGAGAGAAAGGTTATTCACTTACAGGTTGAGCTCAGAACGAACAAGCAATTGTAATACATTCTCTATTCATCTTATTAATGCAAGCAGGCTTAAGGGGTTTTTACCAATTGGTTTCCCCTAGAAAAATTTGTGTACCTCTGTATGTGATTGATGCATCTTTGCGAATGTTGTTCTAAGTTGTGAATTAATTTCTACAGAGCAGTAGAGTAGAATTGTGTCCCTTGATTTAGATTAAAATTTTTGAGCAATTACAATTCTATCACCATATTTCTACATGGTATCAGAGCAAGATTCACATTAGAACAAGAATTTCGAAGTTGTTCCTCGGGAGGTTTGAATTTGTAGCAGGATTTCTTCAGGATCGGGAAAATGTCATTCAATGGTCTGAGATTAGAGTATGCCTTGGAAGGAACCTCGAATTTCATTCCCTGGAAGGATCACATGGAGGCAGTGTTTGATGACAATGGCTTGCTAGAATACATCAAGAAATATGTTGCAAAACGAGCGGAATCTGATGCACAGAACCTAGCCCAATGGAGGAAAGATGTAGCCAAGGCGAGGAGAATAATTCTGGAGGGAGTGAGAGACCACATAGTCTCAAATCTCCATGGAAAAGAAACTCCTTTCGCAATGTGGAAGGCACTGACAGAGCTACTCGAGAATAGCAGTGACCATAGAAAATTGGCCCTCAAAGACAAACTTTCAAACATCAAGATGCAGAAGAATGAAACTACTTCGCAGTATCTCACCAGGTTTACACAAGTTCAGGATGAGCTTGGAGGGGTTGGTGCGAATGTTGCAGAAAATGACCTGGTGAGCCTAGCTCTTTTAAGCCTTCCCAAAAGTTGGCATAGATACTAGGACTCAGTGAATGGGAGGGAGAAATTACCGAATTGGGAATGCTTATGGTTTGATTTGGTACAAGAAGAAATCAAGCGAAATACGAGAGAGGGAATTGCATCCATGGGAGAGGATGAAGAAAATTATGCATTGGTTGGAAAGGGAAAGAAGGGCAAAGGGAATAAATCTCAAACCAAACCAGATTCCAGCCAAGCAGGCAAGAAGAAAGACTTGTCCAAAATAAAATGCTTCAATTGTCATGAATTCGAGCACTATGCTACAAAGTATCCACACAAAAGTTCTAGTAAGAAAAACTCTGGAGGAGCAGCAGGTGAAGCATTGGCCACAGTTGGAGCTAGACTTCACCCTTATCATATGCATGGCCAACATTGTGATGGGGAGTGTGTGGTCCTTCGACTCAGGTGCATCATTCCACATGACAGGGTGTAGAGAGTTTTTCAGTGACCAAGAGGAGAAAGATCTCCAGATGCATATTGAGCTTGGGGATGACGAAAGTACAGTGCTACCGCGATTGGTACAGTAACCTTTAAGAGGGAGTCAGGATCCCCTCTTCGCCTCAAAGATGTCATGTTTGTTCCAAGCCTAAAGAAGAAACTCGTCTTTGTAGCAGTTTTGGAAGACCGCGGCTATGATGTAATCTTCAGTAAAGGTAAAGCCCTTTTGAGGCACTTAGCTACTAGAGAGGTGAAGAAGATTGGGATTCGTGTGAAGAACCTATATAAACTTGATGTGGAAGATTGTGTTGCATTAAGCAGAAAGGCAGAGAAAGTGCAAAGTCGATGTCGGTGAGCTCTGGCACGGGAGATTGGGCCATTTGCATCATGGCGCCTTATAAATTATGCAGCAAATAACCATTGGCCTCCCTAAAGGATCGCTTGAGCAGTAGGATGTCTGCAAGGGTTGTACCTTGGGGAAGTATGTGAAATCCACATTCCATGATCGAGATAGCAAAGCACATGCAGTCTTGGAGAAAGTCCACTCTGATGTTTGCATCGTGCGGACCCTTCTCGATAACCTCCACTGCCAGACATAAGTACTATGTTATTTTTATTAATGATTTCTCAAGGAAGTGTTGGCTCTTCTTCATGCGGAAGAAGGATGAGACACTCTCAAAGTTTGTAGAATTCAAGGCACTAGTTGAGAAAGAGACCAACAAGAAGGTGAAGGCTCTCAGGAGCGACAATGGAGGTGAGTATGTTTCGAATGACTTCAAGGAATTCTGTGTGAAATAAGGCATTCAAAGAGAGCTCACAACACCCCACAACCCACAGCAGAATGGGGTAGCTGAGAGGAAGAACCGAAGCATTGTGGGAGCTGCAAGATCTACGCTACATGACCAAGGCTTGCACTGCATTTGTGGGCAGAGGCATGTAACACAACATTCTACTTGCAGAACTGGAGTCCTTATCGGATTCTTGGTTTGATTACACTGGAGGAGGCTTTCTCAGGGAGAAAGTTGGATGTGTCTCATTTCAGAATTTTTCGATCCTCGGTTTACTGCCATGTCTCCAAAGATTCAAGGAAGAAACTTTAGCCGACAACAAAGTTGGGAGTTTTTGTGGGTTACACCGAAACTCCACACAACTATTGGGTGTACTTACCTTCCCTCATAATGACAGTTGTGCGAGGGGATGTAAAGTTTGATGAGGAGAAAGCAATGAAATGCTCTCTTCAAATGGAACTTCAAATCCCACCGAAACAAGAGCTTTTAGCTCCAAAGGAGGAGCCACAGGAAATTGGGGAACAGCCACAAATGGAGGATCAGAGAGAAGGAAAAGTGGAGATATCCACTCAAGAAAAACCATCCAGAGAAGGTAGAAAGAGAACCAGGGAAGTTAATACATTGGTGCAGGATGTGAGGGAGAATGTGTGAGCTCCTTCAAATTTGCGCACGCAAAGGAGGTTACCTAAGAGGTACACTGGCTACATGGCTCTAATGACTGAGCTTGTAGAGACTGAGCCATCCTCTTTTGAGGAAGCAGTTGAGCAACCAGTTTGGGTTGATGCTATGGTGGAAGAATATGAATCCATCATGAAGAACAGTGTTTGGGAAGTGGTCCCAAGACCGGCAAGTAAATCAATTGTGGGTTTGAGGATGTTCAAGGTTAAGCATGCAGCAAACGGAAGCATAGAGAAGTATAAGGCCAGATTTGTGGACAAAGGATTCTCTCGAGTTGAGGGAATTGACTATGAGGAAACATTTGTTCCTGTAGCAAGGTATTCATCCATTAGATCAATTCTTGCACTGGCTGCGTAGATGGGGTGGAACATTTGAAAATTTCGTCAACTCGAGAACCCTACTGTAACAACTGATGGAAAGTCTTCTATTTGTTATTTACTTAACAAATTATTCATTGTGTTCTACACAATGTTGCGAACATCAGCATCGGGATAAAATCGGCAAGGGTCTGAAAAACCAAAAAATTGGGAAAATTTCAGTGAAAATTGGCAAACATCGGCAAAATTAAGATACCATAAAAATATCTTTAAAAATTGGCAAACATCGGCTAGGCCAAAAAATCGTGACTTCAAGATAAAATGGGGATGTTATCGAGATGTTCGCAACACTGGTTCTACAAGAAAATATCGAAATCCATTCACTACAGCCCACACAAATTAACTGCGGAAGAATTACAAGCGCGGAAACAAATATGAACAAACATAGATCACACAACCATTTGACATAGTTATTTTTGGACTAATATCCCCAGAAAAACCCAATGCGGGAAAACCGATACAGCAGATCTAAGGGTTTATATATTATGCAGTAAATATTCTGAGTACAAATCTATGATTTACACAACGTCAAATCATACAGAGAAACTAACAGAAGAGATCTTGTGATGTTGATTTATGGTAGCATCGGATGTGCTCTAGCCTTGTAACTTTGTATATAGGCTAAGACACATGTATTCCATAAAACCTAGAAATGGTTTTGGAAAATTCCACTTAGAGATGGTTTTATTAAATTAATTAATCGTTTTTTAATGTTTTCCTAAGTCTAAACTTAGGGAAACTGATTAATTAAAGGGTATTAATTAAACTAACTGTGAATCTTCTAGATAATGTCATGGATCACCTCCAAGTTAATCTTAGCCCTTGGTTATGTTTTAATATTGGTCGTTGAAGGGTCAACGACAGAATATAAGGAGGGTGAGGGGCCTATGGAAAACACATTGAGCATTTGGCATTTTTGATTTTGTGTGAGGAGACACAGCTTTTGGTCATAATCGAATCACTAGGGCAGGGTTTGCTAAGTGATTTTGATTCAGTGATCAGATTCAGAGAGGGGCAAACGCAGTAACTGGTCAGGAGGACCAGGAGTACATTTCAGAGAGAGGCAGCAGTGACGCAGAGAGCAGCACCGCAGTTTTCTGAAGGGGTGACGCAGTCCCTGAAGGGAATCACGCAAAAGTGACGCAGTGCCTTCCAGAGTCAGTCCAAAGATAGCTAAAGATTGGGGTTTCTGAGCCAGGAGGGCCAAAACTCAGTCTCAAATCAGCTTGATCTGTTGCAGTGAGAGGTGACGCAGTTCCTCAGCTTGCCCACGCAGGCTTACGCAGTTCCAGCGTAGGCAATCATGTAGAGGCAGAGAGGGGCTTCACCAACACTGTTTAGATCAGCCAAGGACTTGCTGAGTGAGGTATATCTCACAATTTCATCAGTTGTCTAGATCTCTCTGAAGGGTGAGCCGGATATTGGCACCCTAGTTGTACTCAAGATTCTGCTGCTTAATAATATAAAACCCTCAGATCTGTTGCACCGGTTTTCTCGAGTTGGGTTTTTCCGGGGACTTAGTCCAAAAATAACTGTGTCAAATGTGGATGTTCTTCATTGTATTTTTTTCAGTTTGTTTCAGCACTAAGATTTATTCCACGGCGATATTTGTGTAGACTGCTTCAGTAATTACTTCAGTATTTCAGTGTAATGAAATAATTATGAAAAATAATAAAAGCAATACATATTTGTTGCAGTAGGAATCCAAATTTAGGATTTTTCACATGGTATCAGAGCTTATTCAAGCTAAAATGCAGGAGAAACAAGGGTGAACCAGCAGATCAGCGCAGGAGAGACTGTGATCTGCGTAAGCAAAAGCATACCCTCCCAGAAATTACGTTGTTCAAGCCAGGAGGGCAATCCAGTGAAAAAAAGGCTCCCTCTGAGAGAGTTGACAGAGGGGTTAGCTTTTTCAGTCGCAGAAGAGGCAGCGTAGCAGACCAGCATAGTTAAAGGATGCAGTTATTGCACAGCAATGAGTGTTGGTGCATAAGGGTCAGAAAATTTCTGAAAAACACAGATTGGGGATTTCTTGACCTCAGAGAGTTTCTTACTCAAAAGAAGCTCAGTTTCTCCCGTGCAGCAGTGGAAGCAGTGACTTACTCCACAAGGAGTGCGTATGTCTAGCTGAGCAGAGGGTCAGAGGAAGAAATTGACAGTTGAGGAGATGGCCAGCAACGGACTGCGTGACCAAGATAGATTGGAGGGTGCCTCCAACTATGTTATTTGGAAATCAAGGATTGAGTTTCTCCTTGATGAGCATGATCTAAAGGCCCTCATTGACAACGCAGTTGCAAAGCCATTTGATGCAGCACATCCGAGGGTCTTCAACAAAAACATGGCAAGAGCCAAACGGTTGATCCTAGATGGTGTAGAGGATCACATCGTGCCTCACATAGCAGCAAAGGGCACTGCTAGAGAAATGTGGGTAGGGGTGAAAAAGCTATACCAAGGATCTTCCGAGGAGCGGAAGATGTATCTGGAGGACAAAATGTGTAATACCAAGATGAAGAAGGGAGAGCGTTTTGACTCCTTCCTGTCTCGTATTCAGGATAACCGAGACCAACTGTCAGCAGTGGGGTCAGCACCTAGAGACTCAGAGTTGGTAAGGCTCACTCTGAACTCTGTTTCAGAAGATTATCAGGTCTTTGTCCAGAGCATTCTAGGCAGAGAGAGAAAGGCTTCCAGGATGGGAAGCGATGTGGGCAGCCTTGCAGCAAGAAGAGTTGAGGAGAGACATCCTCAAAATCCATATGGAGGATGGCAGCAACGGTTCGAAAGTAAAGAAGGAGGAAGATGATAACACAGCCCTTGCATCAAAGGGGCAACATAAGCAGAAGAAGAAAGATCTGTCCAAGATCAAGTGCTTCAGGTGTGGGGAAATGGGACATTATGCCACACAGTGTCCTCTTAAGAAAAAGGATAAAGAGGAGAAGCAAGATCCTCAAGCAGGAGCTGCCAAGATTGAGGCAGAAGCAGACAGTGCTATGTTAGCTCATATTCTGAAAGGAGAGAAATGGGTTGACTTGGAGTTGTAGATCCAGAATCTACAGGTGGCAGGATCCTAGAGTATTTCCGGACTCTTGGATCACATGTGAGCTACGGCAGCCTTAAGACGGTAGCAGGATGGACAGTTGCAGCAGAAGATGAGAAGACAGTGTAGTGGCTAGCAGTACTAGAGCCTGATCAGCGCAGAGAGGGAGCAGCAGCAGTGCAGTGCACACTGGTGCAGCGCAATGCAGTGCAGTGCTCACGCAATGCAGAGCAGCAACGGCGCAGTATTTTCAGGGAGCTAGTGCAAAAACTGGCAGCATTCAGTCTTATTTTTCAGATGCAGTTTTACTTGTCCAATTTCGGATGTTTTTCTGTTGCAATTAGCAACAGTGCAGCAGCAGCAGTAGTTGAGCAGCAGCAGCACAATGCACAAGAGGTGCAGTGCAGTGCAGAGCAGTGCTCACGCAGTGCAGAGCAGTGCTCACGCAGTGCAGAGCAGTGCTCACGCGGTGTAGCAACATGGTTGCAGAATTCAGAGGGAGTTGCAATACAGTGAAAGTTGGCAGCAATATGCAAAGTCAGCAGCAGTACAAATGCAGCATTTTCTTGTGCAGTGTTGGTGAGCAGCATCAACAGCATAGTAGTAGATGTTCCAGAAGTCAGAATAGCAGCACATTGAGTTGTCTTGCTAGAGCACTTTCCTCACTAAGAGGGAGTGTTGATTTATGGTAGCATCATATGTGCTCTAGCCTTCTAACCTTGTATATAGGCTAAGACACATGTATTCCATAAAACTCAAAAATGGTTTTGGAAAATTCCACTTAGAGATGGTTTAATTAAATTAATTAATCGTTTTTTAATGTTTTCCTAAGTCTAAACTTAAGGAAACTGATTAATTAAAGGGTATTAATTAAACCAAGTGTGAATCTTCTAGATAAAGTCATGGATCACCTCCAAGTTAATCTTAGCCCTTGGTTATGTTTTAATCTTGGTCGTTGAAGGATCAACGGAAGAATATAAGGAGGGTGAGGGGCCTATGGAAAACACATTGAGCACATTGAGCATTTGGCATTTTCGAGTTTGTGTGAGAAGACAGCTTTTGGTCAGAATCGAATCACTAGGGCAGGGTTTGCTAAGTGATTTTGATTTAGTGATCAGATTCAGAGAGGGGCAGACGCAGTAACTGGTCAGGAGGACCAGGAGTACATTTCAGAGAGAGACAGCAGTGACACAGAGAGAGGCAACGTAATTTTCTTAAGGGGTGACGCAATCCCTGAAGGGAATCACGCAAAAGTGACACAGTGCCTTCCAAACTCAGTCCGAAGATAGCTAGATGCTGGGGTTTCTGAGCCATGCGGGCCAAAACTCAGTCTCAAATCAACTTGATCAGTTGCAGTGAGAGGTGACGCAGTTCCTCAGCTTGCCCACGCAGGCTTACACAGTTGCAGCGTAGGCAATCACGCAGAGGCAGAGAGGGGCTTCACCAGCGCAGTTTAGATCAGTCGGGGACTTGTTGAGTGAGGTATATCTCACAATTTCATCAGTTGTCTAGATTTCTCTGAAGGGTGAGCCGGATATTGGCACCCTAGTTGTACTCAAGATTCTATTGCTTAATAATATAAAACCCTCAGATCTACTGCACCAGTTTTCCCGAGTTGGGTTTTTCCAGGGACTTAGTCCAAAAATAACTGCGTCAAATGTGGATGTTTTTTATTGTATTTTGTTTAGTTTGTTTCAGCACTTAGATATATTCCACAGCAATATTTGTGTAGACTGCTTCAGTAATTACTTCGGTATTTTAGTGTAATGAAATAATTATGGAAAATAATAGGAGAAGTAATTCAGATTTGTTGCAGTAGGAATCCAGATTTAGGATTTTTCACATGTGAGACAAACCTTACTCCTCCACGGGAACCCGACATTGATCTGCACCAAGACTGGACTGCCTGCGCAATGACTATGTCACTTAGCGCAGTATCTGCGTCACAACTGTGGTAGCCCTCTGCCTCTGTGTTGGTCTAGCTGCTGACTGGAAACTGAAGCCTTCTGGCCTCCAGAAAATCTCTTCAGGATCTGGCACTGGCTCTGCGCTATCTCCTCAGCAGGAAAACGACTTCCCTTCTTGCTCTACATAGTGACGGCGTCACTGGCTCTATGCTGTTGTTATGGCTCTCTCTGTCTCTGCTGCTATGTACTCTCCAGCTCAAGAAAACTTCCAAACGAAACTACTGCCCCTCACTGCAAAAGATCTCTCGATCAAATTTTCTTCCAGAGCACTGCTCACTAAAGAAATTGATCTCTGAACTCTGCCTTGTGTCTCCAAATGTGTTTTCCAAAATAATCTTCAAGCCAATCTTATAGTCTTCTCGTTGAGACTTCAACGGCCCAGATTAGATCTCTAATCAATGGCTAAGATTAACTTTTGACTTGATCCATTTATTCTAGATCATTCTCACTCACTCTATTAATTCACTTTAGTTATTTTCTTTTCCTAAGTTTAGACTTAGGGTCCCTTTAAAAATAATTAATTATTTTTATAGAATACAATCCGAGTGGAATTTCACCAAACGATTTCTGGGTTATCTGGAATACATGTGTCTAAGCCTCTCCACAAAATTTGAGACTTGGAGCACATTCGATGCTACCCCAAATCAACACTCCCTCTTAGCAAGGAATGTGCTCTAAAAATATGCCCTACTGCATATTGTTCTGACCCTGAAGCATTTCCTTTTGCGCTGTTGATGCCTTACATGTTGTCCACCAACTTTGCGCAAACGTTGCAACAATACTGCTGCTGACACTGCCACTTTCAACATTGCATCCATACTGCAACTCCCTTTGAATTTTGCACCCCTGCTACTGTTGACTCTACCACTATCAACTGCTACTGCACTGCATCACAGTTGCTTTCTGCAACTGAAAAACATCAAAAATTGGACAAGTATACTGCATCTCAATGATAAAGATATGACTGCTACTAGACTCTGCGTTGCCTCTCTGACGCTGTTGTGTTGTTACTGCTCTGCACTGCGTCCTTCTGCGTTGTTGCAACACTGTTCTGCGCTGCTAAGACTCTGGTGCTGCTAACCACTGCATTATCACTTCAGCACTCCTCTACACCAATTGGCACTTGTCCATCCTGCTACTTCTAATTTTGGCTCCTATAGCAAGGTGATGACCGAGAGGTGGACTCCTCAAGGATGAAGCCCAATCTTGTATATCTCTGGGTCTACAACTCCAAATCAGCTCACCTCCCTCCTGGAGGTATATGAGCAATTATAGCAAACTCCTCCTCCTCTATCTTGTTGCTCCGGCCTGAGGATTATGCTTCTCATCCTTGTCCTTCTTTTTGAGAGGACACTGTGTGCCGTAATGTCCCATCTCGCCACATCGGAAACATTGGATCTTGATAGATCCTTCTTCCTCCTGCGCTGCTCTTGTTGTCCCTTTGATGCAAGGGTTGCATTCTCATCCTCCTCCTTCTTGACCTTCGAACCACTGCTACTGCTGCTCTCAAGTTGTCACTTGAGTAAATCTCTCCTCATCTCTTCTTGCTGAAGAGTTGCCCACATCGCTTCCCAACCCAGCAAATTCTCTCTGCCCAATATGCTTTGGACAAAGACTTGCTAGCCTCCGGACACGGAATTTAAGGCAAGTCTGACCATCTCTGTGGCTTGAGGAGTTGATCCCACGCCTACTAGTTGATCTCGGTTTTCCTAAAGTCTAGACAGGAATGGATCAATGCACTCTCCTTTCTGCATCCTGGTGGTTTGCATTTTCTCCTCCAGAAACATCTTCCACTGCTCAGAAGAACCCTGATATAGCGTTGCCAACACATCCTGTTGAGATTTTGTGTATTTGGGGTAGCATCAGTTATGCTCTAGGTCCCAAATTTTGAGGAAGGACTAGAGTTCACGTGATCTACAAGACCCAAAAATGGATTTGGGAAATTTCATCTGGTTTAGGAGATATTAAATTAATTAATTATTTTAATGTATTTCCTAAGTTAAAACTTAGGAAAATAAAATAATTAAAGTGAATTTAATTAAACATGTAATGAAATTATCTTAAGTCACACGGATCAAGCTTTCTTTTAATCTTAGCCATTGATTAAAGATTTAATATTGGCTGTTGATTTGTCAACGAGAAAAGTATAAAGGAAAGGCTTGGAGTCATTTGTACTTGCACGAGAGACGAGCATTGAAGCTAAGCGAGATTCCTAGGGCGGGGGTTACTAAAATTTCTCAAGTGTTTCGTTGTGAAGGAGTGGACCAAGGGACAAATACGATCTAAAGGTCTAGAATACACCAGAAACGAAGAAGATCAAGAAAACGAGCGTAGAGGAAGGGAAGCGTGGGCATTGACGCTCTTGAATGACAGCGACGGCTTAACTGTGACGACAGACAGCGACGATAACGTGACAGCATAGTTTTGAGAAACCCTTAGGAGTTACGCAGAAGACATAGGGAGCAATGTTGACCAAGTCACCCGGTCTGAGTTAATACAATCACTTGATCAAAGCGGCGTTGAGCATTTGGAGGCCTTAGTGTTGATGCGGTGTCTTTAGAGGCGATGAGGTTTCTAGGCCTAGATACGAAAGCAGTTAGCAAATCCCATAGTTTGAGGGTGTGGATCAGTGAGTATTGTTGGTCTTAGATCAGCCAGGTGCTGCAGATCTAGAGTTTTCTCTGTAGGGTTTTCCAAATCTGGAACCTAGAGTTGTGTATTCATAAATATTCTTAATAATAGAGCCCTCCAGCAGCTAGAGACCGGTTTCCCCACATTGGGTTTTTCCGAGGACAGTTTGTCCAGAAATAATTTTGTCACTTTGTCTATGTGTGCATATGCTTTTTCTAGATCTGAATTGGTAGAGATCTGTTATGTGTTTTGCTTTGATGTTAACTTGAATTTATTCAGTTGATAACTTGTATAAGTAGGAGAAGCTTAACCGTATTAATAGAAATAATTTCTGCATAAGAATTAAGATTCAGAAATTTCTACATGGTATCAGAGCAATTGCAAATCTAGAAGGGTCACCAGCTGAAGCATCTGAAGGATCTAACTGCAAAAAGCAGCTAGAAAGGCAACGGAAAAGCAGATCTGAAGGGACAGCGCAATTTTTAGGAGGAGATTCACGCAGAGGGCAGGGTGATGCTGTCCAGCGTTGTGTCCTAGCAAGCCCACGCAATTACTGCACAAAGGCGGCTCAGAAACAGCGCTGGTTGGGTCTGAAGCCAGTCAGTGTGATTCAGATCTGAATCTGTCAGATCCAGAAAAAGTCTGCAGAAAAGTTGCAGAAATTCGAAGAGCTGGTGGGGTTAAACTTCTGAAGTTTTCAGATTTTTAACCTTAGAACAAGTGACAAAGTTTGGGAAGAGATCAGCTTCTCAGAGAGTTTCTTGCCAAAGGAAACTTGTAGTTTGGTCTGAGGATCAAAGAAGAAGCTGAATCATAGTTGATTTGGCAGATTTCCAAGGAGGGAAATCAAGTGTCAAATGGAGCAGAGGGTTCCCAGTTCGAGAAGGACCCTAGATCCAAGATCTCTAGCATAGAGAAGAGGAGATCCGACACTTTCTGAGCAAATGGCTCCTCATGGACTATGTGATCAAGATACGCTAGAGGGCCTCTCAAACTTTTCGGTGTGGAAAGCTAGGATCCTAATTTTCCTTGAGGCATGTGTTCTAAGAGACCATGCAGAGCAAACCCTGGCCACACCGACAGATGCAGATCTCCTACGAAAGCATAAGGAAGTTGTTGGGCATGCCAAGCGGCTGATAATGGACAGTATCAAGGATCATATTGTGCCACACATAGCTAAGAAGAGGACAGCTAATGAGATGTGGAAGACCTTAACTTCCCTGTACGAGGGAAAATCAGTCCAAAGAAAGATGTTGTTGGAGGCCCAAATGAGGTCATTCATGATGACCAAGGGAGAAGACATTAAGCACTTCCTCTTCAGATTGCAGTAAATTAGGGATCAGCTGACTGCAATGGGTGCAACTGTAGATGATGCAGTGATAGTCAGGACTGCCCTCAATGCAGTCACGGATGAGTGGGAAACCTTTGTCCAAAGTATCTTGGGCAGAGCGGACCTCCCAGATTGGGACAGCTTGTGGTCGATCCTGCGGCAAGAAGAACTACGAAGGTTCACCAAGAAGCAACATAGCCTTGCATTGAGCAAGGTTAAAAAGGAAGAGGAGGAAGATGCAGCCTTGGCATCAAAGAAGCAGCCAAAGAAGAAGAAGGATCTTTCAAAGATCAAGTGCTTCCAATGTGGCGAAATGGGACATTTTGCCAGCCATTGTCCAAAAAAGAAGAAGGACAAGGAAGCATCTTCTTCCAAGGCAGCTGTGGTAGATGATGGGTCCAGAGATGATGTAGCCATGAGTGCTCATGAACCATGGAGGTGGGGTGACATGGACATGTAGAGGAGCTACATGAAAGTAAGGCGGGATCCTTGAGAAGCTCATCTCTTGGATCACAAGCGAGCTACGACAGCCTTAAGACAGTAGCGGGACAAGTGGAACAGTGGGTGCATAGATCACAGATGAGGCATAAGTAGAGGGAGATCTGGAGGCTGGGAGGAGCAGCGCAGAGCATACCAGTAGCAGCGTAGAAGCAGTAGCAGCTCAGAGCATAGCAGCAGCAGTGTAGAAGCAGTAGCAACGCAGAGGCTGATGTGACTTCAGCAGCGCAGTGCAGTATTGCTTACGCAGTGCAGAGTTGCAGCAGCGCAAAGAGCTTCAGAGGGATAGCGCGATTTCAACACAAGGAGCTGATGTGACTTCAGTAGTGCAAAGGGAGTCTGATTATGCAAGCAGAGCTGTAGTTGTGCATCGTTCTTTAGATGCCAGCACAGATCTGTAGCCTATGGAGCTTCAGTGATGAGGATGCAGGACTTGTCTGTCAAAGATTGGGCAAGAGATTCAGTTGTTTCTCTCAACAACTAAATTTGCAGTGCAGCAGATCAGCAGTGGCAGTGCTATGAGCAGCACAAATGCAACATATTGAGAGGGAGCTGCAGTACAGTGGTGGCAGTGGCAGTGGCAAAGTCATGGGCAGTATTACAGAATGGCAGCAGTAGTGCAGAGTTGAGTGGCAGGAGGCCAAGCTTCAGCAGCACAAAACCAGTGCCCAAAATCATGTAATGCATAAGTGTGATGTATTGCTAGAGCACACTCTTGATGCTAAGAGGGAGTGTTGAGATTTTGTGTATTTGGGGTAGCATCAGTTGTGCTCAAGGTCTCAAATTTTGAGGAAGGACTAGAGTTCACCTAATCTACAAGACCCATAAAGGGATTTGGGAAATTTCATCTAGTTTAGGAGATATTAAATTAATTAATTATTTTAATGTATTTCCTAAGTTAAAACTTAGGAAAATAAAATAATTACAGTGAATTTAATTAAACATGTGATGAAATTGTCTTAAGTCACACGGATCAAGCTTTCTTTTAATCTTAGCCATTGATTAAAGATTTAATCTTGGTTGTTGATTTGTCAACGAGAAAAGTATAAAGGAAAGGCTTGGGGTCATTTGTAACCCACACAGAGGCAGAGCACTGAAGCTAAGCTGAGATTCTAGGGCGGGGTTGCTAAGAATTCTCAAGTGTTTCAGTTGCAGAGAGGGGATTTTAGACCAAGGGGATGATTTGATCCCGGGGTCTAGAATACACAAGAAGCAGAAAAGAGATCAAAGAAGAACGACACGAGAGGAAGCGATGACATTAGCAAGGATAGCGTGATTTTTCGAAGCCCTTCGGGAGTTACGCGAGACCCTTAGAACTGCCAAGTGTAGTGGCTGCGTCTGCCGGTGCAGGAGTACGTGCAGTCCCTTCCAGTGACAGTGCTAAGCATTTGGAGGCCTTCAGAGGCGGACGCAGTGTCTTTCAGGGGCAGATCTGGGGTTTCTAGGCCTAGATCTGGCTGAGTTCTGTAAATCCCATTTGAGGGTGTGGATCAGTCAGTATTGTTGGTCTTAGATCAGCCAGGTGCTGCAAATCTACAGTTTTCTCTGTAGGGTTTTCCAAATCTGGAACCCAGAGTTGTGTATTCAGAAATATTCTTAATAATAGAGCCCTCCAGCAGCCAGAGACCAGTTTTCCCATATTGGGTTTTTCCAGGGACAGTTTGTCCAGAAATAACTGTGTCACTTTGTCTATGTGTGCATGTGCTTTTTCTAGATCTGAATTGGTAGAGATCTGCTATGTGTTTTGGTTTGATGTTAACTTCAATTTATTCAGTTGATAACCTGTATAAGTAAGAGAAGCTTAACCGGATTAACAGAATAATTTCCGCATAAGAATTAAGATTCAGAAATTTCTACACATCCCACATCTCCTTGGTTGTCCCTTTGCCAAAGATGTGTGAAACAATATGATCCTTCACTCCGTTGAGGATCAACCGCCTGGCCTTTGCCATATTCTTCTAGAAGGCCCTTAATGGTGCTGCATCCACCCCTGAGCACTTTCGATAAAGTGCTTGAGGTCATGCTCATCTAGAAGGAAGGAGATCCTTACCTTCCAGATTACATAGTTGGAGGCACCCTCCAACCGGTCCTGGACACGCAACCCACTGGCTGCCATCTCACCCAAATGATGTCGATCTGCTAGCTCTCACCCTCTGCGTAGCTAGCTTTACGCACTCCTGATGGAGCAAGCCACAAAATATGTTGCTAATGCATGAGGAATCTAAGTTTCTTGGGAAAGAAAACTCACTGAGGTCAGAAATCCCCAAAACTGTGTTTCAGCTACGCTTTGACGCTCTGCACCAGCAATCATTGTTGCACAATCAACTGCGTCCCTCCAGTTGTTGATTTGCTACGTTGCTCCCCCTGCCTCGGACAAACAGCAACTTGGAACAATCCTACCTCTATGTCGGCTCACTCAGAGAGATTTTCCTGCTGGTCTAGCCCTCCTGGCTTGGACTGCGCAATCAACTGGGAGATCGATCTACTGCTTAAGCAGCTCTTTGATCCCAGCTTCACCAACGTTGAATATGTTGGATTTGTTCTTTGTCTCGCCTGCACTCAGCTTAAATAAGCTCTGATACCATGTGAAAATTTTGTCAACTCAGGAATCCTACTGCAACAACTGATGGAAAATCCTCTATTTGTTATTTACTTAACAAATTATTCACTATGTTCTACAAGAAAATATCGAAACCCGTTCACTACAGCCCACACAAATTAATTACTGAAAAATTACAAGTGCGGAAACAAATTTGAACAAACATAGATCACAACCATTCGACACAGTTATTTTTGGACTAATGTCCCCGGAAAAACCCAATGCGGAAAAACCGGTGCAGCAGATCTGAGGGTTTATATATTATGCAGTAAATATTCTGAGTACAAATCTATGATTGACACACTGTCAAATCATACAGAGAAATTGATAAAAGAGACCTTGTGAGACAAACCTCACTCCTCCACGAGAACCTGGCACTGATCTGCACCAAGACTGGACAACCCTGCACTGCGTCTGCGCAGTATATGCGTCACAACTATGGCTGCCCTTTGCCGTTGTGCTGGTCTCACTGCTGACTGGAAACTGAAGCCTTCTGGCCTCCGGAAAATCTCTCTCGGATCTAGCACTGGCTCTGCGTTGTCTCCTCAGTAAGAAAATGACTTCCCTTCTTGCTCTGCGTAGGCACTGCGTCACTGGCTCTGCGCTGTTGTTGTGGCTCTCTCTGTCTCTGCTGCTATGTACTCTCCGGCTCAAGAAACCTTCCAACCGGAACTACTGCCCCTCTGCCTTGTGTCTCCAAATGTGTTTTCCAAATGACCCTTGAAGGCAATCTTATAGTCTACTCATTGAGACTTCAACGAACCAGATTAGATCTCTAATCAACGGCTAAGATTAACTTTTGACTTGATCCATTTATTATAGATCATTCTCACTCATATTCTATTAATTCACTTTAATTATTTTATTTTCCTAAGTTTAGACTTACGGTCCCTTTAAAAATAATTAATTATTTCTATAGAATACAATCTGAGTGGAATTTCACCAAACAATTTCTGGGTTATTTAGAATACATGTGTCTAAGCCTCTCCATAAAATTTGAGACTTAGAGCACATCTGATGCTACCCCAAATCAGAAGACCCACTAGAATGGTGTTATTGAGGAGGAAGTGTACATCAAGCAACCAGGAGGTTTTGAGACATTTGATCCGGAGTCTCATGTGTGCAGACTCAAGCGAGCAATGTACGGTCTCAAACAAGCACCCCGAGCTTGGTACACTCGGATCGATGGTTATCTCACTGTATTAGCTTCACCAAAAGTGAAGCGGATGCGAACCTCTATCATATTTTGGTAGAAGGTAAATTGCTTATCATTGTTTTATATGTTCATGATTTAATATTGACAAGTGATGAGCAGTTGATCAGCTCTTGCAAAAAGGACCTTGCAGAGGAATTTGAGATGAAAGACATGGGTCTCATGCACTACTTCCTCGGACTAGAAGTATGGCAAGGTGATGGGGAATCATTTATGTCTAAAGGCAAGTATGCCATCGAGATACTACAGAAATTTCGCATGGAGAGTTGTAAGCCCATGGAGACACCTCTAGCGACCAACTGGAGGAAGGAGAATCCCACTTCAGGTGAAGAGGTTGATGCTACCATTTACCGGCAACTAGTGGGTTCATTGATGTATCTTGTGAACACACAACCAGATATGCGCTATGTAGTCAACCAGTTGAACCAAGCTATGGTTAGGCCGACCAAATTGTATTGGAAGGCAGCTAAGCATGTTTCACGGTACCTCAGAGGCACTACCTTGTATGGATTATGGTACAGAAGGACAGAGGGAGTGAAGTTGTGTGGCTTCACAGATGTAGATTGGGCAAGGAGTCCATTCGACCGAAAAAATACATTAGGTGGAATTTCCAGTGTTGGTTCTGTAGCAATTTCCTGGTGCAGCAGGAAGCAAAGGCTTGTGGCGCTCAGCTCAGTAGAAGTTGAATACATGGCTGCAAGTCAAGCAGCATGTGAGGCAATCTAGATGAGAAAGATACTTGTGGGACTGTTTGGTGAGGAGATGGATCCAACAATGATCTATTGTGATAATCAGAGTTGCATTAAGCTCTCTGAGAATCAGGTATTTCACGATTGATCCAAGCATATAGATATCTGGTATCAACATTTATGGGACTGTGTGCAGAGGAGGTGTTAAAATTGGAAACTAGGGCCAAATTCCACTTTGGTCTGTTTAGTTGATGGAGATAATAATCCCATTGAATTCCTCTTTTCGAGAGGACTAAAATCGATCTGTTTGGTCTGGTTTCGTTTTTGTGCCCTCATCATCTCCACTCTCCTCTTCCTCCTCTCAAAGGTTTTCATCAAATCCACTAAAACCCACTTCTTCACCCTCTTCATCATGATCAACCCTCCTACTCTCCAACACCATAATAACAAAAAAGGAACCAACATCAAGAGAATGCCAAGCCATATAGCCATGATGTTTGAAGTTTTGATTCATTGAACTTTGGTGGAGTTATAGTTTCTTGCCTGCAATAAAATGGAGTAATGGGAATGGGAAAGAGAGAAGAGAACATTTTCATTTAGCAATGAACATATAAAAACACAAATGCTAGATTAGAGTCTAGATCCTACCTCTTTGGCCTTCAATCCCAAGCTCCAATCTCCCTTGCAAGCTCCTCAAGCTCCCAAGCAATCTTCTCAATCTTCCTCCTCAACTCAAGCTCCAATTCCAAAAGCCCTCTCGTGCTCTCTCATTTTGCAAATGGCGAAGAATGTGAGGGGAGGAGGGCCTTTTATCTCATTTTCCCTCCCCTTCCTTGCTCGTGCGTTGTCGCGGGCCTTTTTTGACCATTGGAGCGATTTTTTTTAAGGCAGAAGCAGTCGGGAGCATTCACTCCCCAACAGTTCCCGCCTTCAAAAAATTGCTCGAGGAGCGAAAGGGAGCAATCAGGGAGCAAATGCTCCCAACTGCTCCCTCATTCGCTCCCTAAAAACCAAGGAGCGCAAATATTTTTAGGGAGCGAATTTCGAGAGCGCACTCTCGAGGTCCTTCCCTATCCGCTCCTGAGCGGAGCGCACTCCGGGAGCGGATTCAAGGGGGAGGGGCGCTCACCCACAACCCTAGTTTCCATCCTCTCTGTTAGGTTTTATTTATAATTTCTCCATAGGCCAAACCCCTAATCTCCAAAGTTATTGAGGGTTAGGATTAAATCCTAGCTTTCTTTTATCAACGATGAAGCTTAGATCTAAGTCACTTAAATAATTAATTATTTATCGTTAGAAATACATTAAACTTTTTTAAGTTAAAACTTAGGAGGAGACATTATTAGTTGCTCCTCTTGAACAACCACCTAAAGAGGACTTCTTCTCCTACATGAAAGACACCAGCCTCTGTAGAAGACCTTTCGAAGATACAATAAAATCAACATTATGCCCATGTGCATGAGGAAACATTGTCATTTGGAAAACTTCATTATAGTTGAGAATTACTAGATTCCCCAACAAAGAGATTTCCTACTCAATCTGTGTTAGAGCCCTGAAGGAAGATAGCCCAAGAGAATACATGGCATAGAAGGGGATCCCATTCCTTGGGTTGTGTAGGCTAAATAAGAAAGAGAGTTGGTAGATTGGTACTATTGTAGAAGTTTACAGATTGTGATAACTGAGAATTTGAGTTATGTGAGAGGATTAGAGCCAACCAAAGACCAATTCATCTTTGTGGACTCATATCCTCAACTCAACAATGCCATGTTGCAAAAAGAGTACAGGCAATAGAGAGCTTATGGTTGGGTATAACATTCTATGTTTGCAGCCAAGTTTTGCCTTACTTCCACAAAGATAAGTGCTTTGGTTTATTGTATTTATGTTGAATTAATGTTGTGTATATTATGGATTTTAATGTGTTTATGTTGCATGAATGATCTCCATTGGTGATTGTGAACAAAATTATATTTTCAGAAGCTTGCTTGTCATATTACAAGCATTAATTCATTGAAAGTGGAACTAAGAGGGTTATGGTATAAGAGAAAGAAGAGAAATAGAAGAATTGTGTTTCCAAGCGATACCCCATACCCTCGATCATTATAGAGGGTGTTGGGTATGTTACAAAAAGGGCTCGTCAAGAAAGTCACCTTAATTGGGGTTAAGATGACGACAAAGGCTATAAATACTAGTAGGAGAAGGTGTACGAGGGGAAAGAAGTGTGAAGAAGTTCAAGGGCTTAGTTGAGCATCTAGCTAAAGCATAGCAAGATCAAGGTTTATTCCATGTGAGGATCATCGTCTTCTTTTCATTTTTCATGGCTGAATTTTGTTGTTGAAGTTGCCTTATGAATCTATTGTAAAGGCCTTTTGCAGAAGGGTTGTTTGACTCTGTAAACAAGACATGAGGTTGAGGTTAAACCCTCCTTTCTCTTGTTAACAGTTATTGATCAATATTTGTCATGTTGTTATTACTTCTACTTACTAAGAGGTTGTTGTAACTTGTAACTTTTAAAAACTTCCCAACCATAGTTTTAAAATTCGAACCAGTTTGACTCGAAATTGGTCAAACTGGCATAGTTAATAGGCTGTCGAGTCAACTCGACCTTCAACTCAACTCGAGGGAGCAATTTAGGCTAGTTTAGTACATGTTACGGCAAAATATAGCACCTTCGCCTCACTAGGTGACCTCTACAAATTGCAATAATGGGAGTGTCACCGTTGTCACCTCAACAACTACTCCCCTCATTCTAGTGATGGACACAATCCATCACAAGGGAGGCTTCCCTAGGAGATCTTAAGGATCAAATAACCTAATCGACTTAAGCTAAGTGCCCCCCGAGGGTTCTACAATGATTTCCACAAAGGATAAAGAGAGTAATTTAGGGTTTAAAGTGGATTTAAGAGTAATTTTCATATTTGAGTTCAAAGGTTTCTATGGCTCTTTTGGAGGCTTAGGTCAACCAATAGAGTTTGAAGATAAGTTCTAGAGCACACACAATCAAGAAATTACACTTGGCTATCATAAACTAGATTGAACATTTGGAAATTGCGGCAATATAATAGTTTATGACAACAGAAAATCTATCCCTGGAAGTTATGATAGTAGTCTAAAATGAGGGATAAGATAGAAAGTAAATAAGAGACTAAATTACATGAAATTTCAATGGTTAAAGAGGCATAAAACAACAAATAAAGCCTTCACATCAACTGTAACGAACAAAGTTCGTATACTTAGAGGAATGCTCTGATACCAATGTAACGAACAAAGTTTGAACTTCAAGTTAAATACTCCAGAAGACTTGGAATATGAAGATCTCCATTGAAGATACAAGAATATATATTAAGATGTATGAATGAGAATGATGTTACAAATGAGAGTGAGAGCCTGCTTATATATAGCCTAGGTAGGTATCCTTTTATGAACAGTCATGTCCTTTAGAGACATACCTCTTCATTGACTAATTATTAATTAATCATTATTTATGATGTGTTATTATTATTTATATTTACATTATATATATCTATATTTTATTCATAACATTGCCTTCCTCCTCAAAAAGCTTTGTCCTCAAAGCTTGCTGATGAAAAGTCTTGATCTCTTTTTCTATTTTGAATGTCTTCTTGTCTCGGAATTGTCATCTTCGTTGATACAAGTTGATATGATCCTTAGAGTGATATATAAAATTGTCGCACGAAGGAAGGATCTGACCATCCTAAATTAATCTTTTGTGGAATTTTTCTATGTCCAAGGGCCAATTGGCAAAAATGGAGAAACTCCAAAAGCTTGTAGCAAAACGCTTCAACGGCAACGAAGTTGACAAATTTCGACGGCCAATGACCTAGATCCGAGAACAAGGCTCTTGTGCGGCGATTGAACAGCCAAAGGATCGAACAACTCTGATACCAATGTAACGAACAAAGTTTGTATATTCAGACGTGTTGATTTTTGTAGCATCAGAAAGTGATCTAAGTCTCATATTTAGTGAGGAGACTTGGACACCAATATTCCAAAGGACCCAGAAACCGTTTGTGGAAATTCCATTAGGTTCATGTTTTATTAAAATAATTATTTATTGTAATGGGGACCCTACGTCTAAACTTAGGGAAATTAAATAATTAATGAGTATTAATAAAACAAAGTGTGAATCTTCTAGAGAACGAAGATCAAGTCAAGATTTAATCTTCGCCATTGATTAGACTTCTAATCTGGGTCGTTGATTTATCAATGAGAAGATTATAAAGGAAGGCTTGAGGGCCATTTGGAATATAAGTCGGGCATACACTCAGTAACCCGAGGGAAGTCAATTCTTCAAAATTTAGAATTTGATTTCAGAGGGAGAGTTGCAGGGCAGAGGAAGTAGAGGGTCTCAGCAGCAGTCAGAGCTCAAGGAAGAAGGATGCAGAAGGGCAGAGGGGCAACACAGAGGGATAGCGTAAAGGGACAACGTAGCAGTGACGCAGTCTCACACAGTCTCTACTGCAGGGAAACACGCAGGGGTGACGCAGTGAAGGCTAGTGAGCCTCTCAGGTGTCAGAAATTCTCCGGAAGTCGGGAGAAAAATTATCTCGAGTGTTTTCTTGGAAGTTTCTCAATCATTCTGGTAGCCATTCCTTGTAAAGAAATTGTTGCTGAAGATTAATATATAAACCCTCATCTGCTGCACCGGTTTTCCCACATTGGGTTTTTCCAAGGACAATTGTCCAAAAATAACTGTGTCGATGTGATTGATTCTTATGCTTGTATTTCACTGTTCTTTTCTCTATATGTACTTGTGTGATAACTGTAGTAGAATTTATTTCGAAATTTACTAAAGGGTTTATTGTAAATAACTTATTGTGGAAAGTAAGTAGGAGAAATAAATCAGTTATTGCAGTAGTATTTCAGATTTGAAATTTTCACATGGTATCAGAGCTGAGATCGGGTAACAAAATTGGAAATTTTACAACGGAATGAAGTCTCGATATTGTTGGAGCAACAACTCGAAAGGGTTCACGCAGTTCTCCAGAGAAAGAGAAAATCATGGAAGGAAGGTTGGATCACGACATCTTTGTATTGGCTTCCAGATTGGAAGAAGAGTTTGCTTGCTTGTCAAGCTCTACTTCCTCAGAGGTTTGGTATATTGATAGTGGAGCTTCTGCACATATGACGGGAATATGAGAATGTTTCTCGAGCTAGCAAGAAGAACAGATGAACTTCAAGATCACCATGGGCAATAAGGCGAAATGTACCCCTGTTGGAAGAGGTATTGTAGTTTTTCAAACTGAAGCAGGGAATAGCCTTCGGGCTACCAATGTGATGCATGTGCCTGGTTTGGGGATGAACTTACTCTCTGTGTCTCAGCTGCAAAACAAGGGCTATGACGTATACTTCATTGGCAAGAGAATATATGTCAAACACCCGAGTTGGAAGAAGAAGGCACAAATCGGAGTCAGGAGCAAAAAACTGTATAAGTTACAGCTCGAACCTCCAATGGCACTAATAGGCAGTAGTGGTGAGAATGATTTGAATGAGCTATGGCACAGAAGAATGGGGCACTTACACCATGGGGATCTAAGAATTCTCAAAGAGACCGTCACAGGAGTTCCAAAATTGAGCACCAAGCAAGATGATGTTTGCAGAGGGTGCGTACTAGGTAAGTACACCAAAGCAGCTTATCCCAGGAGCAGCAATAGAGCTAAGAGTGTGTTGGGACTAATACACTCATACATTTGCGGACCTATGTCCACCAGAGCTCTTAGTGGTGTCGAATACTTCGTCAACTTCATTGATGACCATTCTAGGAAAATTTGGATCTACTTTGTAAAGACCAAGGATGAGGTCTTTGATCGATTCAAAGAGTTTAAGGCTCTAGTTGAGAATCTGGCAGGAAAGAGGATAAAGATATTGCGGTCAGATAATGGTGGAGAATATATTGATAAAGACTTCACAGATTTCTACGCAAGGGAAGGCATTAGAAGAGAGTGGACCGCTCCATATAATCTTGAGCAGAATGGAGTTGCAGAAAGGAAGGATAGAACTATTGCTGAAGCAGCGAGGGCAATGTTGTATGATCAAGATATGCCCAAATTTCTATGGGCAGAAACATGCAGTACAGTTGTGTATGTTCATAACAGGATTCCTCATAGGGCACTGGGTAAGATTACACCAGAGAGTGTCTTCATTGGCAAGAAGCCAGAAGTGAGCCATTTCAGGATTTTTGGTAGTTTTCCATACTGCCATATACCCAAAGAGAAGAGGAAGAATTTGGATCAGACTGCAGAAAAGGGATATCTGGTGGGATATAGCGAGAATGCCAAGGCATATAGAATCTACATTCCTGGCAGTAGGAAGATTGTAGTACGACAAGATGTGAAGTTCATGGAGGATAGAGCTTTCAGGAAATCCCGGGAGATGGCTTTCGAAACGCGGTCAAAGGATGATCCACTAGTCCAGCCACTTCGACCATCTGAAACCAACACCAGTGCTTCTCCAAGACAGAAGGATCCAGGAGTATTACCTTATGAGGATTAGCAGGAGGAGTAGGAAGATCCACCCACTACCAGCGAAAGAACGAGCCGGGAATTACGACAAATTTTGAGGGACGCGGAGGAGTTTGTCGAAGCTCCTAGAAACGAGAAGAGCAAGTGTAGACAACCTGACAGGTACCAAGCCTTGGTAGCTCAGGTTGGGGAACCCTCTAGTTTCCAGGAGGCAGCTCAGCAGCAAGTATGGGTAGATGTAATGGTGGAAGAATACACTTCCATCATGACTAATGATGTCTTGGAAGTGGTTCCTAGGCCTTAGAACATATCAGTTGTGGGTTCGAGATGGATCTACAAGATCAAATATGCTACAGATGGCATCGTGGAAAAATATAAAGCCAGGTTCATGGCTAAGGAGCATGCTCAAGTGGAGGGGATAGACTATGAAGAAACCTTCGCCCCAGTAGCCAGAATTACTTCTATTAGCTCTGTGATATCCCTTACAGCGCAGATGGGGTGGGAGATTCACCAGATGGACGTCAAGACTGCATTCTTGAATGGGATGATAGAAAAAGAAGTAGATATCGAACAACCAGAGGGCTTTGAGACACATGAGCAGAAAACTCATGTATGTAGACTTAAGAAAGCTTTGTATGAATTTAAGCAAGCACCTAGAGCTTGGTACGGTCGAACTGATGGTTACTTACAAAAGATGGGATTCGTCAAGAGTGATGCAGATCCTAATCTCTACTATCTAACAATAGGGAATGAGCCTCTAATACTGGTGTTGTATGTGGATGACCTATTCCTGACAGGTTCATCGAGGCTCATCAAGGATTGCAAGGAGCACCTAGCTGCAGAATTCGACATGAAGGATCTGGGACTGATGCATTATTTTCTGGGGTTGGAAGTTTGGCAGCAGAAGGGTGAAATCTTCCTTGGTCAAGGGAGATATGCTACAGAAATTCTGAAGAGGTTCAGAATGCAGGATTGTAGACCCATGGCTACTCCAATGATCACCAACTGGAAGAAGATTGATGCGTACGAAGATGATGAGGCTGATCCTACTTGGTACAGATAGCTCATTGGGTCCCTAATGTATCAAGTTAACACTAGGCCAGACATATGTTACGCTGTTAACACCCTCAGTCAGTTCATGGTGGAACCAAGGAGGGCACATTGGGAAGCAGCCAAACATGTTCTCAGATACATACAAGGAACAGTCGAGCATGGATTAAGATACACCCGAGGCAATGATATCAGACTGAGTGGGTTCATTGACACAGATTGGGTTGGAAGTTCAGTAGATCGGAAAAGTACCAGTGGGCACTGTTTCAATATTGGATCAGGGATGACTTCCTAGTGCAATAGGAAACAGAAGTCTGTAGCTCTAAGCCCAGCTAAGGCAGAATATATGGCAGCCAGCACAGCTTCGTGTGAATCCATATGGCTTAGGAAGTTGCTTTTGAATCTACTCAAGGAAAAGATGGAAGCAACCAACATTCTATGTGATAATCAGCGTTGCATCAAGCTCTCCGAGAATCCTATGTTTCATGATCAATCGAAACACATTGACATCAAGTGTCATTTTATCAAAAGATTGTGTCCAGCGGGGAGTTGTACAGTTGCAGTACACTTCAACAGGAGAACAGGTGGCAAACATCCTTACTAAGGCTATGGGAAGAACAAAGTTTGTTTATTTCAGAGAGAAGATGGGGATGATCAAGAATCCGTTTTAGTAGCAAGAATGGACAAAGGGAGCTGCAGTACAGATGAGGCAGTGACAATGGCAATGTCATGGGCAGCAGTACAGTAGGTTGCAGCACAACGGATGAGGAGCAACGTAGAGGATGTTTTCAAAGTCAGAGAAGTATGCAGTAGGCAAATTGCTTGAACACTTTCCTCGTTAAGAGGGAGTGTTGACTTTTGTAGCATCAGAAAGTGATCTAAGTCTCATATTTGGTGAGGAGGCTTGGACACCAGTATTCCAAAGGACCCAGAACCGTTTCTGGAAATTCCACTCAATTCATGTTTTATTAAAATAATTAATTATTTTAATGGGGACCCTAAGTCTAAACTTAGGGAAATTAAATAATTAATGGGTATTAATAAAAGAGAGTGAATCTTCTAGAGAACGAAGATAAAGTCAAGATTTAATCTTAGCCATTGACTAAACTTCTAATCTGGGTCGTTGATTTATCAATGAGAAGGTTATAAAGGAAGGCTTGAGGGCCATTTGTAAAAGAAGTCGGGCATACATTCAGTAACCGGAGGGAAGTCGATTCTTCGGAATTTAAAATTTGATTTCAAAGGGAGAGTTGCAAGGTGGAGCAAGCGGAAGGTCTCAGTAGCAGTGAGAGCTCGAGGAAGAAGGACGCAAAAGGGCAAAGGGACAGCGCAGCAATGATGCAGTCTCTGTGCAGGGAAACACACAGGGGTGATGCAGTGAAGGTTAGTGAGACTCTCAAGTGTCAAAAATTCTCCAGAAGTCGAGAAAAATTATTTCAGGTGTTTTCTTTGAAGTTTCTCAATCATTCTACCAGCCATTCCTTGTAAAGAAAATGTTGCTGAAGATTAATATATAAACCCTCATCTGCAACACTGGTTTTCCCACATTGGGTTTTTCCGGGGACAATTGTCCAAAAATAACTGTGTCGATGTGACTGAGTCTTGTGCTTGTATTTCACTGTTATTTTCTTTATATTGTAGAAATTTCTGTTTTCCCACCCCGGTTTTCAGTTGCACCTTATTTCTCCAATTAGTTAAATGCCCTTTCCCATAACCTTACATTCAACAAGCTGGAAAATAAATATTTTCTGAAAACACAAATTCTGGAAAATTTTCACAGTGCTGGAAATTGCAGAAATAAAAATCAGCAGACTAAAACAGCCACACAAAACATTTTAACACAATGATATTTGGTCAACATGACCCAGAAAAATCCCCCTACAACTCTTGGGGAAAACCAGTTCGAAAGCTTCTCTTTATTTTATGAATATTGCTTTTACAGTGATGCAGAAATTTACACAGAAAAAAAAATTACAGCAACTTCGAAACAGAACTTATCTCGAAAACCATGCCAAACTCCACCTCGATTTTCGTGCCCACAAAATAGAAAAATTACAGCAAAAATTACAGCCTTCAAAACTGTACGAACAGCCTCAAAAACAGTGCCGGAATGGCTGTACGGCCTCCCTCAAAATCTACAGTTTTCTCTCCTCGAAATTCGTGCCTACTTGCCTCGAACTTCGTGCTCTGCCCTACTGTATGGATTTGCTGAAAGTTAGTGTTGCTGCCCTCCTTCTTCTCACTGCTCAGAAAATTCTTTTCAGCTTTCTCCTTCTCCTTCTCTCAATCTGCTCATGAAAGAATTAATGAATGAATGACCTTTTCTCTCCTTTTCCTCCTTTAATAGAACTCTAAGTGACTTTTGAGTTATCTCCAAATCCAATGGCTGAAATAGCTTTAGATCTAGGGCTGAGATTAAATGCTCTTTTAAATCTCACTTTCTATTTTTTAATTCACCCCACTTTAATAAACACACACTTAGTCATTTATTTCCAAAGTCACTTTTCCTTTCTAATTTTACATTAACTTTATTAAAGTCACTTTAAAATTAGACTTTAGTAACTTTTTCACTTAAAGTCACTTTTAAATTAGATTTGACTTTATAACTTCATAAAGTCACTTTAGGAGAAAAATTAAATTCTTTTGGACACTTTTCCCTAAGCCAAAGATCAAAGCTTTAGGGAACCACCTGTCCTCCAATAACCAAATTTCAACATATATGTACTTGTGTGATAACTGCAGTAGAATTTATTTTGAAATTTACTGAAGGGTTTATGGTAAATAACTTATTGTGGAAAATAAGTAGGAGAAATAAATCAGTCACTGCAGTGGTATTTTAGATTTGAAATTTTCACAAGAGGAATGCTCTCATACCAATGTAACGAACAAAGTTCATATGCTCAGAGGAATGCTATGATACCAATGTAAAGAACAAAGTTCGAACTTCAAGTTAAATACCCCAAAAGACTTGGAATATGAAGATCTCCATTGAAGATACAAGAATATATATATTAAAATGTATGAATGAGAATGATGTTACAAATGAGAATGAGGGTCTGCTTATATACCCTAGGCAGGTGTCCCTTTATGAACGGCCATGTCCTTTAGGGACATACCTCTTCATTGATTAATTACTAATTAATCATTATTTATGATGTGTTATTATTATTTATATCGATGTTTTATTCATAACATTGCCTTCCTCCTCAAAAAGATTTGTCCTCGAAGCTTGCTGATGAAAAGGCTTGATCTCGTTTTCTATTTCAAATGTCTTCTTGTCTCGAAACTGTCATCTTCGTTGATACAAGTTGATATGATCCTTGGAGTGATATATAAAATTGTCGCACTAAGGAAGGATCTGACCATCCTAAATTAATCTTCTGTGGAATCTTTCGATTACTGGAAACTTGTAATGAATTGTTACCACTGAATTGAGTTATGTGCACTTCAGTATCCTTCTGAACATAGGTTTGTTGTTTATGTTCTAAGTGATACAAATTCGTAGATTGATTGAGATGTCTATTCTTGTGATTCAGATGTAGGTCACGAGTTCAATTCTCTGACACTCTAAGAGTGAGGCTCCATGATTAAGTTAAATACAGTTAATTATTTTTGTTTGTCCTTCCTTGATCATGTGTATGGCAAGATTATGATTTACTTCAGGTTATGATGTCGTCGAGTTGGTTACAGAATCTTCACTTGGGTTTTTCATCATTTGAACTGCAACTTCTGAATATGTTTTCTTTTCAACTGGGTTGTCATCTTCTTGAGTTCTGATATTGAATAGCTTGGTATTCGTTTCTTTTTCTTCAACTTGGGCAGTTACGTCAAAAGACTACAATATGTCTTTCATGTTGAATTCTTCTAGTTTGTTTTTCAAGGATTTCTTGTCATTTTTAAGTTTCTTAATTTGCGTCAATAATTTCTCGTTGTGATCCGTGAGGCGAGTAACTTCTTCATTCTTGTAAGCGGTGATTTTGTCAATTTCCCTTTGCATATTTTGTATCTCTTTTTTACTTTCTTGAAGAGTTACTTTTGAGATTTCTTGTATGTCTTCTCACGTCACTGAATCTGGCTTCAAGGTAACGTCCTGCAGCATTATTTTTTTCTTTTTGTGGGAAAATGTCAAAAACTTCTTTTTCGCATTTACCATGAAACAATTAAAAAATGATTTTGAGAGTATAATTGATTTTAACAAGAAAGAAAAAGGGAGAGAGAACTAGTTCCTTCTTAACCTAGAGCTAAGGAGCTTAGGAACAAACAAACTTAGGGGAATTTTGAAGTAGATACAAGACTTAAAAGGACTAAGGAAAGTTAGCCTATTTACCCTAGGGGTTTAAATCAAGGCTCTCAATTTCCAAAGATGAGATAAGGAAGGAGTTAACATGCTACTTGCTCAAAGACTTGGTAGAAGGGTTTGTTTAAGGAGGATAATGAAAGAAATACCTAGCTAACATGCTTAATACTTGATCACATTCATCTAATAAAAAGAAATTAAGCTATTGGATTTACCATGCATTCGTCCAAGCTTCACTATAAGCATCCATGAAAAGAGATCAAATGCACACCAATGAAGTCCCCAAGAAACTCTCTCAAATAGTGCTCCATGGCGAACTAGAAAAAAGTGATAATTCAAGAGATGTATGTCTCTCAAGTTGTGTCATGGTTCAAATGAGCCTAGTGCTTCCCTTTATATATTAGAGAAACCAAGCACATTAGTTCAAATTAGGCTAAAAGCCCCTAAAAATAATAAATTTATGATACAAGATGGATTGGTCATCAAGTTGACCCCAAAAATACCCCCAAATATGAAAATACAATGATAAAACATGAAAAATCCCATATAAAAGCAGCAGCTAAGAGTGTAGAGGCCTCAAAAGAGTGGCATCGTCCTCAAAAGACATGTCTTTCCATCAAAAGGTGCAATGAAAAGTCCAAGGGGCATGTCTTCTTATCAAAAGGTCATGTCTCATCACCAAAAGGTGCCCTCTCAAGCCCAAAGACATCCTCCTCAAGCCCCACACCATGCCATAAGGCACCATATCATCATGTAGGAGCAACGTTCTAGCTCCCATGGGCAATGTCCAAGGTGCCAACAGTGGAGGAGGGTCTCTGGAGGTGTGCTAAGTCATCATCAAGCTCAACGCTCTCCATCAAGTTTGCAACGTCCATCATGAAGTGGGAGGACCTCCAAAGGGTGCGCAATCATCATCCACGAAGTGTAGGAGAGGCATCATCAACATCCTCCAAAGGACCATGACCAAGTCTGAATCATCAAGCACAAGCTCTAGGAATCAAGTAAGATCAATTAGCATAATAGATACAAGAGCCATTGAAGCATAAAAAGTGGACCATATTCAATGTTAAAGCCATGTAAGTATATCACACAAAGTATCTTCTTCAAACTTCACACTCGCTTAAGACTTTATACAAGTTGTTACATTTAAGTATGGGAGAATCATCAAATAGCCCTATTAGGTGATTCCAGCCCTAGGGCAGGAACAGTTTTTAGACCAACCCTTCAATTAATAGGTGTGAGTGATAAGTGATATGATATGGGGTGTACTTCATGAGAGATGTCACAGTCTTATATATGAGTTATGAAAGACCATCATCCATGATCGCCTTTGTGGTGGGAACACTTGCTTCACTTGCGTTACCTTTACCTCGACACTATTTTTCCACCCTTTATTTAACATTTTTATTTTCTTTAATTGGCTTGCTTAGCAAGCTTTCATTGGTTTCATTTAAATCCCCTTTTTAGATGGGCAGTTCATTGCTCTTAGAGGTTGGGATGTTTTCTTTAAGTTCATTTTACTTTGATGGGCGTGATATGCATGAGAGTAAGGTGGTGGCCTATTAAATTCAGATAACCATGGTGTTATATGCTTGATGCAATTTTACTTAAATCTTTCTTAGGCCCGATACAAAATAGCAATCACATAAACATGAAAGTAAAATGTTGATAGAACACAATAATAGATCAACAGAACACAAGCCAATAATATAGATCAGATTTACAATTCCTTTTGTCCAGCAAAGATATAAGATATTGTGCGTTACAACAGTCAACAGGATGCTTTAGCCAACAAAGTCTTTCTCGATCAGCAAATCCTCCAAGTGTCACACCCACAGCCCTCAAAGACAGCTCATCACAAGTCAACGTTGGTCAACCCAAAGTCAACGCAGGATAGCAACAGAAAGTCAACGCTGCAGAGTAGGGCTTTGGTCAAACAGCTATGTTTTCCTCGATTTTATTGACCAGCAGTATGGCCTCTCAAAATCAGAATTTTGGCAGAGTTTTGAGGTCAAACGACCAAGGGTTGACCATGGTCAACGTTGGTCAACGCTGCAACAAGCAGCCCTAAACAGATCTGCAAAAAACAGCTCCTCTAGCTCTGCAGGTGTGAAGGGAAGAGGCCTCCAGAGGCTAACAAACAGATTAGATCACAATGAGAGATGTGTGATGAGTTGATGAGCAAATGACCTCCAAGTCTCTCCAATTTATATCCATCAGTGAGGGTGTGGGACATATCTATTAGGCATGTGAGCCTACATTACAAATCTGGTCGACCTTGCACATGTGTAGAAAATAAATTCAAAATATATGTTCTACTCATCCAATCAAGATGATCTTTAGATCAATCTTGCACCTCTCTGAAAGAGGAATCCAACAAAAATATGACCATCGTCATATGAGCAGTGCAACATGGAGTTTAGACCTAGTTGCCCAAAATTAACACTCCCTCTCAACTAGGGAGAACTCCATCTGTCCACAAGTGCCATCGATCAGTACCATCGCGTACTTTTACCAAACATTGTGCATCATCCTGCTATAACTTGCTTTGTTGGCTCTCGTTCTCAGACATCACACTCAACTGACCCGAAGTCAGCTTAGAGGTTAAAACCTCTCTTGGACTCAAAAAGAGTCTCATACTAACCTAAAGTTAGTTTACTGACCCGAAGTCGGTTTAGAGGTAAGAAACCTCATCATATTTGATCCCAGATCAAGGTGTTGGACACATGCCATCCTAGATATAGAGAGTACGGCAATCTCTGATGCGTCCATCGATCTTGCTATTAGTCTCTATCCACATTTCCCACCTGATTGGCCAAACGATAGGTACTTCCCATGAGTCTGAAACTCCATGGGTAGGATGCGTGCAGGGCACAGATCAAAGAGAGGTGAACCAATTCAATATCATAACGGTGGCACAGAAGCACAACAAGGTTCGGCAAGCCTAGCCTCGTATGTGCTTATAGCTCCAAGAAGTTATCCTCAAGCCCCCTGGAGGTCACAGAGCTCATAGTCCAACTCAAGCAGGACCCTCAGAATAGGGTCTTTCCACGATTCCAAGCTTCTCACAGAAGGTTAGGAACTTGACCTTCCCCAGGGGCTTCGTGATAATATCCGCGACCTGCTCATCAGTTCCTATATGATCGAGCCTTACGGCATCTCGCTGTACCATATCCCAGATAAAGTGGTACCTGATATCAATATACTTGGATCAATTGTGGAACACAGGATTCTCAGAAAGACGAATCCCACTCTGGTTATCACAAAGGATAACGGTGGTATCTAGAACATGCCCAAACAGCTCACTGAAGAGCTTTCACAACCAAACAGCTTCACAACAAGCCATGCTCGCTACAATGTATTCGGCCTCAGCGGTGCTCAAAGCCATCGACTTCTGCTTCCTACTCATCCAAGATATCGAAGCAGAACCCAAGGTGAAGCAACATCCAGATGTGCTCTTGCGATCCACCACACTGCCAGCCCCATCGGCATCAGTATATCCATGGAGTCTCAAACTCTCGACAGTGTATCTCAGCCCATGGTTGATTCTACCCCGAAGATATCTCAATAGATTCTTGGCACCAATCCAATGAATGTGATGAGGATCAACCATATGTTGAGTCTTGACTCAAAGTGTTCACTGCAAAACATACGTCCAGACGGGAATTCACTAGGAACATCAGGGCCCCCACGAGTTGTCGATACTCGGTAGGATTTGCTAGCATAGGCCCAGGAGCGTTTCCACACAACTTCTTAAAGTTGAGTTCCATCGGTGTCGACACAGACTTACAGTACACCATACCATATCTCTCCAGCAACTTGACGACATATTTTCCTTGAGAAAGGAAAATCTCGCCTGGCCTCTGTTAGACCTCCAAGCCTAGGAAGTAGTGCATCAAGCCTAGGTCTTTCATCTCAAACTCGGAAGCTAGCTCCCTCTTACACTGATGAATGAGAGGGTCAGCACCTGTCAGGAAGAGATCATCCACATAGAGAACCAGAATGAGAGGCCTTTCTCTATCAACCTTAAAATAAAGGTTTGGATCAACATTACTTTGATTGAAGCCTAGCTTCATCAAGTAGCTATCTATCCTCTCATACCAAGCCTTGGGGCTTCCTTCCACCCATAGAGGGATTTCTTCAACCTGCATACATAGCTGTCTATATCTCGGACTTCGAACCCCAGAGGTTGCTCCACATACACCTCTTCCTTTATAGAGCCATGCAGAAAAGAGGTCTTCATATCCATCTGATGGAGACTCCATCCTTGCGTTGCAGAAAGGGCAATAATAGATCAGATGGTGGTATAGCGAGCCACAGGTGAAAATATATCATCATAATCTATGCCTTCTTTTTGAAGAAAGCCTTGGGCAACAAATCTTGCCTTGTACTTTTCAGCACTTCCATCAGATCCATGCTTGATCTTATAGAGCCATTTCGAGGTGACAACAGATTTGTCCTCCGGTCTTGGGACCACTTCCCAGACATCATTTTTCATAATGGACTCATATTCTTCGTGCATAGCATCCTTCCAAACTTGATGCTTTACGGCTTCTTCAAATGATCCAGGCTCAGATTGTATTATCGTACTCATGGCTGCTAGATAACCTTGGTATCTCTTCGTCTTCTTACTTTCACGGAATGTCCCCCTTGGGGCAATATGTCTCTTGGCATCTGCGAGAGTATCACTGCGCCATGAGGGTCTTCTCTTATTTGAAGGAGGTGGATCAATAGGATCCATAGGTCCTTCAACATCGGGAATCAGTTCATCCTTCGGCTCTTTTAGCTTCCCTGCTTCTTCATCTTCTTTGTCTTCCTTAGAGGTAGGAAGATTTCTCACTTTCTTGAGGGCAGCATCTTCATCGAAGGTGACATCGTGGCATATCTCCACTTCTCTTTGACCAGGCACATAGATTCTATATGCCTTCGAAGTTTCACTGTAGCCCACAAACATTCCCTTCTTTCCAGAAGCGTCCAGCTTGCTTCTCTTTTCTTTCGGCAGATGAAAGTAAACAGGACAACCAAAAAATCTAAAATGAGAAACATTAGGTTTCTTACCAGAGAAGACTTCTTCAGGAGTTTTGGAGTCCAGAGCGAAATGTTGGCATCTATTTTGAATGTACACAGCAGTGTTCGCACCTTCTCCCCATAGAAACTTCGGAAGACCTTGGTCACATAGCATGGTGCGAGCAGCTTCCACAATGGTCCTGTTCTTTCTTTCAGCAACACAATCTTGCTCAGGAGCGTACGCAGTTGTGGTCTCCCTCTTAATGTCAGCTTCTCTACAAAAGTCATTAAACTCATTTGACTCATACTCAGTCACATTGTCGGTCCTCAAAATTTTGATTTTCTTCTCGGTTTTATTTTCCACCAAGGCCTTGAAGGTACAAAACCATTTGAATGCTTTGTCCTTCTTCTTCAAGAAATATATCCAGGTCTTGCGGGAGAAGTCATATGTAAAAGTCATGTAATAGGAACATCCTCCCAAGGATGTCACTGGCAGCATACCAGATAAGTTACAATGTATCAACTACAAGATATTGGTTGTCTTTGTGACACTAGAGGGGAATGGTCCCCTTGTATGCTTCCCTTCGGCACATCCCTGACAAATACCTTCATGATCATCTCTAAATTCGGGCATCCCCCTCACCACCTTCCTTGCTTCGGGAAGGGCTTTGTAATGAAGATGTGCAAAACTTCGGTGCCATAACTCTGTTTGAAGAGTTGTATCACATGACATAGCCCCCAATGGACTTCCTCCAACCTAGTAGAGTGTATCAACTCTAAAACCAATAGAAAGAGCTTCCTTGAAGTTCTTCTTCCAGATAAGAAACTTTCCATCAACGAATGCCACCTTGAATCCTTTGTCTTCCATTGCCGAAATAGACACAAGGTTCTTCTTCAAATCAGATACGTACAACACATCTTGTAATCGGAGGACTTGACCTTGAGATAGATGGAGGGTCACAGTCCCTATCCCTTTCACGGGATAGGTGGCATTATCTCCAAGGATAATTTCCAGATTAGTATCCTTCTCAATCAAATCAGAGAGGGCTTCTTTATAACCAGTGAGGTGCCTTGATGCACCACTATCAATCAACCAGGCATCCAGGGTGTCAAGTGGAGATGCAGCAGAGAGGGCAGATACAAGAATAAATTCATTTCTCTTATTATCAACAACATTAGACTCATCGTACCTAGAATTTCTTGACCTCTTCAGAGGTTGCCCATTTCCGCTATGATCAGAGGGAGCCTTCCTTTTTCCTTTGAACCTGTTGTTCCTACCATTCCCTCTCAAGTTGATGTTGTCATCATCCTTGGGAGAGTCCCTTCTATTAGGGCAGTCTCTTGCATAGTGACAAGTCTTGTTACAAGTGTAACATCTTCCCTTCCTTCCTTTGGGTCCCGCTCTACCATGGTTTTGATTTTTCGGGCTACCATGGTTCTTCTTCTTTGCATGAGCGGCGAAGGCAGTAGTGTCACTTCCATTTCCATTAGAGGCATATTCCATCATTCTTGTTTCCTCTTGAGTGCATCTTGTCAATATTTCATCAAAATCAGGCATCACACTATTATAAAGAATAGTGGTATTGAATACTGTAAATTTTGGACAACTAGGTCCAAACTCCATGTTGTGATGCTCAGATGAAGATGCCAATATTTTTATTGGACTCCTCTTTCGGAGAGGTGCAAGATCAATCTAAAGATCATCTTGATCCGATGAGCAAAACATTTATTTTGAATTTATTCAAAATATGTGCAAGGTTGGCCAAAATTTAAATGTAAGCTTGAAGCCCCAATAGATGTGTCACACACCCTCACTGACGGATATATATAGGTCAACGTTGTAGGTCATTTCATCATCTCTCATCACACATTCTCTCTCTACATCTGATTGGTTCGATCATCACTTGGAGTCTCTTCTTCTCCACACGTTGGAAAGCGCAGCAAAAGGAATTTCTATTTTCGACCTAGGGTTTTCAACGCAGATTTGACCAGCGTTGACTTTGGTCAACGCATGGTCAAACTGACCCCAAACTTGGTCAAAATTCTAATTTCTGCAATCTGCATTTATTGGCATAGAAATCGAGGTTGACCATTGACTTTGACCGGGTTACGTTGACTTTTTGTTGTTGTTTTGCGTTGACCATTAACTAGGACAGCGTTGACTTTCTTTGACTTTGGGTTGACTGATATACTTGTCCGAGAGGGTTGTGTGACACTTCTGGTTGGCTGACCATATTGAGACTTTATTGGTTGAAGCATCCTGTTGACCGTCGTAACGCACCACAACACATATTTTATTGATCAAGTTAAGTGTAATTTTTGGCTTATCTTCTGTCGATCTACTAGTATGTTCTATCTGCGTTTTACTTTCTTGTTTATGTGATTGTTGTTTGATATTGGGAATAAAAGTAAAGTTGCATCAAGCATATAACATCTACGAAAATTTACAAATACATACCAATCACGGGGGAGACCTCCAAGTGCAATAAGAACCATCTCTCGATCAGATATTGCTTCCCCAATAGCTAGCAGGTTATTCCTGATTTCAGTGAGCCTCATAAAATAGGATTGAATAGATTCATCCTTGCCCTTCTTAATATTCTTTAATTGATTCTTGAATAAAAGGATTTGATTAGCATTGCTAGCCCTGAACATGCTCACTAGCTTATCATACATCTCTTTAGATGTGTTCAGCGCATAAATGTAAGCAACCAAATGCTTATGAATAGAATCTCGGATAATCATCTTTGCTTTGATTTCCCCCTTTCTATAATTCGTCTTCGTGGCAACAGCTGCATTTGATGGAGGCTCTTGAATCTTCCCCTGCACATAGTCCATGACATATTGATCTTCTAGCACCAAACCCAAGGACATCTTCCATGCATGATAATCAGACTTATCAGTCAATTTATCATCAGCGTTGAAACCCTTGTAGGTTGAGGAGGCCATTTGTCCTTGATAGGATTCCTTCCTTCAGTGATTGCTTCTAACACTAGCTTGGACTTTGTCTTCACCTCAGCTCTGATACCATGTTAAATTTAGATAACCATGGTGTTCTATGCTTGATGCAATTTTACTTCAATCTTTCTTAGGCCCGATACAAGATAGCAATCACATAAACATGAATGTAAAATGTTGATAGAACACAATAATAGATCAACAGAAGAAAAGCCAATAATATAGATCAGATTTACAATTCCTTTTGTCCAGCAAAGATATGAGATATTGTGCGTTACGGCAGTCAACAAGATGCTTCGACCAGCAAAGTCTTTCTCGGTCAACCAATCCTCCAAGTGTCACACCCACAGCCCTCAAAGACAGCTCATCACAAAACAATGTTGGTCAACCCAAAAGTCAACGCAGGACAGCAACAGAAATTCAACGTTGAAGATTAGGGCTTCAGTCAAACAGCTCTGTTTTCCTCAATTTTAGTGCCCAGCAGTACGACCTCTCAAAATTGGAGTTTTGGCAGAGTTTTGAGGTCAAACAACCAAGGGTTGACCATGGTCAACGCTGGGCAATGCTGCAGCAACAAGCCCTAAACAGATCCGCAAAAAACAGCTCCTCTAGCTCTACATGTGTGAAGGGAAGAGGCCTCCAAAGGCTAACAAATAGATCAAATCACAATGAGAGATGTGTGATGAGTTGATGAGCAAATGACCTCCAAGTCTCTCCAATTTATATCCATCAGTGAGGGTGTGTGACACATCTATTAGGCATGTGAGCCTACATTACAAATCTGGCCGACCTTGCACATGTGTGGAAAATAAATTCAAAACATATGTTCTGCTCATCCAATCAAGATGATCTTTAGATCAATCTTGCACCTCTCCAAAAGAGGAATCCAACAAAAATATGACCATCGTCATATGAGCAGTGCAACATGGAGTTTGGACCTAGTTGTCCAGAATTAACAAGGCCTCACATGAGGAGGTAGAGCTTAAGTTATTCTTGGGTTTTTATTTCATCCCTTGACATTTTTTTGCAATTTTAACAATTGGCACATGCTTTTAATTTCTTTAATTTTGCAGCTGCATCAACCTCCGAGCATTTCCAAGCTCCTCTTCCCATAAGATGAAGCAAGCAAGGAACTAGTACAAGTAATTCACAAGAACCAAACAAAACAAAGCTCAACAAATAAGGGATAGATGGCATGTATGAAAGGATGTAGGCACACTACCTCTATAAAGGCCTCTTATTCGTGCCTCTCCCAAGTAGTGAAAGTAAATCCCCAAGGTACTTGAAATTTACTTGAAGGAAGAAATGACCACCAAGGTGAAATAAGGCAACAAGTATAACTTCGAAGCATCATGATCCATTATCTGATTTCAACACATGATCCTTACTTAGATGTCTAGAACATTAAATGTAATCACTTTGTATGAAGCAATGGCTAATGTACCTCATGGTTGCTGACCTACCTTCATCGGAAGGGCATGCTAGTCAAGTTGATGAGATGACCCATGAGTGGGTGAGAGGCATTTGAGAAGATACTATCTGAGGATCATGTGAGGCTGCTGCCTAGAAATCTGCATCATGGAGGAAATCTCTCCTGTGGTTACCCCTGTATATCCATGTGTAAGTTGTAACAGTACCAAACCAGCCCAAACCGGCAGAGTCCATTATGGACAGGCCAAGTCACCTCCAGAACCCACACAGACCTCATTTCCTTAGAAGTGCAACTGCATCCCTCTTAGCTGCCATATCCTTTACTGAAAAAGGTCTTGAAAGCAGCATGCTTCCTCTGCCCTCATGCTGCCATAATCTTGGGAAGCACACCTTACTCTTGCCGGATTTATCGTCATCACAAATACACTCTCTATTGTGTTCCTGTGCTGGTTCAAGCACTCAAATCAGTCACAAGGAGATGTGATCATGCAGATCTGAACACGGTAACAACAGTTGTCACAAGTTCAAAAGGATAGCACACAGTCTTCTGATAACAGCAAACCACAAGTATATATCTTATTTAGGAAACCTGCCCACAAACTCTTGATGGAATTTCTTTTCAGGGAAGATACAAGCCTTGCAAATCTGATCTGAAAGTCTGATTTTTCCACTGGCCCTGTGAGCAGATTTAGGGGCTAACATTACCCTGATGAAAAACCATCAGTGCTTACTTAGTGGAGAGATGTACAACAACTAAAAGAAGAAACCATAGTCCACTATGAGATCTGAATATCTCATTTTTCCACTGTCTGCGTGTGCAGATTTAGGGGTTAACAACTTAACATTACCCTGATGAAAAACCCTCAGTGTTTACTCAGTGGACACTGGAGGGATTCACAGAGAGCCTCATAGATTATGTATTTTGCTGCTGCTGATATGTATTGCATTCTGTGCCATTTTGATACATTCTCCCTTACATGGTATATAGATGAGCAAACTTTGCATTGTCTCTAATCATTCAGAATCTTAAAAATATTTTTTTATGTGAAAACCAAGTTGAAACCCAAGTTAATAGGTGGCCAAGTTGAAGTTCAAGTCTGAGTTTAAAAACTATGTTACAAACTGATAACCAGGTGATCAAGACCAACAGCTTTCACCAGGTTAGATAGATTTCACATCTTGTAGATAACAAGCTGAACCTACAGGTTACATGTTTAATGGAAGGGACCTCTGGGATCCTTGTAAAATAGGAGGTTGACAAATGGAAAACGTTTGAAATGCCAAATCAAAACAGATAAATTTCAGTGGAGTTCTTGCAAGAATCATGTAGCTTGCAAGTCAGTGATCTTGCAGATATTCAGCATGTTTCTTTGTTTTAGTATCGCCTTAACTAGCCATTGTATAGTATATACTATATAGCAAGTTATGCAGCTACTTTCTATTCAGCAAATATGCTGATTAAGCCTTGCCCTCTATCCCCAACATGTATTACAGGTTATAAATACTATGTGCTTTCCCTAATTTGCCTAAAGTTCTAATCTATGGAAAATGTGTGAACCCAATGTGCAACTTAAAGGGCAAGCATCGCAACGTAACTTGAATAGTCGAATAGGTCTAAATAACGGTCCTCAAACCAAAGCAATTCTAATATTTTTGAGTAATAACCCTTCAAGAGGATTCTCTGATGTGGAGCTTGCTTCTCTGCCCTCTCACTTTGGTTCTGCATCTAGCACCAACAGGCCTTGACGTCTTCTCTTTTTTGCGGAGCATAGATTCATTTGGTTTTAGCAATTTTCATTCTGATGTAACTTTTTTTTTAGCATTGCTTTAGGAGCTGCTTTTGCACTCCCATATGCACCTGCACTGGGTGTACGTTTTAGTGGCTAATCCCATTGATTTACTTATAGTCGCCATTCATTGGACATTAACAAAATTATCTTATCTTGTTTTATCTGCTGTAAGAACAAAATGTCAAATAGAACACATCAGATATAAGAACTTTAGGAATTCTTTGAATACGCTTCAAGTAGACACTCGCCAACTAAGCATGCTCACCCTGTGGCATAGTCACAGAGGATGTTCGAGAAAGGTGCAGAGTTCTAGCAATAATACAACATCAGAACTAAATGCATAGATAAGATAAGCCCAAGGGGATAGCTCAACAAATGGTCACCAATGCTACTGGGCATTTGGCTAGTTTTGTGTCAGGAAATGCCCAGTTAGAATCACCCAGGGTTAGGTGCAGTAGTCTACACTGGGGGGTTTACTAGGGATGATATCTTACAAATGTGGAGAAGAATCACTGTTTCAAAAAAAAGATAAAAATGATAGTTTTATTAATGTCCAACAAGTGAACACAAAAGTATTTCAATGAGACTAAAAGGTATACCCAAAGCAAACACTATGTGTGAGTATGAAAGTGACTCCTATATCAATGACGAAAGCAAAAGAAGAGAAAATAAAGAAAAATAACTGTCTAAGCTATCCGCTAACCAGAAGATGCGATAGTACAAAACACACAGAAATACCAGAGAAATAACTGTCTAAGCTATCAGTAATACAAAAGAAAGACCAGAGATTGGAGATCCCCGTGCTAAGCAAGAGAGACAGGGATGTCAAGGCCTGCCGGTCCTAATAAGACTCGTAAAATACTGCATATGATGGGAAAGAGTGTTGAGAATGAAGCGAATAGGACTCATAAAATAACGCATATTATGGGTAGAAGTGTTGAGAATGAAAATGAACAAGAATTTTTGAGTTGAGGAATTAATATAATCAATAAATCTTAAGTGACACTGAGTTTTTTGGGCAACTAAAATCGTCTCACCTTCTCAAAGTTAAGTATCAAATTTACAGTGTAGACCATAATAATATTGTAAGCCTACCATTCTGCAATACTGGGCTCTTGATAAATAGTACTCATGAGTCACACATGGCATTTATGGAATTCCAAGCTAGGGCAAAGTTGAGCTCCGTTGAATTCAAGGCTCATTTTTTGATCTAAAAGTTATATGGGGTAAAAATAATTACAACAATTTAGTTTAGAAACTTGGTGAAAAAAATCCCCTCCTCACACTCCAAGGGCTGCACTGCAAACAGCAGACTTTCTTCATGAGAAAATCACCCCGGACTTGCACCCGTGATTATCCCATCCTATGACATAAAAGTAGAGACGACAGTGATAATGAACTTTGGTGGACAGTTTAATCCTCTGCCCAACTCACTCGTCAACCATTGCCTCATTGGCAACATAGAACAGAAACTTCTAACCATCCTAGAGTGATTTCTACCGTTACTCGGTACAAATAGGACACAGAGCATAGAACAAAAACGTTTCTAGCATAAACCACATCACAGGCATTTGGTCCTAATTAAAATTGACCATTAATTCAACCCAAGTAAGCAATCACTGGGGTTATCTAAAAGCACTTGTTTGGATAAAATTAAATAGCTAGAGAGCTCAAACAAACATGGGGGCAATCTGAAAGCACTGAAATGGGTACAATTATTTGCATTAATTTGCATAAATTTGAAAACAAAGAATTAACTGATTAACCGAGCAAGTTAAGGTTCAGCTCTTACTCCTGGGATCTGGAAGTCTTTTTGGAGGTGTGAGGAACGCTGCCAGCTTCTGTCCCCATACTGGCAACAGTCTGTGACTTGCGCAATATGTAAAAACAAATCACCCATGTTACGTTATATTATAGCATACTTGAACATTTCAAACAGAAATTGACAAAATCGATAGCTGCAAATCGACTGTAACGTTCTAACCATTGCCACCTGATCGGCCGATATATGACTTGCCAGCTGTACAGCAGAAGCGTGTGCCACTCACAGAGTTGCAAAGTCCTGAATTTTTATGTCACGGCCAAAACCGATAGGCTGATAATACCCTTGTTTTCCTGATACTACGCGTACATAATAGAGTTGTGCAAAATTCCGTATGTCAATGCGGTTTCACATGATAACTGAGGTCTTTGGTTGTTCTGCGTTTTTGCCTTCACCATGCTTGATTTAGATTTTGAGTAGAGTACGATTTTCTTTATCGGTGTTGTTTATCTGCATATGAATTCATTTGCAGCATGTTGATGCGGGGTCGCTCTCCAAATCATTCCCTCTTTTGAAGAGAGGGTGGTTTTCTTTGTGAAGGATTAAATGTTAATGTCTTACTAATTCAAAAGCAATGATTATTTTTTACTGGTTATATATTTAGTTATAAATATTAAATCTCAAAAAAATGAGATTATTTTTTTACCGGTTATATATTCAATTATAAATATTAAATCTCAAAAAAAGATATCTATTTTTTAAATTTATTTATTAGTGAATTGAAAATATAAAAAAATAATTTTAAAAATTAAAAAGTAATAACTTGAAAAGGAAAAAATATTAATCATAGAAAATTTAGAGATATCTCAATTGTATTTTAGAAAATTTTCCAAAAAAACGCATCTAAAGATCACTAATTTGGCTTTCTCTAACAAAAGAAAGCATAACGAGCTTAAGTTCTACTTTGAAGGCAATATTATGGAAGAAGTAGCAGATTACAAATACCTCGAAATTGACTTCAACAGAAATTTAAGTTGGGATGGTTGTAGAAAGAAAATAAAATTCTGGGGGCCAAGTTAGAAAGCATTTTATGTTCTTCAAAACAAGTGTAGAGAGGGAGAGCTATGAGACTGGAAAACCACTCTAACTCTTTTTGGGCTTTTAGTGATCTCAGTGATTCTCTACGGTTGTGAATTGTGGGCCAGCAGCACTTCTGAGATGCAGTGGAAACAAATTGAGAAAATTCAGAAGCTTTTGATTACAAACAAATTCAAAATTAAAAGCGCAATTCCTTATGCTATCTTGTTAAGTGAAATAGGGGCTACTCATATTGGAGCAATTGCTATGGTGCGAGTCATAAGGTATTTAAAAAAAATTGAAAAAATGGAAGAGGGTAGATGGCCTAAGGTTGTGTTTGATGACATATTGTGCAAAAGAAAGAAGACTTGGATGCAGCAAAATAAAAAATGGTTTAGTAAATGGGGTATTTGCTTCAACATTTGTCCCATAAACAGTAAAGAGATAAAAACTTTTGTTATGGATAAGTTCCACAAATGCACTGTTGTGGATCATCTGCATATCCTTTTAATTTTATATTAAAAATACAAAAAAAATCTGAAATTGAAATAAAGGCAAATATGTTAAATATGTTAAAGTATTATAGTCTTATACTATAGCATAAAAAGTGAGGCTTGTTTTTTTCCGATGTATTAGAGTTTTAATTATTTAAAATAAGGTAGCGTGGTTTTATAATCAAAGATTAAAATATTAATTAATCGCTTAAGAGTGCTAATATTAAAAATAACCGATTTAATCTAAAATCAGGGGCACTATTAGCACGAGAGTTAACGAAAAGGGTGCCTCCAGCGACCTAAGGATTGCGAGGGCGATGAAGACTACAGGGATATCAACTTAGGCCACGCTAAATGAGTTTTTAGTCAGACTTGAGACCCCCCGCAAAGAATGTGTCATATATTAACAACGTGGAGAACATCTGTTTTTCGTGTCAATCAAATTAACAGTTATGACATACATGTAGGCATTAACAAAAAAGGTTGTGCCATCTATTTAGGTGTTTCTTTGGTTTGTTTTCAAATTATTTTTGCAATTTGTTGAAGTTGACCGCTATGCTCTCTCCCCACATTTTGGTCACCTTGTGTGCTTTCCTTCCGCACCTTTTCTAATCATGGCTAAAAGGTCTTCTTTGTCTGGTTCATCGAGCCACATTCCTCTGATGGATAATGAGAGAGACATTCAAGATTCTGCGTCTTCAGTAATTCATCTTCCATTCTACCAGCAAGTTGTATTGAATAATAATAATTCCCCTGTCTATTCCGCCATGAAAAAATCCGGGGTCCTTTCTCCATGCATCCCGAAGACACATTTATTCCCAGAGTTTATCTATTGGTTGGTTTCCGCATTGTATCCCGGAAAATATTTTGTGATGAATTCCCCAAGGGGAAAATGTTCTACAGGTGTCTACCCAATTAATCCGCCAAGCCTTGTGTTTTCCTGAAGCCGAATCATCAGTTCAATTTTCAGAAGATTCACTGGTTACTTACTATGAAAGCCTTGCAGGAGAAGAATTCAATCAGTTTATGTTCCATTTGAAGCCCAATATGAAGCAGTTTCAGCCAGAATGTGGAGAATTTAATATGGGAGTTTTCAACGAAGACACTCAACCCGTATTAAACAGCATTGCTAAAATATTGGGCAAAGAAGACGACGTTACAGTGGACAGGTCAGTCCTAGGAATGTTCGTGTTGAACCCTAAGTTAATTTGAGGAGGTGAATCAGTTTAACACATTCATGGAATTTTAAAACTTTCCTTTAAACTTATTTACACCTTCATTTCATGATCAACTTATTACATAATGTAACAACAATCTTAATATGTGATTAGCAAGTATCAAGTAGATTAGATAAACCATACCAACACATAAACATCATGCACATAGACAACAGATATAAGTGGAAACCCAAAAAGGGAGAAAACCACATCTTATTATTGTTGTGATACAAAGGCAAGCTCTAACTCCCTCTCAGCACTAATTTTCTATAGGCTCCAACCTACAGGAGGCTACTACCTCAATTCTGAAATCTACAACTTGCAAGGAAGCTCCAACTCCCATCTATTTTCTGCAGGCTCCAACCTACAGGAGGCTTCTACGTCAGCCAGCTACAACTAACTTATATCAAGCTACAACTTGATATGGAAGCACCAACTTCCTCACTCTGCAAACAACACATATAGACACGAATATGGATTTGTGCATGCCATCTTCAACGTGTCCACCGGCCTTCATATCTGCCTTATATCATCTCTGAATCTTCAAAACCTCTGTCTTGCTCCTCCTTCTTCTTACCCTCTACCTCATTTCTCTATTCTCTAACTTCTTTATGCATATGTTGGTAACAGTATTTATGATCCTCTGCTTCATTTGCATTCACAAGGGAGTCAAATGTGACTTGACCATTCTAATGCCTTACCTTCTCATTTCTTTTTCATCTCATTCAAAAGAATATAGCAATATGTACATATTTCAGTTTTACAGTGGAGTTTTGTTTGCCTACGGAGACTTGCCTTTGCATCACAAACAATATAAAATTAATTAAAACATTTACATTTACATTTGCAACAGATATATCTCATTCAACCCTTTCAGTTCTTGGCTCACTGTGTTTGCCTTTTCTGCTACTGTAGTGTAACAGTTATGAATACTCTCCTGCTTTCTATGCATGTAGAATGCATTTCCCAAATTATGTTCTAAATCTGGCAGCATTATCAATGCTGAAGCTTTTCCATCAAAGGTTAAAATCTTTGTTATAACTCAATAATGCAATTTCATTTAATTGGAAATGCTCAAATTGGAAAACTTAGTTTCGGAAGCCCACCTTTAATACACTATGACAAAGCAATCAACACAATTTCAACTCAGCAACTCTAATGCGGAAGTAGCTCTTCATCTTATGCGCTATGGTCAAAAATCCACTTTATGAATTTGAAATTAATATTTCAAACTTTGGTTATGAACCCTTTCATATACCTTTGAATTGGAAGTGCAATATCCCAGCCGCATGTTATTTGGCTCATTCAATGTTTAAATGGCCCTTCATTCAATGTTTAGGACCCAATTAAATAATTTAACCATTTCGGCCATACTTTAATTGAAAACCAAATAATCAACATAGATTAAGGTTTGAGCCCCACCATCTCACAACTCTCACTTATTAAATAGACATTTACTAATGCAAAAACGTTGGGCCATACCTCATTTAACTCCCGTGCAGCTTCCCCCACGCGATTATCCTTGGATCCTTTGCCCTTTAGATCGAACGCAAATCGCGTTGCTTCCACCACAGAAGTTTAGCACAAAAAAATTACGCGATAAAAATGGTTTTTAGAAACCACTCTTTGCCACGCGTCTACCATCTGAAGCTATCGCGTTTTTTTCATAAAAAAACTTACCATTTATGAGCTACGCGAAACCCACTCCTAGATTCCAAAACCACTTCTACTATAATGCTCCAATTCCGCTGCGATTAACCACGGTTCGATGTAATGACATGGTTTAATTTATATAACCCAAATCATAATGTGAATTCAAACCTTTCACAATCGGAATCAAATCCAAATTATAAACCTTAGTCAATACGCTTATGGGTATTGAATCAATGCTCAACCATTAGCATTTTAAATCCAAAGTATAAACTTCGTTTCCACTGCATGTGTTAACAACCATCGGTTTTATTTCTATTTACCCAAATTTATGATTAAACCCCCCAATGCTTTACCATAGCATGTAATCACATGCACATTTCAGTTCAAAAGTTCGGATTTGATTAATTTAATACCAATGCCATATGCCACCACCTATGAATATTGTCCATACATAAACTCCAACTTTGATTAAACTAAACCAACGCATCACATTAATAATGCATCTGGGGCTCAACATTTAATGTACCCTTCACATCCAACGACTGACTATTGATCGCATCGCTTTTCCCAATCCAACGATAATCGCGCTATCAAGATGAATGAGTTTTAATCTTCAAAAATTACGCGATATAACCGCTTTCACAATACTGCCTAACAACACGTGTCAAGCAGGGACCGATATCGCGTTCGAAAAGCGAAAACAACTTACCACTTGCAAAGGTGCACAAGACCACTCGTATTGGGTCTTCAAAATTGCCTTTCATGGTTCCAACTTCCTCATTGCTCAAGGTTCTATTTCTTTTTCTACGTTAATGCTGTGGCTTCAACCAATATAAACAAATAGAGTTTTAATGCAAGATCAAACATATTTAATAATCAGATATTGGTATTTCTTGCATCCTTCATAAAAGAACTCATCGATTTCTTCTTAAATTGTGTTAACCTTCGACTTTCCATTCTGCAACTGCGTCCTTGAGACTTCATTCTTAACCATTCTCTGTCCACGATTTTGGCGGTTGCTCACAATTCTGCCTTAAAACAGAATTTCTGCCTTCATTCCACGCACAGTTTTGATCAGGGCCAGGGTTCGACCTTCAACTCACATAGACATTCATTCTACGCAATTTGGTTACCTTCGTATATGTAAATGGTCTGCTCATATATGATATCAATATTTCTTTTAATTATAACCTACGACATATAAAACATCAGCTTTGGAAATGCGACCATGATTGCCATATCCAGTCTCTGTGGTTCAATCCACAGTAAAATCCCAAATGATTTCAAACCAAATGACGGAGTTTGTTCCAAAACCCAATTACTTTGCTCGCCACTCCTATATATCAAACCGCTGAATTAAAACCCATCTCTGACCAGTTCAATTAACAAATATAATATCGATATTAACTAACATCGATTTTTCTTTATGCCCAGCAATACTTTCAGGAAATTTTGTGCTTCATTATTATTCAACGCTGCCCATGCAAACCATAATGCATTCAAAACACAATAATTAGCATCAATCTACCCTGAATCAATACTAATTTACCCAATCACACAGAATCCCAAATACTTAAAAATGCATGTAGGCTTACAAACAGAAAATCTGTTTGTCCACAGTCCTACTTCTACCCTCACTACTCTGCACCTTGAATAGCTCTTTGCTTCAATTCACTGCCTTTGCTTCCTCTACTCCTTTTATGTCTCCTTTGCCATCAATGAAAATATTTCTAACAGTCTCCCCCTTTGGCATTGATGGAAATACTTTAATACTCTTCTTTTGCTTGCTTCACCCCCCCCCCTTTGACATCAATGGCAAAGGATTGCACATTTCGTAGTGTGGTTTCCAAATCTTGTCCATAATACTCTGATCTTGAGGACTTGTTCCATGCACTGCTCACTTGCTCTGGCTCTTTTGTGACAATATTTGTTGACTGATCTCCCCCTGGAATGATGCTTTCTTTTCTGATCTCCCCCTGGAATGATGCTTTCTTTTCATGTCAGAGAGTAACATCTGCAGACAGTACCCCTAGTTTGTCTCTTAGATATTTGAATGGTTCTTTAGCAAGAGGTTTTGTGAATATGTCTGTTTTTTTTTCCTTTGTTGGTACATATTCCAACTTCACTACTTTCTGTGCTACTTGTTCTCTGAGGAAATGTTACTTAATTGGGATGTGCTTTGTTTTTGAATGAAATACAGGATTTTTTGATATACTTATTGCACTTGTATTGTCACATTTGATTGAAATGGGATCATCCATACTTACCTTCATGTCTTGGAGAGTTTGTTTCATCCACATTACTTGTGTGCAACATGCTGCTGCTGCTATGTATTTTTCTTCTGCTGTATATAGAGAGATAGAAGTTTGCTTCTTGCTTAGCCATGCCACCAGACTTTTTCCCAAATAAAATGCACCTCCACTTGTGCTTTTTCTGTCATCCATGTAGCTAGCCCAATCTGCATCTGTATATGCTGTCAAAGTGAAGCTTTTTCTTTTTGGATGCCATAGCCCATAATGTGAAGTACCTTGTAGATATCTAAATATTCTCTTGATTACTAGTAAATGATTTTGTTTTGGTGTTGCTTGATATCTTGCCACAAGTCCTACTGCCAACATAATGTCTAGTCTAGAAGCTGTTAGGTATAGTAGACTTCCTATCATGGATCTATAAAGTTTTTGATCTACATTTGTTGATCCATCATTAGCACATAGTTTGCATCCAGTGATCATGGGAGTTGACACAGGTTTGCAATCTTCCATTTGAAACCTTTTCAACATCTCTCTTAAGTATTTTTCTTGTGAGATGAATGTTCCTATGTTCCTTTGTTGAATTTGAAGTCCTAAATAGAAGGTGAGCTCTCCAATCATAGACATCTCAAATTCTGATTTCATTTCTTCAGCAAATTCTTTTGTTAACTTTTCTTTGTTGCTACCAAACATGATGTCATCTACATATACTACTACAATTAGGAGTTCATTTTCATTAGCCTTTATGTACAAATTGTTGTCTACTCCTCCTTTCTTAAAACCTTGTTTTTGCAAGTATTTGTCCAGCCTTGAATACCATGCACGAGGAGCTTGTTTCAGCCCATATAAGGCTTTCTTTAATCTGCACACATAGTCTTGTTTATCTGTTAAGGAGAATCCTTCAAGTTGTTCCATGTAGACTTCTTCCTCTAGATCTCCATTCAGGAACGCAGACTTCACATCCATTTGATATACCTTGAAATCATGATAACATGCAAAGGCCAAAAACATTTTGATTGCTTCCATTCTGGCTACAGGGGCAAAGGTTTCATCATAATCAAGACCTTCAATTTGTGAATATCCCTTGCATACAAGTCTGGCTTTATTTCTTATTACCTGCCCTTGTTCATTCATCTTATTCTTGAATATCCATTTTGTGCCAATGACATTTTTCCCAGTGGGTCTTGGAATTAATTCCCAGGTATTGTTCTTCTCAATTTGGTCCAGTTCTTCATTCATAGCATTTACCTAGTTTTTGTCTTTGCTGGCTTCTTCGAACTTCTTTGGCTCTATTTGAGATAGCATGGCTAGGTATACTTCTTCTGTCTGTTCAGCAAGTTGTCTTCTTGTCTAGACTCCCACACTCTTGTCCCCAATGATTTGATCTTCTGGATGATTCTTTTGAGTGTGTCTTGAGGGACCTTTTGAGTTTAATTCAGTATCTTCTGTTGTCTTGCTTAGTTCATCATTATCTTGGTTCTCTTCTTCATGATCATCTTGAGGATTGATGCATCTTGTGCTTCTTGTTCTGTTTGGTAGATCTTCATTAAATCTTACATCAATGCTTTCCACAATTTTGTGTAGTGTTTTGTTGTAGCACCTGTAACCCTTACTCTTAGATGCATATCCTAAAAATATTCCTTCATCAGCTCTTGCATCAAACTTCCCCAGTTTTTCATCATTATTTTTTATGAAACACTTGCTTCCAAAGACTCTAAAGTGCTTGATTGATGTTGGTTTACCATGCCATAATTTGTAAGGAGTCTTGTCACAGTTTGGTCTTAAATGAGCTTTGTTAAGAATGTGAACAGCTGTGTGTACTGCTTCTGCCCAGAAGGTTTGGGGAATGTTACTTTCTTGCATCATTGCTCTGGCAATCTGTTGTAATGACCTGTTTTGTCTCTCTGCCACTCCATTCTGTTGAGGTGTACCAGCAATTGTAAATTGTTGTTTTATCCCATGTTCATTGCATAGGTCTACAAAATCATAGTCTGTGAATTCACCTCCTCTGTCTGATCTGATGCACTTTAGCTTGCATCTTGTTTGATTTTCTGCCAATGCCTTGAATATCTTGAATTTCTCAAGTGCTTCAGATTTATATTTGAGAAATGCTACCCACGTCATTCTGGAAAAATCATCTATTATTAGCATGAAATAAGATTCTCCACTTGGTGTTTTGGTTCTTGAAGGTCCACACAGGTCCATGTGTACAAGATGAAGAGGCTTACTTGTAGATAATTTCTCTTTGGTCTTGAAAGATGTATGGGTCTGCTTGCCTAGTTGGCAGGATTTACATATGGTATTTGAAGGCTTCTTTATGACTAGCATATCTCTGACTGCATTCTTCTTGCTCAGACTTATGATGTGGTCAAAGTTTAGGTGTCCCAATCTTCTATGCCATAACCATCATTCATCAAGTTTGCTTAGGTGACATGCTTCATCCTCTTCTTTCACTATATAGACATTGCTTTCTGTTCGAACACCTTTGATCAAGGACTTTCCTGTGGTGCTTGATCTTACTTCACAATCTTGGGCTCTTAAAATGACTTCACAGCCTTTATCACACATTTGACTGACACTTAGCAGATTTGCTTTCAGCCCATCCACAAATAGTACATCTTGGGCCTTTCCTCTTCCATTATCCAGACTGACTAAGCCTTTTCCTTTGATTTTCCCTGCTTTATCATTGCCGAATGTTACATTCCCAGATTTCTTTTCATCAAAGGTTACAAACTTGCTTCGATCTCCAGTCATGTGCTTTGAGCATCCACTGTCCAAATACCATTGGTTTTTCTGATCTTGAGCTATTAAAGCCAGGTCACACTTATTCAACTTCTTATTCCACTGCATGCATCCTTTTGTTTGGTACCTTTCCTGAGAGGATGGACCACATTCTCTGAGAGGACATTTGTGACACTTGGGCCCGATTTGATGGTAGTCAAAGCATTTGATTATGTTTTTGAATGAATTATGTACATGAGTGAATTCTCCATTGTTCATCCATCTCCTTGAGTTTCCATACATCAGTCTTTTTCCATTCGTTCTGCACTCCTTGGCTTTATGGCCGAACTCCTTACAGTAAAAACAATACCCATAAAAACAATTAGCGTACCTAATGAAGGGTTGTCTTCTCCATTTGTTTGCTTGAGGTAGTCTTTTCACTTTTTGCATCCTTTGCTGGTTGGAATCGATTCTCCTTTTATGACAGTATGCAGCAATATGTCCCAGTTTGTGGCAGGCATAACAAGTGACATTTTTCATAGGGGGGAAGAATCTCCTTTGATAGCTTCCAAATTTTATATATTCAGGAGTATATGAGCCTTTTTCAGTTGATTGTTTATTTATTTCGTTCTTTGTCATTTGAGGTTCCTTCTTGTTTCTGTTTACTTCATTGCAGGCTTCTACTTCTGTAGGAACCTTCTGAGCTGCTTCATTATCCTTAACAGCTTTTACAAAAATGATATTCCTGTTATCTTTTTCTTTGACTTTACTTGTTTCTCCTTCATAACCTATCCCAGTTTTTATCAGAGGAGATCTTTGAGCATCTAGTATTTTATTCAACTTATCAGAGCTTGTCATTTGAGGAGTGTTTATTGACAATTTCCTTTGGGTGTTTTCTAATTTCTTCCTCAAGCATACTACTTCTTCTTCCAATTTCTCTTGCTTCTGAATTTTATCCTCAATTTTCTTAAGTAGAGTGTCTTCTACCTTCTTGGCTTCTTCAAGCTCTACTTTCAACTGAATGAGGTCTTCTAAATTTTGTTCTTCTCTTACATATTTGAGGAGAATGTCTTTATGTTTTCTACACTTTAGTTTAAGTCTATCTATTTCCTCCACGGCACTTCTTAGCTCCCCCTCAAGATCAACTTCACATTCTTCCTCATCTTCTAGAAGGAATCCTTCAAGCTCTTCCTTGGCCATCAATACAAATTCAGAGGTTCCTTCTTCATTTGAGGTTTCATCTGAGTTTTCAGATGCACTGTTATCTTGCTGAGCATAAAATGATTTTCTCCTGTATCTATTCCCTTTCTGCCAGTTCTTTGATATGGTTTTCTCTGTCTCTTGAGTCTGATTCTTTGTCTTCTTATGAGGACACTTAGATGCGTAGTGTCCAACTCTTCCACAGTTAAAGCATTTAAATGGAAGTTTACCTTTATACTTACCTGAGCCTCTATCTAATTTTCTGACAAATTTGGCCTCTTCTTCATCGGAGCAGGAGCATGTATCTTCTTTTTCTTCTCTGTTCTTCTCTATCTTAAAGGCTGCCTCCCTCACATTTGACTTCCTCTATGGTAGTCTCATCTCATAGGCTGTTAAGTTTCCAAGTAATTGGTTCATGGTCAAAGTTTCCCAATCAGTTGTTTCTTCTATGGCAGAAACCTTGGGGTTAAAGCTGGATGGTAAAGATCTTAGAATCTTTTGAACAATTACACATTCTTTTATGGTTTCTCCTAGAGCTTTCATGTTATTCACAATTTCTGCAACCCTTAAGAAGAAGCTGGCAATGTCTTCATCATCATTCATTTTTATATTTTCAAACTGAGCTCTATAGACTTGTAGTTTGGCTATCTTCACCTTTTTTTCTCCCTCATGGATGCTTTCTAATGTATCCCATATTTCTTTGGCAGTCTTGTTGTGCATTACTTTGATAAATTCTGCCTCACACAGTCCACTTAAGAGAGCATTCATGGCTTTTTCTTTAGCTACAAAATCTAGTTTGGCATCTTTCTCTGAGTCAGACTCCTTTGGGGCATATCCCAATTCCACAGCAGCCCAAAATTCTATTCCTAAATACATTATGTACGTCCTCATTCTTATTTTCCAGAAGGCATAATTTGTACTGGTGAACAAAGGGGCTTTATTTGTTGAGCATCCTTCTAGACTAGCCATCCTGGGGACCTCAGATCTCCTTCCAATAGTTAAACTGATACAAAAGGAACCTGCTCTGATACCAATTGTTGGATCCTTTGTTAAATGGAGAAGGGGGGGGGGTGAATCAGTTTAATGAATTCATGGTCTTGTAAAACTTTCATTTACACTTATTTACATCTTCATTTCATGATTAAATCTTAATAAGTGAGTAGCGGGTATTAAGAAGAATAAATACAGAGTATCATCACATAATCATCATGCATATAGACAACAGATATAAGTGGAAACCCATAAGGGAGAAAACCACATCTTATTATTGTTGTGATGCAAAGGCAAGCTCCAATTCCCTCTCACCACTGATTTTCTGTAGGCTCTTACCTACAGGAGGCTACAACCTCAATTCTGCAAGCTAAAACTTGCAAGGAATCTCCAACTCCCATCTATTTTCTGCATGCTACAACCTACAGGAGGCTCCTACCTCAACCAGCTCCAACTAACATATATCAAGCTACAACTTGATATGGAAGCACCAACTTCCTCACTCTTTCATAAAAAACACATGCTGATTTACCTGGATATCAGCTCTATTCTCTTCCTTCTTCACTGATGTCCACTAGCCTTCATATCTGCCTTATATCATTTCTGAATCTTCACAGCTTCTCTATCTACTCCTCCTTCTTCTTACCCTCTTTGCCTCATTTCTCCATTCTCTAAACTCCTTATACATATCTATGTGACATCATTTATAGAGATTACCTCATGATTGTTTGCATTCCACAGGGAATTCGAAATGAATAGCCATGACTCTTTTCCTTCCACCTTTTCATTTCTTTTTCATCTCGTTCAAAAGAATATAGTAATATGTACAAATTTCAGTTTTACAGTGGAGTTTTTTTTTCCTACGAAGACTTGCCTTTGCATCACAAACAATACAAAATCAATTAAAACATTTACATTTACATTTGGAACAGATATATCTCATTCAACCCTTTCAGTTCTTGGCTCATTGTATATTTGTCTTTTTTGCTACTGTAGTGTAATAGTTCTGCATACTCTCTTGCTTTCTATGCATGTAGAATGAATTTCCCAAATTATGTTCTAAATCTGGCAGCTTTATCAATGCAGAAGCTTTCTTCAACCTTCATGGTTCCAACCATAGCCAAAATCTACTTTGCAGACTTACCATATGAAATGATCTTGTTAAACCCTTCAGAAATTATCATGTTTAACTGTCAGAAATGAATGATTGAAGCCTTTTAACCAATGTTAAAAGCTTCAGGATTAAAGTTGGAGCTCAACACTTTGATAAAAATCTGTTAAATAACCCTTTCGGAGACAGTATTAAAACTTTAGGGAATGTTGTATAATTACACTTTAAGCAAAGTTTAAACCCTTTCTCGGCGATATAATAATAGACCTTTTTAACACAGTAATTAACCTTTCGGGCCCACTTGCCGAACTCTTTCTATCCGCCGATGTGATGAAATAACTTTGATGCGAAGATTTCTTGACCGATGCAATAATCCGATGTGATGAAACGCTTGTGGTGACTTTCGATTGTAATGACACACTTTGCGATGATTCTGATTCGATGAATCCAATGCGATGACCACCAATTAGAAGGTTGCGATTAAATCGCACCGTCGCAATCGCAAACTTCAATGGCTTGTTCCATTGCTCTTCCTCCACACTGATTTGATGGCCCCACACTGCATTGATATATATATATATATATTGGCTCATATATACTTACCGGCTCACCTTTATTCATCCTTCAACTTTGGTCTAAAAATATCGGTGCCAACATATATTAAACCCTATGTTAATATATCAAACCTTTTCTTAGGACCCAATGATGAAGATTCATTTGCAGAAGCTTTTCTTTTACATGGAGCCCACACTACGGAGGCACTCCACCTCATTTAACTTTCCAAATCCAACGGTTTACATTCCATTGCACTATTTCTATCGCAATCGCAACCTTCTGTTGTCTGATGTGCCTTTGGCCACTAATCATTGCGATGCGATGAGCGAAGGGTCCCACCATCTATCAACTAACTCAGCGCTCAATCCAACGGTTACAAATAACCGTGATCTAACGGTTGCGATTGGATTGCACCATCAAAATCGCAAGGTTCAGTGGTTCGTTCCCTTACTCTTCCACAGTGCCGATGCGATGAGATCTCCACCGTCAGTCTTCTATCTTCAATAAGATCTTCACTGTCGATCTTCAACACTTCCGCTTTAAGCCTTAACATTAAGACTCTGCCTTTTGCATGATGTGACCACCGTTAGATCTTCACCAATATTGATCCGACGGATATTGCATTCACAATATACCTATTGTTTAACATTTCCAAATGTCCATGCACTTTTCCCATGCGATCACTATTGGATCGTCACTGCATCACATCAGACAACTATCGCATTACTTCGACCCTTGACCTTTAATTCTCAAAAATTAAGCGAAATAGCCGGTTTTAGTATTGTGAAATGTCTTAATATGATACAATCACATTCCAAATGGAATAAACTGCTCATGGCCCAAAATTTGTGCGAAACCAGTGGTATGGTTTCCAAAAAACCACTTTCCTTCTGGGCTCCACTCTAATTACCTTTGCTTGTTTAACTGGACCTTAGGAATAGCATTGACACCTTTGGAAATGTTTTGGCAATGCATTTATTTAATGAAACTCTTTTGTACCCATGTGACAACCTTTGGAACATTATAATAAATCACCCAAAACAAATTTAATTACAATGTGAACTCATATCATCACATCACATCGCATCGCAAATAAAAACACTTGCCTTGTGTTTTGTGATTTTGGTCTATGTCGATGTGATTGTCACCGTTGATCTGCCCCGATCTACGGTCCTTGCTGTTGTTGTTCCTCCTGAGCTTGTTCTGTATTAAAGTGTGCATTTCTCTCCTGAGCTTGTTCTGTATAATCTCTAGCCCTTGTTGTGTCTTGCAACTCCGCTGCCTCTGCTTCATCTGCTGCTTCTGCTTCAATTCGTTGCCTTTGCTTCCTCTGCTCCTTGTTTGTCTCCTTTGTCTTATTGCTGATTCTTCTTTGTTATTATGCCTTAGTGATAGTTCAGGTGCTGCTCCTTTCTTCTCCTTTGCCATCAATGACAATATTTCCAACAGCCTCCCCCTTTGGCATTGATGGAAATACTTTAATACTCTTCTTTTGCTTGCTTTTCCTCCCCCTTTGGCATCAATGGAAAAGTGTTGCACATTTCCTTGTGTGGTTTCCAAATATTGTGCATAATACTCTGATCTTGAGGACCTGTTCCATGCACTACTCACTTGCTCTGGCTCTTTTGTGACAATATTTTTTGATTGATCTCCCCCTGGAATCATGCTTTCTTTTTTGATCTCCCCCTGGAATGATGCTTTATTTTCATGTTAGAGAGTAACATCTGCAGACACTACCCCTAGTTTGTCTCTTAGATATTCAAATGGCTCTTTAGCAAGGGGTTTTGTGAATATGTCTACTTTTTGTTCCTTTGTTGGTACATATTCCAAGTTTACTACTTTCTGTGCTACTTGTTCTCTGAGGAAATGGTACTTAATTGGGATGTGCTTTTTTTTTAATGAAATACAAGATTTTTTGATATACTTATTGCACTTGTATTATCACATTTGATTGAAATGGGATCATCCATGCTTACCTTCATGTCTTGGAGAGTTTGTTTCATCCACATTACTTGTGTGCAACATGTTGCTACTGCTATGTATTCTGCTCCTGTTGTAGATAGAGATATAGAAGTTTGCTTCTTGCTTAGCCATGCCACTAGAATTTTTCCCAAATAAAATGCACCTCCACTTGTGCTTTTACTGTCATCCATGTATCTGGCCCAATCTGCATCTATATATGCTGTTAAAGTGAAGCTTTTTCTTTTTGGATACCATAGCCCATAGTGTGCAGTTCCTTGTAGATATCTGAATATTCTCTTGATTTATAGTAAGCGATTTTGTTTTGGTGCTGCTTGATATCTTGCCACAAGTCCTACTGCCAACATAATGTCTGGTCTAGAGGCAGTTAGATATAGTAGACGTCCTATCATGGATCTATACATTCTTTGGTCTATATCTGCAAATCCATCATTAGCACATAGTTTGCATCCAGTGATCATGGGAGTTGACACAAGCTTGCAGTCTTCCATTTGGAACCTTTTCAACATCTCTCTTAAGTATTTTCCTTGTGAGATGAATGTTCCTGTGTTCTTTTTTTGAATTTGAAGTCCTGAATAGAAGGTGAGCTCTCCAATCATAGACATCTCAAATTATGATTTCATTTCTTCAACAAATTATTTTGTTAACTTCTCTTTGTTGCTACCAAACATGATGTCATCTACATATACTACTACAATTAGGAGTTCAATTTCATTAGCCTTTATGTACAAAATGTTGTCTACTTCTCCTTTCTTAAAACCTTGTTTTTGCAAGTATTTGTCCAGCCTTGAATACCATGCACAAGGATATTGTTTTAGACCATATAAGGCTTTATTTAATCTTCACACATAGCCATGTTCATCTGTTAATGAGAATCCTTCAGGTTGTTCCATGTAGACTTCTTCCTCTAGATCTCCATTCAGGAAGGCAGACTTCACATCCATTTGATATACCTTGAAATCATGATAACATGAAAAGGCCAAAAACATTTTGATTGCTTCCATTCTGGCTAAAGGGGCAAAGGTTTCATCATAATCAAGACCTTCAATTTGTTAATATCCCTTGCATACAAGTCTGGCTTTATTTCTGATTACCTACCCTTGTTCATTCATCTTATTCTTGAATATCCATTTTTTTCAAATGACATTTTTCCCAGTGGGTCTTGGAATTAATTCCTAGGTATTGTTCTTCTCAATTTGGTCCAGTTCTTCATTCATAGCATTTACCCAATTTTTGTCTTTGTTGGCATCTTCGAACTTATTTGGCTCTATTTGAGATATCATGGCTAGGTATACTTCTTATGTCTATTCAGCAAGTTGTCTTCTTGTCTGGACTCCCACACTCTTGTCCCCAATGATTTTATCTTCTGGATTTTTCTTTTGAGTGTGTCTTGAGGGACCTTTTGAGTTTAATTCAGTATCTTTTGTTGTCTTGCTCAGTTCATCATTATCTTGGTTATCTTGTTCATGATATTCTAGAGGATTGCTGCATCTTATACTCCTTGTTCTGTTTGGTAGATCTTCATCAAATATTACATCAATGCTTTCCACAATTTTGTGCAGTGTTTTGTTGTAGCACATGTAGCCCTTACTCTTGGATGCATATCCTAAAAATATTCCTTCATCAGCTCTTGCATCAAAATTCCCCAGTTTTTCATCATTATTTTTTATGAAACACTCGCTTCTAAAGACTCTAAAGTGCTTGATTGATGTTGGTTTACCATGCCATAATTCGTAAGGAGCCTTGTCATAGTTTGGTCTTAAATGAGCTTTGTTCATAATGTGAACAGCTGTGTGTACTGCTTTTGCCCAGAAGTTTTGGAGAATTTTACTTTCTTGCATCATTGCTCTGGAAATATGTTGTACTGACCTGTTTTGTCTCTCTACCACTCCATTCTTTTGAGGTGTACCAGCAATTGTAAACTGTTGTTTTATCCCATGTTCATTGCATAGGCCTGCAAAATTATAGTCTGTGAATTCACCTCCTCTGTCTGATCTGATGCACTTTAGCTTGCATCTAGTTTGATTTTCTGCCAATGCCTTGAATATTTTGAATTTCTCAATTGCTTCAAATTTATATTTGAGAAATGCTACCCATGTCAATCTGGTAAAGTCATCTATTATCAGCATGAAATAAGATTCTCCACTTGGTGATGTAGTTCTTGAAGGTCCACACAGGTCCATATGAACAAGTTGAAGAGGTCTACTTGTAGATAGTTTCTCTTTGGTCTTGAAAGATGTGCAGGTCTTCTTGCCTAGTTGGAAGGATATACATATGGTATTTGAAGACTTCTTTATGACTGGCATATCTCTGAATACATCCTTCTTTCTCAAACTTATGATGTGGTAAAATTTTAGGTGTCCCAATATTCTATGCCATAACCATGATTCATCAAGTTTTCTTAGGTGACACGCTTCATCCTTTGCTTTCACTATATAGACATTACTTTTTGTTCGAACACCTTTTATCAAGGACTTTCTAGTAGTGATTGATCTTAATTCACAATCTTGGGCTCTAAAAATGACTTCACGGCCTTTATCACACATTTGACTGACACTTAGCAGATTTGCTTTCAGTCCATCCACAAATAGTACATCTTGGGCCTTTCCTCTTCCATTATCCAGACTAACTGATCCTTTTCTTTTGATTTTCCCTGCTTTATCATTTCCGAATGTTGCATTCCCATATTTATTTTCATCAAAGGTTACAAACTTGCTTCGATCTCCAGTCATATGCTTTGAGCATCCACTATCCAAATACCATTGGTTTTTCTGATCTTGAGCTATTAGATCTAGGTCACACTTATTCAACTTCTTTTTCCACTGCATGCATCCTTTTGTTTGGTACCTTTCTTGAGAGGATGGACCATATTCTCTGAGAGGAAATTTGTGACACTTGGGCCCGATTTGATGGTAGTAAAAGCATTTGATTATGTTTCTGAATGAATTATGTACACGAGTGAATTCTCCATTGTTCATCCATCTCCTTGAGTTTCCATACATTAGTCTTTTTCCATTCGTTTTTCTCTCCTTGGCTTTATGGCCGAACTCCTTATAGTAAAAACAATACCCATAAAAATAATGAGCGTACTTGATGAAGGGTTGTCTTCTCCATTTGTTAGCTTGAGGTAGTATTTTCACTTTTTGCATCCTTTGTTGGTTGGAATCGATTCTCCTTTTATGAAAATATGCAGCAATATGGCCCAGTTTGTGGCAGGCATAACAAGTGACATTTTTCATAGGGGGGAAGAATCTCCTTTGATAGCTTCCAAATTTTATATATTCAAGAGTATATGAGCCTTTTTCAGTTGACTGTTTATTTATTTCGTTCTTTGTCATTTGAGGTTCCTTCTTGTTTCTGTTTACTTCATTACAAGCTTCTACTTCTGTAGGAACCTTCTGAGCTGCTTCATTATCCTTAACATCTTTTACAAAAATGATATTCCTGTTATCTTTTTCTTTGACTTTACTTGTTTCTCCTTCATAACCTATCCTAGTTTTTATCATAGGAGATCTTTGAGCATCTAGTATTTTATTCAACTTATCAGAGCTTGTCATTTGAGAAGTCTTTATTGACAATTTCCTTTGGGTGTTTCCTAATTTCTTCCTCAAGCATACTACTTCTTCCAATTTCTCTTGCTTCTAAATTTTATCCTCATTTTTCTTAAGTAGAGTGTCTTCTACCTTTTTTGCTTCTTCAAGCTCTACTTTCAACTGAATGAGGTCTTCTAAATTTTTTTCTTCTCTTACATATTTGAGGAGAATGTATTTCTATTTTCTGCACTTTAGTTTAAGTCTATCTATTTCCTCCAGGGCACTTCTTAGCTCCCCCTCAAAATCAACTTCACCTTTTTCCTCATCTTCTAGAAGGAATCCTTCAAGCTCTTCCTTGGCCATCAATACAAATTCAGAGGTTCCTTTATTGGGGTTCCCATGTTTTGGCTAGATTGGCAAGACCAAAAGATGAGACAACATCATAACCACTTTGGGGCCCTAGGATCTAGCCCTCCTGGACTCGGAGAGGGATCTCTCCAATAAAACAAAGAATGGTATATCTTTGAAGCTCAAATGAGATGTTAGGCTAGTTCTGAAGCACAAAGGGGGTTTTTAAAATGATTTGGTTGGTTGGTTGCTGGGTTGGTCATGAGATCATAGACTGAGAAAGTAATGGGAGGAAAGGAAAAAAACAGCAGGATGCTTCAACAAAGAGGATAGGTCAAGAAAGTTCCATCCATTGGGCTATGGAGTCATGAAAGGGAATTACTTGCAACAACTAGCCTAGGCTTTCAGAGGGCAATTCATCTACACTAAAGGATCTTTTTAGATAGATGGTGGGATGGAACATTAAGGATTGAAAGTGAAAGAAGGAAAGCAACCCAATTTCTATCTATAGATCAGGTTAGAGGTCATTTAACTCCAGACCTGCTTGGACATACTCATAGGAAACTTTCAATGAAGGGACAAAGGGGCAACTTATAGATCAGACCAGAGGTCATTTAACTCTAGGTCAGCTTTAGCATGCTCCAAGGGGAAAAACAGAGATAAGTTTAACAAAGCCAGGGTCTGCAGATCATAGAAGGACTTTGAACCTTCAATGCTTTGACACCAGCAAGAGATCTTAGAAAGGCCAGCTGATCACACAAGGATCCTAGTGGACAGGGCTAACTCTAATCCCCAGTGTTCCCAAATCTTCCAGCTTCAACCCAACAAGAACAACTAAAGACAGATTCCATTAATTCATAAATTAGCTAGCAGGAAATGACATCCACTACACTGGTTAAATTAACTGAAATCAACCCTTAGATAACACATTTAGTAGAAAACATTAAAGGCAAGGAGAGCATAGACATAAGGTACCTAACAAGGGTAAATCCTATGCCATATTTCTGATGCGAGCCTAGAAGACCAATGAACAGCATGAAAATGTAATTAAACGATAAGATAAGAGAAACATCACCCGTAGTAATAGACCATGATCCAAAGAAATGTGTTTGATTAACTAATGCAAAACCAGTCACATACACTGAGCTCAATGGCTGTTACAATCCAAACTTTCTCCTCCCAGCCTACTACAATACAAAATACTCTGCTACTTTCTCCCAAAACTATTCTAACAGTCAAAACTGAATCCCTCTAACTACAATCGGCAACAACCGAACAACAACATTTACAATATGTTCTCGAGGATTCTTATAGCTCGAGTGGAGCAGAGAAGGTAGATGGAAAACTAAATGCAGCATTAAAACTCAGAAGAGGAAGAGATTTGAGGCCTCGTTTTGTTATAAATTCTGAGCATTTATCTCTGTTACTCTTTGGCTGAAAGAGTGGTCTTCGTCAGGCTTCCATTTACTCCAGGTATGTCTCTGATGTACCTATTTTAACACTCTGGTGAACTAAAAAAAAAGGTAGAATGATTATGCTAGGGTCTGCCATACTGCATAACCAATGTAATATTATCATAGGACTGTTGTCAGGGCTGAATTTCCTTAGGGACATGATATAGAATGCAGATGGTATGGGCACCTTTTCCTTTTATGGAAGAACGTTCTGCTAACGTGAAACCCTGATAGTATTATTTTCTGTGCATCAGACCTTCTAATTGATCCTCTGGGTCTTCGATTTTGGTACCTTTGCCTTCTAATAATTGGATTAAGGCTCAAAATCTGCAATTACAGGCCTTAAACGCTTTGTTTTCCCACTGATACTCCTAGTTGCTTCCACGCTTTCCTCTGAATTTGAAATTTGTGCTTTAATGGCTCTGGATAGGTTTTTACGGAGTTTGACCTTGTTCTTTTGAATACGCAACCTATCATGGCTCCTTCCTAGGCCTTTATTCATAAATACGATCTTTGTGCATGCTCTTCCCTGCACTCTTTGCCACCGTAGTAGTGACTATGAATAGAGGAGGATTTCGCCACCTGAAACCCTGAAAAACACGAAAACTCATTAAGAAAACATGCACGGGGAGGGTGAATGCAGCGGGGACGACGAAAGTGGACATGTAGCTGGTGAAATGGTGGAATAGTGAGGGATTATGGTGGAAAATGCAGTGGGAGGCTTGCAGAATGGTGGCGCAGTGGGAAAATGCAGTTGGAGGGTGGCGAGAACAGAAATTTTAATGTAAAACATTAACATTGGACCTTTGAATGGATATATATACAGGGACGGGTGAAAGATTTGATGAAACATGTGGAATAGGTGACGTGGCTGGAGATGGTCAATGGCGGGACATGCAATCAAATCTGGACCATCCGATCTCGGGAGGAGATCGACGGCTAAAAATGCAGCGGAGGGCAATGAATGGTGGGCCAGGGGTACAGATGCCTTGGGTTATCCCCCATGCAACTTCGTAGAGCGATCACCGTTGGATGGGCAGCTCTGGATCGGACGGTGCACGTGCATATCGTGCCGGGTTTTCTGTCGAATGATAACGTGCGATGGGTGGGCGGTTTTCAAACAGTGCTACTGCCATGCGGCAGGCGGTGAGTGGAATTGCTCTGAAATGGAAAATACCAACCGCCCTCCAAAGGCGGTGCACTGGAAACCAGCGGATTTTGAATAGTGCGCAGTTGCAGGGACCACCGGGTAGGTGAAAGGATGACCATTGATCTGTGGGTAAATGAACGGTGGATGATGCGACCGGAGGAGTGAACGGGTTGAACGGTGGACGTTGTGGGGATACGACGACCGTCCGATATATACAGATCAACGGTTTAAAACGCGCCCAACACATATTTGAGGTAAGCGCCTTCCACCTTGGCGCTAGGTTCTAGCACCTGGGTCACGTGGTGGAAATAGGCTAAGGGGGCTGGCCAAAAAGGGGCTAGGCCCCATATATGTTAAAATGTGGGTGTTTCAACCTTTTCAATGCGATTTGGGGCCAGGAAAAAGGGTAATGGTAGATGGAAAAAGGGAATTTAAACCAAACAAAGTGTATTTGGAAGGTTTAAAGGGGGTTTAGGATTGTTTAGGAGGACTGGGGGGGGGATTTGGGGGTAAAAAAGGGGTATTTGGACAAAGGGAAAAAGGGTTGAAAAGGGATATTTTGCAAGGATACAAGGGGAAAATGTAGGCCTTTGGGAGCGCAATTTTTTGCAATCAGAGAGGCTTTATAATGGAAATCAGCAGAAGGGATTTATCAAAGGAAAAAGGCACAAGTAGACTTCAAGGATGATGTGTTTTCAAAGGAAATGCATTCCTTGAAGGCTCAAAAACATTTTAGCCCCCTGTTTGCTTGTCAAAAAATTTATAGGGGGCTAACACCTTCTTCATTTGAGGTTTCATCTGATTTTTCAGATGCACTGTTGTCTTGCTGAGCATAAAATGATTTTCTCCTGTATCTATTTCCTTTCTACCAATTCTTTGATATGGTTTTCGCTGTCTCTTGAGTCTAATTTCTTTGTCTTCTTATGAGGACACTTAGATGTGTAGTGTCCATCTCTTCCATAGTTAAATAATTTAAATTGAAGTTTACCTTTATACTTTTCTGAGCCTCTATATAATCTTCTGACAAATTTGGCCTCTTCTTCATCAGAGCAGAAGCATGTATCTCCTTTTTCTTCTTTTTTCTTCTTTGTCTTAAAGGCTTCCTCCCTCACATTTGACTTCCTCTGTGGCAGTCTCATCTCATAGGCTGTTAAGTTTCCAAGTAATTAGTTCATGGTCAAATTTTCCCAATCAGTTGTTTCTTCTATGGCAGAAACCTTCAGGTTAAAGTTGGATGGTAAAGATCTTAGAATATTTTGAACAATTACACATTATTTTATGGTTTCTCTTAGAGATTTCAGGTTATTCACAATTTCTGCAACCCTTAAGAAGAAGCTGGCAATGTCTTCATCATCATTCATTTTTATATTTTCAAACTGAGCTCTATAGACTTGTAGTTTGGCTATCTTCACCTTTTTGTCTCCCTCATGGATGCTTTCTAATGTATCCCATATTTCTTTGGCAATCATTTTGTGCATTACTTTGATAAATTCCGCCTCACACAATTCACTTAAGAGAGCATTCATGGCTTTTTCATTAGCTACAAAATCTAGTTTGGCATCTTTCTCTAAGTAAGACTCCTTTGGGGCATATTCCAATTCCATAGCAGCCCAAAATTCTATTCCTAGAGACATTATGTACGTCCTCATTCTTATTTTCTAGAAGGAATAATTTGTACCAGTGAACAAAGGGGCTTTATTTGTTGAGCATCCTTCTATACTAGCCATCCTGGGGACGTAGGATCTCCTTCCAGTTGTTAAACTGATACAGAAGGAACTCACTCTGATACCAATTTTTGAACCCTTGGTTAAACTCAGAGGGGGGGGGGTGAATCAGTTTAATGCAGTCAAGTTCTTATTAAACTTTCTTTTATACTCATTCACATCATCATTTTGTGATCAACTTACTATACAATGGAACAGCAATCTTAATAAGTGAGCAGCAGATATTAAGCAGAATAAATACAGAGTATCATCACATAATCATCATGCATATAGAAAATAGATATAAGTGGAAACCCATAAGGGAGAAAACAACATATTATTATTATTGTGATGCAAAGGCAAGCTCTAACTCCCTCTCACCACTGATTTTCTGTAGGCTCCTACCTACAGGAGGCTACAACCTCAATTCTGCAACCTAAAACTTGCAAGGAATCTCCAACTCCCATCTATTTTCTGCATGCTACAACCTACAGGAGGCTCCTACCTCAGCCAGCTAGAACTGACATCTATCAAGCTACAACTTGATATGGAAGAACCAACTTCCTCACTCTTTCATAAAAAACACATGCTGATTTACCTGGATATCACCTATGTTCTGTTCCTTCTTCACTCTTGTCCACCAGCCTTCACAGCTGCCTTATATCATCTCTGAATAATCACAGCTTCTCTATCTATTCCTCCTTCTTCTTACCCCCTTTTCCTTATTTCTCCATTCTCTAACCTCCTTATGCATATCTATGTGACATCATTTATAGAGATTACCTCATGATTGTTTGCATTCCATAGGGAATTCTAAATGAACAGCCATGACTCTTTGCCTTCCACCTTCTCATTTCTTTTTTATCTCGTTCAAAAGAATATAGTAGTATGTACAAATTTCAGTTTTACAGTGGAGTTTTGTTTACCTACGGAGACTTGCCTTTGCATCACAAACAATATAAAATCAATTAAAACATTTACATTTACATTTGCTCACTATATGTTTGTCTTTTCGCTGCTGTAGTGTAACAATTCTACATACTCTCCTGCTTTCTATGGATGTAGAATGCATTTCCCAAATTATGTTCTAAATCTGGCAGCTGTATAAATGCGGAAGCTTTCTTCAACCTTCATTGTTCCAACCATAGCCAAAATCTACTTTGCAGACTTACCATATGAAATTATCTTCTTAAAACCTTCGGAACTTATCACGTTTAACTGTCAGAAATGAAAGATTGAAGCCTTTTAACCAATGTTCAAAGCTTCGGGATTAAGGTCGGAGATCAACACTATGATAAAAATCTGTTAAATAACCCTTTCTAAGACAGTATTAAAACTTTAGGGAATGTTGCATAATTACACTTTAAGCAAAGTTTAAACCCTTTCTCGGCGATATAATAATAGACCTTTTTAACACAGTAATTAACCTTTCGGGCCCACTTTCCAAACTCTTTCTATCCACCGATGCGATGAAATAACTTTGATGTGAAGAATTCTTGACCAATGCAATAATCCGATGTGATGAACCGCCTACGATGACTTCTGATTGCGATGACACACTTTGTGATGATTTTGATTCGATGAATCCAATGTGATGACCGTTGATCGGATGGTTGCGATTAAATCGCACCGTTGCAATCGAAAACTTCAATGGCTTGTTCCATTTCTCTACCTCCACGCCGATGCGATGGCCCCACACTACATTGATATATATATTGGCTCATATATACTTACTGGCTCACCTTTATTCATCCTTCAACTTTGGTCTAAAAATCTCGGTGCCAACAAATATTAAACCCTATGTTAATATATCAAACTTTGTTTTAGGACCCAATGATGAAGATTCATTTGCATAAGCTTTTATTTTACATGGATCCCACACTACGGAGGCACTCTGCCTCATTTAACTTTCCAAATCCTACAGTTGACATTCCATCGCACTATCGCTATCGCAATCGCAACCTTCTGTTGTCTGATGTTCCTTTGGCCACTGATCTTTGCCAATGCGATGAGCAAAGGGTCCCACCAACTATCAACCAACTCAGCACTCGATCCAACGGTTACAAATAACTGTGATCTAACGGTTGCGATTGGATCGCACCATCACAATCGCAAGGTTCAGTGGTTCATTCCCTTACTCTTTCACTGTGCTAATGTGATCAGAGATCACCGATGCGATGAGATCTCCACCGTCAATCTTCTATCTTCGATAAGATCTCTACTGTCGATCCTCAACACTTCTACTTTAAGCCTTAACATTAAGACTTTGCCTTTCACGTGATGCGACCACTGTTAGATCTTCACTGACCTTGATCCAACGGATATCGCATTCAAAATAAACTTGATGTTTAACATTTCCAAATGTGCATGCACTTTTCCCATGCGATCACCGTTGGATCTTCGTCGCATCACATCCAACGGCTATTGCGTTACTTCGACCCCTGACCTTTAATTCTCAAAAATTACATGAAATAGGCAGCTTTAGTATTGTGACGTGTTGTAATATGATATGATCGTGTTCCAAATGGAATAAACTGCTCGTGGCCTAAAAGTTGTGCGAAACTAGTGGTATGGTTTCCATAAAACCACTTTCCTTGTGGGCCCCACTCTAATTACCTTTTTTTTATTTAACTAGACCTTAGGAATAGCGCTAACACCTTTGGAAATGTTTTGGAAATACATTACTTTAATGAAACTCTTTTGTACCCATGTGACAACCTTCGAAACATTATAATAAAGCATTCAAACCAAATTTAATTACAATGCAAACTCATATCATTGCATCGCATTGCATCACAAATACAAACACTTGCCTTGTGTTTTGTTATTTCTATCTCTGCCGATGTGATTGTGAATTTCTCTTCTAAGCTTGGTCTGTATAATCTCTGGCCCTTGCTATGTCTTGCAACTCTGCTACCTCTGCTTCATCTGTTGGTTCTGCTTCAATTCGCTGCCTTTGCTTCCTCTGCTCCTTGTCTGTCTCCTTTGTCTTATTGCTAGTTCTTCTTTGTTCTTTTTCCTTAGTGATAGTTCAGGTGCTGCTCCTTTCTTCTCCTTTGCCATCAATGACAATATTTCCAAAAAATTCCTAGATCTGGAATGCTACAACAACAACTGATGAGAATTCTTCTATTTATTATTTACTTGAAAAAAAATATTTACTGTGTTCTACGGTCAATATCGAAAATTATACACTACAGCCTTCACGAAATTAAACTACGAAAAAATAAAGTGTGGAAACAATATATGAGCTAGAATAAATAAATACACATGACACCATTGTCTTTGGACCAATTTCCCCGAAAAAACCTAATGCAGGAAAATCGGTGCAACAACTAAGGGTTTATTTATTATGCGGTAATTATGAATACAATATGGGATGCCTTGCTGGCCATCCACACAGAGAATATGATTTTTATGAAAAAAACTCCCAAAATAGAAGAAAAGAGAGATCAATGCCTTAGAAATTAGCCACTTCGAGGGGGCAACCTCATTTATATTTCATAAATTAAATTTTCTTGGATGACACAAATGACAAAGCCTCCTTTCTATATATAGGATTCCATGGGGTCACAATATAATCCTAGTTGACCTAAAAATAATAATGTAAGGGCACAATAATAACAATATGGGGACTACAGGGGTACAAAAATAACAATAAGGGGGCTACACTAACAAAAATAAGGGAATAAACTACTAATGTAGGGCCCTAACATGCCCCTATCCTTCAAAAAAGTGTTTTCCTCAACGCTTGAGTAGCTTTGGATGATTCTGTATAAAATTCTCATCCTTCCATGTGGAATCTTCAGTGGGTAAGTTCTTCCACTTGATGAGATACTCTTAAATTGATCGATTTCGTAGTTTTCTAGTTCTTCTTTCCGTGACTGCTTTAGATTCCCATATGATTTTTCCTTCTTCACCAAGTTATAGAAATATTGTTTGAATTAGAATTTTGTCACCTATAACCTTCTTTAAGTATGAAACATGGAAAATTGGGTGCACTCAGGAAGATGCAGGAAGCTCCAATTTGTTTGCCATAGTACCAATCTTTTGCAACACCTTATAAGGACCATAGTACTTTGGTGATAGTTTATTATCCTTCTTAGCTTTCTTGAGGGGAATTTGTTTGTATGGTTGTAGTTGTAAAAATACCCAGTCGCCTACATCAAAAATTCTCTCGCAGCGAAGTTGATCTACCTATTGTTTCATTCGATTCTGTGCAAAATTTAGGTTATCCTTTAAGAGTTGGAGAACTTATTGTTGATGCTCAACGTGATCTTGCACATCTTGAACCTTAGAATTTTCTCTTAAATATGATGTGATGGATGGCAGATGATATCCATTAAGTGCCATAAATGGGGTCATTTTTTCTGTAGTGTGGAAGGAAGTGTTATACCACCATTTAGCTAGAGGTAACCAATTAACGCATTGTATTTGTTTATCAGATACAAAGAAACAAATATATCCTTCCAAAAATTTGTTCACTATCTCAGTTTACCCATCAAATTTAGGATGATAAGATAAGCTATGAGATAGTTGAGTACCCAAAAAATCAAATAATTCCATCCAAAAATTTACAATGAAAATGGGATCTCTATCGCTTAAAATAATAATTGGGTTTCCATTCAGGTTTTGAATTCTTTCCATAAATGCAGTAGCAATTGTACTCACTTTAAATGGAGGAGATAATTCACAAAAGTGTGCACACTTCGTAAGCCTATCAACTACCACCATGATGACACTCTTTCCTTGAGACTTAGGTAAACATGTGATAAAATCCATTGAAACCTCCTCCCAACGTTGATTTGGAATGGATGAATATTGTAGCAGACCCAGGGTCTTAATTTTCTCAAATTTATTTTGCTTGCAAACCAAACATTTCACCACAAAATTTTCAATATTAGATTTAAGGCCATCCAAAAAAAATTATTTCTTCACCTTATGGTAAGTTTTTAAAAACCCCGATGATCAGGAGTTCATAAATATTGCTCAAAATTCAAAGTTACAGGATTGGATTGAAACTAGGATGGTTGCATAGATCTGGTCTTCCTTATTTTGGCGCCATGAACGATTCAAAAAACCGATGTCGTATGAGGAAGATATTGTGTTCTGATCGAATATGGTAGAATCCATCAACATGTTTCTTAGTGAAGGACAAACGGATACAGAGATCAAGCTGCAGAACGAAGAGGAGTAAAGAATGAACAGACAGGATTAGATCGTAGATCTGAAAGGGAATAGATCGACGGTTAGGACGACATCGAAACTAAACCATATAATTTGAGATGCAAAGAAGGGAAAGTAGGTGAGGACCATTAGATCGGATGCAGATCAATTAAGAATGACAAGTCACGATGTCGCATTTCACAAAAATTAACAGATACCGTTAAGATTTCACAAGGTAAATTGGTTGTGATGCAATAATATATGAAATATGTGATGCAATGAGGGAAGGCCATGTGTTTGATAGATTGCGATGCGTTGTGATTGGTAGACATGATGTGGGACCCTAGAACCCTCTTTCGCATGTATGTAAGATATTTAAGGTTATGTGCATTATGTTACAAAGAAGTGTTGTTGATTGCTTCGTGTATGTATGTAAATAAACTCCACAATTGTATTGTTTTGTGTTTAAAAGGGTATTTTATGTGGGCCCATAACCCACATGTCCATGGTATATGTGTAAACTGCAGTTTCAAGTAGAGGTTCCGCTAACGACCAAGCCACTTAATGGTTGGGGGGTGTGCATGTGGCCGCCACCCTAACCGTAACGTTTAATGCATAGCTTAATAGGCGGAGTGGATAGGAGCATGCCAAATTTGGTGGTCAACCCTAATTTAACTCCAATTAACTAGAGTTCTCCACATTTAGCGGAGTTTTCCTAGGAGATATTGGGAAAAAGTGTAGGAGGCTCAATTTTTCACCATTCTGAGTGAATGAAGAGTCATGCCATTGGTTCAGATAAAATAGCCATTAGAGCACTATAACTACATGTAATAGAAATTTTTTTAGAATAACGAAGGATGAACAAGCCATTGGGAGCTGGACCAACAGATGTAGCCCTGGAGGGGTGAAATGCTTCATCATGCCTAATGTGTAAACTTCATGTGGTGACTTATTTCTCTGTTTTACATTTTTGTTCATTGTTATATAGACTTATTTTATGCTTCTAATTCACTAAAGTTCGTCTATAATTCATGGAAAAACTCCTTAATCCTTATGAAAACTAATGAATCAATTATGCAAATGTTTTTAAAACTGAAAGACCCTTAGCACAACAAAACTAATATAGTCATTTAAGATCAAATGGTATCAAAGCTAGAGTTTTTTCTCTTCTGTTATTTAGTGTAAATAATTATTTAACTATTTGCAAGTTTTATATGCTTGCAAGGCTCAAGCTCAAAAGGGGAGAAGGAAAATTATTGGAAGCAGGAGGGTCTCAAAAGGAGCCAAAGCAAAGGAGAGCAGGATTACCACAATCTTCACCACCTATTTCACCTCCTAAAGAAGCAGAATTTCCATTAAGCATGCCTCATGAGGAAGGAGGAATTCATGAAGAAGTTGACCCTAAGGAAGAAGAAAGAGTGTTTAGGAAAGCATTTCTTGACATGAAGGAGATGGTTAGAATTATCTATCAAGAAAGGAATGAGAGACTGGAAGAAGAAGGATCTAAACTCCAAAAGGAAATACAAGGATCTTTAGGAGGTCAACATGATGAAGACATGTAAAAGAAGGTAAATGGAGGAAATGGAGGCAATGGAGGGCCACCATCTCCACCCTCCTCATCATCATCATCTTCTACCTCTTATTCAGTACATCAGCCACATAAGTCCAAGAACACTGGTAAATCTCCTTTATTAGAACTTGATGTTAAGTTCAAATTGCCAGTGTTTAATTATGAAGTAAATGCAGACAAGCTAGATAATTGGATTCGAAAATTGGAGCTCTATTTAAGAATACATAACCTTGAAGATGATGATACAAAAATTCAATTAGCTTCTTTGGGAATGGAAGATGCAACACTTTTTTGGTGGGAAGCCAAGACACATGATGAAATCAAGAAACATGGTAAGATTATTCTATCATTGTCAGATTTTATTGCTGCTATTAAATGACAGGTTTATCCATTAGCTCATATGCAAAAAGCTTTCATGAACTGGCATAACTTTAAGCAGTTAAAGGGACAAAATGTGCAAGAACACATCCAGGAATTTAGGAGAAGAGCTCTTTTATTAGGGGTGGATTTTCAGAGCCAAGACATTTTGCTAAAGTACATAGGAGGCTTACATAGCTACCTAAAACATACTATTCTCATTTTTAACCCCACCAGTATAGATGAAGTTTTTGTTCAGGCCACACACCTAGAAGCTAGAGGGAAGAACATTCTTGAAGAGGGTAGGAAGAAACCTTTTAAGGGTAAAGCCAAGAAAAAGATCCCAAAAGATATAAAAAAAAAAAGAATGCATCTGCTAATAAAGAGGGAGAAAAGGTTACTTGTACACATTGCTCAAAAGAAGGCCATGATGAAACTCACTGCTAGAAATTACATCCAGAATTGAGGCCAAAGAGATCAAATAACAAAGGGAAACAAAATAGTGATGCTACAACTCAACATTACTTAGGGTCTAATTTAGGTGATGAGACTAAAATTACAGCCATGGGATTGAAGAACATTAACGGAAAATAAATTGAAACTAAACCCAATACCAGCACATCAAATTGTCACATAAACACTCGAAATGAAGAAGAAAGAATACAATTGTTTCATGTGAGGGTCATATCCAAGCATACTAAGGTTGACACATTGTTTGACAGTGGGTCACAAGAAAAATTAATCTCTGGCTATTTGGTCAAAAAACTTAACCTTGAGACCACACCACATCCAAAACCATATCCATTGGGTTGGATTTGCAAGGATACAAATCTACAGGTTACAAGGAAATGTATAATGAGGTTTGCAATCACTACAAGCTTTGTTGACATAGTTGAATTAGAAGTGGTTCTGCTTGACATAACTGGTATTGTAGTAGGGAGTCCTTACTTGTATGACAAGAAAGAGATCTTCTATCGCCATGAGAAAAATTATCATTTATTCAAATATGGCAAGGAGCTAATTGTTAGAGCACACTGCAAGAAGACAAACATTTCTTTGCTAAATTCTAGAAAGGTAAAAAGGCTAGTAAATTCAAGTAAGAATTTTTTTCTTCTTATGATTAAGCCCAAAGATGATATTAATCATGAATATTTTGATCATTGTGATCCTAAGTTGAAATCAGAATTATATGATGTGGTTAATGGGCATCATGATATGTTTCAGGAGCCAACAGGCTTGCCTCCAAAAAGGGAAATTCAACATGAGATTCAGTTGCAGCAGGATTGTCCTCTTCCAAACATCGATATGTATTGCATGTAGATAATGGGGAATGATGAAATAAAGAGGAAAATCAAAGAGATGTTGGATAAAGGTATCATAAGGCCAATAACCTCACCGTGCGGTTCACCCATATTCTTGATACCAAAGAAATATGGGACTTGGCGCATGTGTGTAGATTTCGAGCTTTGAACAACATTACTGTAAAAAATTATTACCCACTTCCAAGAATAGATGATTATAGCTTGATCAGCTGAAAGAAGCAAAGTTTTTCACTAAGCTAGATTTACGAAGTGGATATTATCAAGTAAGAATTGCAGAAAGTGATATATGGAAAACTACATTTAAAACCAAACAAGGACTCTTTGAGTGGCTATTTGTGCCTTTTGGTTCATGTAATGCACCAACAAATTTTATGAGGGTTATGGATAACTTTTTTGACCATTCCTTGATGACTTTGTTATTCTGTAATTAGATGACATTTTTATTTTCAGCAAAACAAGATAAGATCATGTCTTTCATGTAAATAGAGTGTTTGATATTTTGAAGAAAGAGAAATTGTTTTTTAAGATGTCAAAACGTGAGTTTGGAAAGAATTATTTTGTCTATTTGGGACATACTGTAGGAGGAGGAGAATTTAGGATTGTTCCTTCTAAAGTGGAAGACATTGTGAATTGGCACACACCCAAAAAAATTACCGAGGTAAGAAGTTTCTTAGGTGCAACTCAATATTGGAGGAAATTTATAGCTAACTTTTCTTGCATCACAACTCCTATGCATGTAGTGACAAGTGTGAAGAAAGGCTTCAAATGGGGAGGAAAACAACAGCAAGCTTTCGAAGCTTTAAAATACAAGATCAGTTCAGCTCCGGTCCTTGCCTACCAAAATTGAGACAGCCATTCAAGATACAAACCAATGCTAGTGACTATGCCATGGGCACAATCCTTTTGTAGCATGGTAAGCCTATCACCTTTCATTCAGAAAATTTTAATGGTGTTGTGACTAATTATCATACATATGGCAAAGAAATATATGCATTGGTACAAAGTGTCAAGAAATATAAACATTACTTGATGGGTAAAGAGACTATTGTACGCACCGATCACCAACCATTACAATACTTACAATTGTAAAAAAATTCAGCAATCAAGACATTTCAGGTGGATAGGATTTCTTCAACAATTTCACTTGGATATAAGGTACAAAAAAGGTATATTCAATAATTCTTTCGAGACCACTCATTAGTGCTTCTACTTTACTCAAAAATGATTTTGTTGTACATGAGAGTTACATAGAACAATATGCACATGAAATTGATTTCAAAGATGTGTATGCTAGTTTGAGTGAAGGGAATAAAGTTGAAGAAAGAGATTATCACATGCATAATGATTTGTTGTTTAATTTTGGAAAGCTATGTATTCCACAAGGAGAGAGGCTAAGATTCATGAGAGAATATCATTCTTCTCTTATTGCTGGATACTTTTGGGTAAGAAAAACAATGGTGCATCTACAGAGGTATTGTTATTGGCCTCACATGATATATAGTGTGTCACGTTTTATAAGAGGTTGTTCTATATGTGCAACAAGTAATCCTAGTAATAGGAAGCTTGGATTGTACACGCCACTACCAGTACCATCGAGGCCATGGGAGAGTGTCTCCATTGACTTTGTAGGAGGTCTACCTATGTCAAGAAAGCAACATGATTATATTTTTGTAGTTGTGGATAGATTCAGTAAAATGTGTATACTTATGCCATGTAAGAAGACCATAACTGCTGAACATACTGCTGAACTTTATTTTAAAAATGTTTGGGTTCATTTTGGATTGCCCACTTCTATTGTTAGTGATAGGGATTCCAGGTTCATTGGGAATTTTTAGTCAAATCTATGGAGAATGATGGAAAGAATTGAAAAAGAGTACCACTTTTCATCTACAAACAGACAGACAAACCAAAGTGGTGAAAAGAACAATTGTGCATCTATTGAGAGGATATTGCAGCAAACATCCTAAGTTGTGGGATGAACAACTAAATTACATTCACCACGGTTATAACTGGGAAAAGCACTCTTCAACACAAACCTCACCTTTTGAAGCATACTTTGGGTATTTGCCAAAATTTCCATTAGACTTCACCTTTGGGAAGGATGTTTCAATTGATGGCCATAGTGATATTGATAAGGCTTGAAAGTTCATTGAGAAAATTTAGATGATACATCAACAAGTTCAAGAACATCTTGAGAAAAATCAAAGAAAATACAAAGAGAGGCATGAAAAACACTTGGTTGATCATAAGTTTCAAGAGGGAGATGAGGTATGGTTTCACATTACCAAATAAAGGATGCAAGGGGAAGGTAAAAAACTCAAACCCATTTGCTATGGTCCTTTCAAGATCATTAAAAAAGTTGGTAATAATGCATTCCAACTTGATTTGCCTTCTTACATGCAAAATTATTTAGTTGTTAATGTTGAAAACTTACGCTTGTATAATCCTCCTTTGATTGATGATAAAAAAAGTGATGTTCAACTACCTTCTATTGAATATTTCTCACCAGAATTTTTGGATGAGCTCAAATAAGATACAATTCTTGATAAGAGGACAAGAGCATCAAATAGGGGAAGCATTGACTACCTTCGAGTTGGGCTCAAAGGCACTAAAAAAAGCAAGGCAAAATGAATGGAGATTGGAAAGGTGAGGGAGTTGTACCCTCATCTATTGAACAGGTAATCAAGTCTTTTGGGGTCCAAAAGCTTCCCAATGGAGAGGAATGATCAGGAGTTCATAATTTTTTCTCAAAATTCAAAGTTACAGGATTGGATTGAAACCAAGATGGTTGCATAGATCTCATCTTCCTAATTCCGGCATCGTGAACGGTTTGAAAAACCAATGTCATATGAGGAAGATATTGCATTCTGATCGAATATGGCAGAATCCATCAACATGTTTCTCAATGAAGGACGAACGGATACGGAGATAAAGCTACAAAATGAAGAGGAGTAAAGAATGAACGGACATGATTAGATCGCAGATCTGAAAGGAAATAGATCAACGGTTAGGATGACATCACAACTAAACCATATAATTTGCGATGCAAAGAATGCCGAGTATGTGAGGACCGTTAGATCACACATAGATCAATGATGAATGACTAGTTGCAATGTCGCATTTCGCAAATATTAACAATATCGTTAAGAGTTTGAAAGGTAAATTCGTTGTGATGCAGTAAGATATGAAATATGCGATGCGATGGGGGAAGGCCACATGTCGTCTTTGAAGATGAGTGAAAATCACTTATTTTATGGTTTAACTCTTACCGGTATAGCCTTAAACTTGCAGGTAAGCGATTGCGATGCACTGTGATTGGTTGACATGATATGGGACCCGAGAACCCTATTCTACATGTATGTAAGCTATTTAAGGTTATGTGTGTTCTGTTAAAAAGAAGCGTTGTTGAATTATTCTCATATGTATGTAAATAAACTCCGCAATTGTATTCCGTTGTGTTTAAAAGGGGAGTTTATGTGGGCCCATAACCCACAAGCCCAGGGTATATGTGTAAACTCTAGTTTCGAGTGGAGGTTCCGCTAACGGTCAAGCCACTTAATAGTTGGGGGTGTGCATGTGGCCACCATGGTAACCATAATGTTTAATGTGTGGCTTAATATGAGGATCAGATAGGGGCACGCTAAATTTGGCGGTCAACCCTAATTTAACTCCAGTTAACTAGAGTTCTCCTCATTTAGCAGAGCTTTCCTAGGAGATATTGGGAAAAAGTGTAGGAGGCTCCATTTTTTACCATTCTGAGTGAATGAAGAGTCATTCTTGACTAATTGGATAATTATGAAGCCATTGGTGCATAGAAACAACCATTAGAGCACTGCAACTACATGTAATATAAAAATTTTAAGAATAATGAAAGATGGACAAGCCATTAGGAGCTGGACCAGCAAATGTAGCCCTGGAGGGGTGAACTGCTTCATCATTCTTGTTGTGTAAACTTCATGTGGTGACTTATTTCTTTGTTTTACACTATTTTTCAGTTTTATTTAGACTTATTTTATGCTTCTAATTCACTAAAGTTCTTCTATAATTCATGGAAAAACTCCTTAATCCTTATGCAAACTAATGAACCAATTATGTACATGTTTTTAAAACTAAAAGACCCTTAGCATATCAAAACCAAGGGAGAGGTGTGAAATTCCAAAAGAATATTTTGTTTTAGTTGGAAATTATTACAAATATATAAGCGATATTTGCACCATAAGGAATAATTTTTCCAACTAAATGTATGAGATGTATTGGGATCTTGCTGCAAATTTTGAATGAGTGTACATACTTATTAGTCATTATTCCATTCCTGCCTTTCTTCGGTTATCTAATCTGGCTGGATAATAGAAATTGGACAAAGCAATGCTTCCACATCCTCATTCTTTCTTGAAAGTGCATCTGAAAAACCATTTAACTTCCCTTTTTTGTATATGATTTTAAATTCATAACCCAATATCTTTGTGACCCATTTTTTCTGCTCTTTTGAAGATAGTCTTTGTTCCAAAAATTGTTTAAGACTATCATGATCATTTTTTACCTTGAAGTATATTCCCATTAGGTAAGGTCGCTATTTCTTCATTGCATGTAGTATTGCCAACATTTCCTTCTCATAAATATCTTTCTATAAATACTTTCCTTTCATTGGATGACTTTCAAAAGAAATAGGTCTTCCTTCTTGCATTAAAACCACACCAATTCCACTTCCTCATGCATCACATTCCACAATAAATATTTTGTGAATTTTGGCATAGTTAAGACTCGTGCTTGGCACATTGCCTCTTTATGATGTTCAAATGCCTTAGTTGCTTCAGGATTCCATGAAAATGCATCTTTATTCAATAATTTTGTTAGATTTTTTGTTATTCTCCCATAATCCTTAACAAACTTGTGATAATACCCTGTTAACCCGATAAATCCTCGCAACTACTTTATGGCTGTGGGGACTTTCCATTCCTTAATGGCTTTAATTTTGTTAGGGTCTATCTTAGAACTCTCCTGAGATACAATATGACCCAGATATTTCACCTCTTGTACTCCAAAGAAACATTTGGAGGTTTTTTCAAATAATTGTTTCTCCAACAATATTTTGAGCACCCTATCAACATGTTGAACATGATCCTTCCAAGACCTACTATAGATTAGTATATCATCAAAAAATACCAACACAAATTTTCTAAGGAAGTTTGAAAATGGAATTCATCAACCCTTGAAATGTAGAAGGTTCATTCGTAAGACCAAAAGACATGACCAAAAATTTATAATGACCCTCATGACTTTGAAATGTTGTTTTCGGAAAGTCTTCAGTATTCATTCTAATTTGATGATATCCTGAATGATGATCCAACTTGGTGAAATAAATTGCTCCATGTAATTCATCCAATAATTTATCAATCATTGGAATGGGAAATTTATCTTTAATAGTGATCTTATTGAGCTCCCTATAATCCAGACACATGCACCATGATCCATCCTTCTTGTGCACCAATACTACTAGAGTAGAGAAAGAAATTTGATTAGGTTGAATTATACCAGCCTCTAGCATTTCTGAAATCACACATTCAATTTCTCTCTTTCTGAAATAAGGATATTTTTGAGGCATGATGTTTGGAGGAAAAATTCCTGGAATGAAATGAATAGCATGATCATGATCACGAATAGGTGGGATTCCTTTGGGAGATTCGAACACCTTGGAATGATTGTCCAAGACGTTTTGGAGATTTGGAGAAATAGATGATTTTGATGTTGGAACTTCTAGTGAGCATAATTGTGAAATGATGCCTCGTTGTTCTTTATTCAGAAGCTTTTTCATGACATTATAACTTATTATCTTTCTTGGCTTCCCTGCGATACCTCATAATTCAAATTCCTTTCCTTCCGAAAAAAATTCAAGAAAAGTTCTTGAAAATTAAAAGCTACAATCCGCAAAGATTGTAACCATTGTACTCCTAGTACAACATCAACACCACCCATTGGAATGGAAATAATTGGAATATTCAATACATATTCCCCCATGGTAGCTTGATATTATGGCACTTTCTAGTGAAATTTATAATTCCTCCATTTTCCACCATCACTTGACACTCTGGCAATGGGTATAGGAAGCAATTCAATTCCTTGGCTTCCTTATAATGAATTCCCCGAGAGGTGCCATCAAAGTTCAACTTCAGAAAGCCAGGGTTGGGAGCTTGCCATTGTTGAGTGATTGGAAGGGAACCAAGACGCAAAACACACAATAGCTGGAGAGACTCCATTTTGAAGCAAAAAAACTCAAGAATACGCAGCTCCGCAGCCCAAGGATCCTCTGTCTGGTTACACTTAATTCTGGAGAGCACTATTTCTCTCATATTGTTCATAAATTCAGTTTTAAGCCTGTCAATGTGATAAGCCTCATCATTGAAAATTATTTTGTTTCTTTCTTTCCACACAATCCATACAATAAACCTAGGGTAGAGTCTCCAAAGAAGGTTAAAAATTTCATGCTTCGCCATCTCTTTCCTCCAGGATGACACTGTTTCTTGAATGGACTCTATGTTGTGGTCAGATTGGCTGAAAATATTTTCCATCCAATCCTAGAGATTTTTTGCAACGTTACAGGAGTTTAAGATATGGTTCATGCTCTCCACCTCAATGCCACAGAGGCAACAGTGCAACGGGCCAATAAATCCTTTCTTTAATAGGTTTTCCCAAGTAAGGATTTTTTTTTGGCATCAAAATCAATAGGAAGTTCTAGATTTTCGGCCAGAGATTAGGATCCCAAAAATTATCATTCCATTGGACCTTGTGTTTAATATCTCTATTTTCCATGTACTGCTTGGCTTCCTTAAGGTTTAAAGCCCCTCCATCCATTCAACCCCAACGCAACTAATCTTCCTCCAGGGATACCCTAAGCTTTCTTTTCATAAGTAGGGATCGTAGAACAATCATTTGGTGCAAGATCTGAGCTTCCTCCTGGGGCAGTTCATCAATCCAATGGCACCATTGAGTATTAGGGTGATCCGTGTTCCAATTCTGGTTAATATTAAATTTTCCCGTTCTTTGAGAACTCTGTTGCAAACACAGATTCTCAGGGATCCCTAGTAAGGGAATTTTCTGCCAAGCGTCTTCCCATAATAATCCAATTTTGGATTCTCAAATTTGTATCGAAATTACAAAATGACCAAGATGGTCATTTTAAAATAGTAATTATCGATTATATAATAAAACAGGTGGAGTTGAAAATGTTTCGACCAATATGGTCATATGTATAAAGGATTCATCGACTCAAGTTCAAATGTTCAACGTGACTTCGACATCAGTATCAAAGACTTCGCCATCAGCATCGATGTTTTTCTAAAGTCAAAGCTATAATAAAAGAAATTCATCATTATGTTGACCTGTGACATAAAAACACATCAAGTCATGATTGTAACGACTTAAGGAAAAACAATATCCTAAGTCTTAAAAAACATAGAACACTATAGATCTAAAGTCCTAGGTATAAACAAAGTTCTAAGGTAAAAGAACTAAATTTTAACCTAGATCTAAAGTCCTAGGTCTAAAGAAATTTCTAAGGTGAAGGACTAGAACTAAGGTATTAATTCAAATACATGGTGTTAATTACAAATACAACTAGGCTAAAAAGGAAAACCATGTATAGAGCTTATAAATAAAACTTATAAACCTATGGTGCAAAAACTATGTAATAAACTTTATTATGTTGGGGTTCCCATCTTTTGGCCAGATTGGAAAGACCAAAAGATGAGACAACATCAGAACCACTTTCAGACCTTAAGATCTAGCCCTCCTGGGTCCAGAGAGGGATCTCTCTGTATGAGCAAAGGTTTATGTCTATGAGGCTCAAATGTTATGATTTTAGGCTAGTTATAAGGCTCTTGGTTTGTTTGTTGACTGTTTGTTTTGGTTGCTGGTTATCAGGAATGAAGGGTTCAATATAGGCCAGGATGAGCAAAGAGAGATAAGGCAGAGGTGAAATATTCTAGGAAATATTCAAAACCATTGGGCAATGGAGTCGGGAAAGGATTTGCTTGCTAATCAATACGCAGGCTTTCAATTGGGCTAGTCATCTGAAACTTAGGATCTTTCAAGATGATTATGTGATATGGAAAGTAGGAGGGAGGAGATAAAACATATTTTAGAGCACAAAATTACAGATCAGCAGTTCGTACAAGGATCCTAGTGGACAAGGCTAACTCTAATCCCCAGTGTTCCCAAATCTTCCAACTAAATCTATAACAAGAAGCATCTAAGAACTGAATTCATTTAATTCATACATCAGAGAGCAGGAAATAACATCCACTACACTGGTTAAACCAACTGAAATCATGTCTCCGATAATACATTTAGAAGAGAAATATAAATGGAAAGGAGAGCAGAAACATAGGGTACCTAACAAGGGTAAATCCTATGCCAATATTCTGATGCAAGCCAGTAGAAACGAAATGAAATGAATGTAAACACAAAGATAGGAAAACATCACCGCTGCTTCAGATCAGGATCCAAAGAAATATGCTTGTCATATTAAATAACAATACCAATCAAGTACAATATTTCCAATAGCTGAATACTCAGTCTGAAAACATCTCCTTCAACCTATCTTACAATCTTTACACAGAGACTGTGTCTCAAAAGAAACTACTTTCAGTTCTCTGATAACTGATCAACAACCATTACAATGAGTTCTTCATGAATTTATAGCTCCGGAGGAGCAGAGGAGGTACGTGGAGAACTAAATGCAGTATTAAACTTCTGAAAATAAATTGGGCCGAAGCCCATTCTATATAAATACTGTGCATTAATCTCCGGTGTTCTTTCGGTGAACGAATGACCCTTTTCAGACTGTGGATTACTCTGATATGACTCCAATGTGTTCTAACTGCAGTACTGTGTGGTGCTATTGGTGAATAAACAATACGTAAAGAAATGATAAAGAAATCTTCCATACTAATAAAGTAAATGCTCTGATAGTACTGGGGTTGTTTCAGGGTAGAAAATCTCTCTAGAACACGACATAGATTGAGCACTCTATGGGCGCTCTGTCCTTTATAGAGGAAAAAAATTCTGCTGCTATATCAACCCATGATATGCATTGATTTCTGCATGTTGTACCTTTGCATAATCTATGGGATCATTGATCTGGTGCTTTTCCTCTAAACTGTTGTATTAAAGCTCAAAAACCCTCAATTTTGAATGCTGGAATCCTTGATTATAAGCTGGTCTTTCTTCACGGCTTCATAAATGTCTTGATCTGCAAAATATGGGCTTTAATGGTGCCAGATATATTTCTTGCGAAGATTAAACCGTCCTTGGGTAATATTCATGACGCCGCAACCATTTTCGGGCATTTCCATTGTAGTACCAGCTTCCAGATTTAACTCTGCCTACGCAACGTGCCATTGAAGTAGTACATATTGAACCATGGCGTTTCTTTCGCCTCTGATAGCCCTGAAAAAACATGAAATTTGTTAAGAAAACAATGACCAGGAGCGGATGATGTGGATGATAGTGGAACTGCGGAGAAATGGTGGAAAATTTCCGTGGAATGGTGGAGAACAGAGATGGCGCAGGTTGGCGGAATGCGGAGGATATTTAAATGAAAACCTTAATAAACTTGACCTATGAATAGATATATGAAACAGGAGGGCAGATGTACGGTGAGACACGTGGAGGTGACGTGGCGGGACCAGGTGGCGACAGAAAATTCAACAGCAGGAAGATGATTCAGGACCATCGGATCTGAGAGGAGATTGACGGTGGGAAACACGGCGAAGGGCAGTGGAACGGTGGGCTAGGGGTATGGTGATCATGGGTTAAAACCCGTGCAACTCCGTCGAGTGATGACCGTTGGATGGGAAAAGAAAAATCTGATGGCTCATATGAATATTGTTGCACGTCCCATGCCGAACGTTAACGTGCGATGGGAGGGTGGTTTTGCCGCCGTACAGGAGACAGGTGTCGAACGCTGTATGGAATCGCTGGGCAATGGAAAAATACCGCCTGACCCCCGTTAGCGGTGCGATGAAAACCAGGATTTTTTATGGTATGGCGCGTAGTGGGGACCATAGTGGCGGATACACTCTGAACCGTTGATCTGGCGGTGAATGGATGGTGATGGCGTGATCAGTGGTTTGAACGGGTGAATCTCAAGCGTTTCGGGTTTGAACGATCGTCGTTCGATCTATATGGATCAGCGGTTGAGAAAACACCCGACAAACATATGGGATAAGCGCCTTTGGGCTAGCGCTTTGGTCACAGCACTGGGTTCTGTTGGAGGAAAAGGTGCTGAGGCTAGCGGAGAAGGGGCTGAGGCCTATTATATGGTCCGAAAGTGGGTTTTTAACCCTTTTTAATGCATTTTGAGGCCTAAGGAGGGTAACGGCAAAGAGATAGAGGGGAATTTTTAGGAAACAAAGGGCAAGGGTAGGATTTAAAGGGGGATTTGGGGAAAGATTGGGAAGGAAAGGGGCATCATGGAGAGTTCCACAGAGGGAAATTTATAAAGGGCAAAGGCATAGGAGACTTCAAGGATGATGTGTCTTCAGGGGAGATGCATTCTTTGAAGGCTCAAAAACAATCTAGCCCCCTACTTTGCTTTTGCCAAAAATTTATAGGGGGGCTAACAGTGGCTCCACATGGGGATGGCTTCTTCTTGAAGGAGTCAAGAATTCAGAGAATAGATCTTTGGAGAAGGCCAGTTGCTTGCTGCTTGGCACATCCCTTTTTCTTTGATGAACTGCCACAATATGAAGACATTACATCAGTAGAAAAACTTTCCCAACAAACTACCTACCCATCCTACAATCCTGGCATTTGTCTTCTTTGGTGCATTTGAACTAGCAGACCCTTTTCATCATTTATTGTTATAATCAGAAAATAAACCTATTCTATTTCTAACCTTATTTCTCCATGAGACTAGATTAGACTGTTGGTCTCATATGTTTCTCTACTTAGTCTAATATCTGCTGGGATTAAACTGTCCAACAGATTTCTTCTCTACATTCTAAGACAGGAAATTGAAAAATAGTCAAGCCAGGATTAGACTGTTTGACTTGTTGTGGGTCCAAGGCATAAAGACAGTTGCACATGGACAAAATTTGCAGAAAACTGAAAGCAAACTATGAAGGCTTGAGATCTGGAACTTGTAGTATCCTTCTTTCTTTTTGTGACTCAAGTTTTGAGCACGTTAGAGTCACTTCCTTTTCTTCATTTCAGCTCTGGTTTTGAGCATGTTAGAGCTTATTCTCCCTTTTTCTTTTGCTGGTCCAGACTTTGGGCATGTTAGGACCAACTTCTTGACTTTCTTTGGCTCAGGTTTTGATTTTATTAGAGCCAATATTTTGCACATCAGAGGTTCATGTTTTAAGCATGTCGGAACCTCTCCCTTTCCTCTGTTTTTTTGAAGAATTTTTTCCTCCTTTACTTGGAAATAAAAACTGCAATGGTATGTACAATGGAAACTGGAAACTTAAATTAGCAGAAGTAATGTTTGAGCATCCTGCCATTGATAGGACCCCCAAACAGCTCGGTGCCATCTAATTATTGTAAGAAGAAAGCATTGGGACCCACAGTGGCCTGGATGAGGTATGGACCTTGCCACAAACTGTCAAATTTGTTGTGCTTTCATTTATCCTCTCTTCTCGAATCCCACTTCAGAACCTTATCTCCAACTTTGAAATCAACAGCTTTGGTTCTTCTGTCAAACAATTTATTTATGTTCTCCTGAACTTTCACTGCTCTGTTGTAGACCTCTTCCCTTGTTTGCTGAAGATGGATTGTTCGGTTTATTCTCCTCACCATGTTTTCTTCTTCTGTTTGGATCTCTTAGACCAGCTTTATCACTGGTATCCCAAGGCTGGTAGGGAATACTGCTTTCATACCATAGACCAGCTAGAATGGTGACATGCCAATGGACTTCTTTGTTGTAAGCCTGTCAGCCCACAAAGCATGTACTAGCTTGTTATGCCATGATTTTTTGTTCTCTTCCAACAGCTTCTTGATGATGATCACCAGGCTCTTGTTTGATGATTCATCTAATCCATTACCTTGAGGGTAATAGGTAGTTCAATGACCAAGTGTTATTTCGTACCTGTGAAAAAAATCAACCATCTTTTTGGATCCAAAAGCAGTAGCATTATCAGTGATTATTTTCCTTGGGCAGCCAAACCGAGAGAGGATGTGACTTTCTAGGAAACTAATGATGACTGAATTTGTGGCATTCCTAGTGGGCATGGCCTCTATCCACTTAGTGAAATAATCTGTGGCTGTTGGGATCCATTTTTGTTGAGCAAAAGAAGCACGGTGAATTTTCCCTATGAAATCTAGGCCCCATTTCAGAAAGGGACCTTCAATAGTGATGGGTTGTAGGGGTAAAGGGAGGAGTTTTCTTTTTCCTTCAAAGATCTGGCATTTGTGGCAGGCAACTATCATTTTATGGACATCATTGAAGAGCGTGGGCCAATAGTAGCCAGCTCTGAGTATTTTGTTTGTAGTGGCTTTCCAACTCAGATGGCCTCCACATTCTCCAGCATGAAATTCTTGTTTAACCCTCTCTGCCTCATTCTCAGGCAAACATTTAAGCAATAGGCCATTAGGATTCTTCGAGTATAATTTTTCATTCACAATGCAACAATTTCTGGTTTTTAGCTTTAAGAATCTGGCCTTGGTCTTTGATAATCCGGGAGGGGCATTGAGGTGTGTAAGCACATACAGAATGTCGGAATACCAAGGAGAGCTCTGAAACTTTTCCTCAACAGTGAGATCAGGAAATTCTTGTTGCTCATCCAAGGTATTTATCATGTTAATGTCTAGGGCTTGTAGGTTTTATTCAGCTATTAATTTAGCTAAGCCCTGACCTTTAATCAGTTTGGTGGGTTTTATCTCAAGGTCATACTCTAAGATCACAGCTATCCATTTGCCCCTTTTCCCATCTGGGTCTTGGGACATTATATCTTTGACTATGATGTTGGGCACATAAGCTACAGTGTGAGAATGAAATATGTACACCCTGAAGTCTTTCAAGGCCTTAACCAGAGCATAGGCTTGTTTCTCCATTATGTTGTATTTCAAGGGTGCATCTCTGAGTGCTTTGCTAAAGAAGGCAATTGGTTGTTCCATTCCCTCCATGTTTTTCTGCAGCAAAACTGCAGCCACTGTGTGCTCAGAGGCAAATGAAAAAATCAGGAAATCTTTGGAGAAATTTGGGCTGATTAGGATGGGAGCTTGGGTAAGTGCAAGTTTCATTGATTCGAAATATTTCTTATCTCCTACAGTCCATTTAACTCCTACACCTTTCTTCAGCATGTTAGTCATGTTCCTAACGTGTTCAGCCATATTTGGAATAAACCTCCTAAGGAAGTTAATCTTCCCAATTAAAGACTGTAATTCCTTGATGTTTCTGGGGTGTGTGATCTGTAGTATTCCCTCAACTCACTATGGGTCTATCCTGATTCCCTTCTCGGATATAATGTGGCCAAGGAGTTTACCCTCCTGTAGCCAAAAGATAGTCTTTTTGGGATTCAAAGACAGACCAAACCTTCGACATTTTTCAAATACTTTTCTCATATGTTTCAGGTGTTCTTCTTTGGTCTTGGAAAAGACGGTTATGTCATCCAAGTAGATAACAATGAAGAGCCCTATCTCATTTGAAAATGCTATGTCCATCGCTCTTTGGAAGGTGGCTCCAGCGTTCATCAATCCAAAAGGCATCTTCACATACATAAATGTACCCCATGGAGTGGTAAAGGCTGTCTTGAGTTGGTCTTATGGGATTACTAAGACTTGGTTATATCTGGAGAAACCATCTAGCAAGAAAATCCTCTTAGAACCTACTACCTTCTGAAGAATATGTTCCATTTTAGGCAAAGGGTAATTGTCTTTGAGTGAGGCTCTATTAAGATTCCTAAATTCTATACACAATCTGATTTCCCCTGTTTTCTTCCTCACAGCCACTAAGTTTGATACCCAATCAGAGAACCTCAAGGGAACAATTATACCTGCTTCATACATCTTCTTGATCTCTTTCTCTACTACAGGCAACTGTTTAGGATTGATTCTGCAAAGTTTTTTCCTAAAGGGATTTTGATTTTCTTTCAAGGGTATCTTATGCTGAATGATATTTGTGTCATAGGCCTTTAAGTCCTCATAGCTCCATGCAAACACATCAGTGAATTCCTTGAAAAGGTCAATGTATTTCTTCTTCATGTCTGCAGGTAAAGACTTAGCCAGTTGAATCATTTTGGGCTTATCTTCAGTGCCTATGTTGCATTCTTCCACATCAGAGTCTGCATGTTCTATAGTGGGCTTTTTTGCCACATCATCAAAGTCAGAAAGGTCCTCTAAGGGTGCCAAGCCTCTCGGTATATTCTAATCTTTGGCCTGCATCACCTCTACCTCTTCACTATCTGCATTTTCACATTTGCAGTCTGGATTTCCAGTCTGTTCATCTAAAGAATTTATTTCTATGTTATAGGGTGTTTCTTCCTCATCTGAGGATTCTTCACTTAAGCGGCTACTGTCAGATTTGGAGTCTAAATCAGAAAATTCAAACTTGTTTCTGCCTACCAAAAAATATTCGATCTGTTTATCACCTTCAAAAACCTGCCAATATTTTTCGTTATCCGGCACAGCAGGTCTAAATTTGGTCTGAATGATGATCTGTTGGTCTCTGGGAGTCTTGGGGTAGGAACTGGCTAGGCAAGCTAATCCATTTGCAATGACATTTTGACTCCTAGGAACGAACACTAATTTGTATTCAACAAACGTTTTCAGTAGATCCATGGTGTCATTACTATATGCTCTCAGCCTAGGATGTTTCACTGTGTATTCCCCGTTTACATATTTTATCACCAGCTCAGAATCTCCCTGCACGGCTATCTTATGGGCTCCTAATTTCATCAATAGATTTAGACCCAGGATCAAAGCCTCGTATTCAGCAACGTTATTCGTGCATTTGAAATGTAGACTACAGGTGTGGCTCTCAGCATAGTCGTTTTATGTATTGTGTAACCATACCACTGCTCCGGCAGTTCTCTTGGTGCATGACCCATCAAATTTCATCACCCACAGGGGTTCACTCTTGGTTTCGGTGTCATTCTTTTCCCTGTGGCTGGTTTCGCCATTATGTTGCGTTATAGGGTCTATACTGGGCTATAGATCACTTTGTTCCTTGTGAAATGTATGAGTCTCAGGTATCTGGCCAGATGGATGATTACGCTTTGTTTCTTGTTCACTCGGGGTTACGTATCCACCGCATATCCTACAGGTTTCGTTTGGATTTTCTTCTTCGTTGTCCTCTAAATCCAGAGCAGCCATTATGTTAAAATCAATAGCTTCTGCCTCTCTGTTTGTACCTCTGTTTTGGGACCCTGACTCTTATAAGGATTCATCATTACAAAATATGAAGGAGTCAAGGTCTGTATGTACAGAATAAATAGGTGAATTTTCTGGTTTTTCGGGGCTACTGACTAGGAATTTCATCTGTATCTCCCTATACATTTTTCTAAGTTGGCCAAAGATTGGGATTGTGGCATATGAGCCATCCATCTGCATCGTACCCTGCAACTTGGCTCCCCATGATCTTGATAGTTGCATGCCATACTTGGGTGGCACATTTGCCACCACAACATCCATGACCATGCATTTAGCTGGGATTTGAGTTAAGCTCACACACAAGTCTTTGATCAGGCCCAGGCATTTTACTCTGCTAGAGTCAAAAGAGTATAAATCTTTGTAGGGTCTAGTTATCTCTAGACCTAGTCTTTCCATAACTACCTTAGGCATTAGGTTGTGAGATGCTCCAGAATCATGCATTGCATTGTGCAGGATCTTTTCATGAATGTTGAGACTGATATAGAAAGGTGGAACTACCCCCTCCTGTAACTTCCCCTCTAACTTAGGTCCAAACAAGAGGGCAGGTTGATCATCATTCAAATTGACAGAGTCACCATTCTCACTAAGGTTCAAAGCCTTCAAAATCTAGCCTTTATATACATCCTGAGTGGCCAGCTTAGAAAGTGGGACAGAGATTTTAATTCTTGCAATCTCACTTTCCAAATTGAAAGTGGACTGACTCTTGGGAATGCTCATCTCTGTTTTATTTGCCACTGCCTTAGTGGCTGAATCAGTGGGCTGATTCTCATTATGTACAGTGTTTGTGACAGTTTTATTAGGAGCACTAACTGCAGTGCTAGTGCTACTAGCTGGTTTACCTTGTGCATTAGTGTTTTGGTTGTATTTTTCTCTATTCTTTCCAGAACTCTCAACTGCTGATTTGTTGGTTTTAGCAGTTGCTTTAGAAGTTTTCTCGGGCCTCTTTTTGATGGTAGTCTCAGAAGCTTTGGGTTTCGTAGTTTCTTGACTCTTTTTTCTTCTAAGTTCATACTGTTCTCTGACCTGCATCATGGAATTTTCAAATCCTAATCTGTAATCTTCAGATTCCAACCATTCCTCCTCCCAACGAGAGGGTGAAGGCTGGTCTTCTTCTGAATAACAGTTATGGATTGAATCTTCTATTTCAAACATATTAATTATGTTTCCCTCAGACTCTTCTATGATTCCCTCATCTTCATCAAGAAAATTCTCTTGGAATGGGGGAATAACTTGTTGATCTGATTCTCTTTGTCTGTTGGGAGAGTTATTGTTTCTTCTAAAGTTCTGGTTCTAGTTCTTGTTATGATTGATAACGGTGACAACCATATTTTCCATCATTTGTTGTAACCTTTCCACATTTTTAGACAGCTTATCATAATTTTGGTCAGATGTGGAGGCTACATTGTCATCTCTGTATGTTACCCTTCTCTCAGCTTTTAGTCTTACTCTTTTCTCAATAAGGTTGGCTTCTATATTCACTGCTCCTTTTTGCATGTCCTCCAATGTGTTGTATTCCTTATCCCTAAGCTCATAGGCCATGTCAGCATCAAAGCCTACAGGGTATTTTGCTAGGGCCATGCCTTGTGGAGGTTTCATATGTGAAGGGAGAGCATTATAAATGCTGTTGAACCTCATTGTGTAATCGTGGACACTCTCTCCTACGTTTCTCTTAAGGGTCATGTATTTTTCCAGGAGTTGGCGAGGATTCGCCCTAGTTTCCCATTTGTTTACGAAATTCTGATATAAGCCCGGAAGATCATTTATGCTACCTAGAGGTAGGCCCTTAAGCCATTTCTTCACATCACCCCCCTAAGATTTGGGAAAACATTATCATTTTGACTGTATCATCATCAATTTCCATGTAGTCGAAAGAATCCTCCATCTTATCTACATGTTGTTGGGCTGTGATGAACTCCTTTGCAGTCAAGTGTGGAATCTTAGACTGATAATCATTCGGTAAGGGTACTAGAGGCTGGGGTAAAACTAGAGGTGCATACCAGGCTACCATAACGATATTTTGATGAGCTAAAGGGGCTTGGGCAGCAGGTATATGGATTGCAGGGATATTATGATCAGCAGAGGACTGATGAGCAGGCCTAGGGTGACTGAGCCCCAAGTTTTGTATGAAATGTAAATCAGGAGGTGTAGATGGATGGGTCTGTCTATTCCCAAGGTGTCTACCACTTTACCGTGGTGAATCAGGAAGCTCAGGGTCTAGCTGATCTAAGCTACTGAATGACCTAGTTCTAGATAAGCTGTTAGGAAGGTCTAGGTCAAGGTGAAAGTGTGATAGAGCTATAAGATCTTCTGGTGCAGAATTAGCTCTATGGATGTGTTTGGAAATAGTTGATATTTTAGGTGTATGAGCTCCCTTGAGGATGCTCTCAGGATTGTCAACTATTTCAGGTGGGTCTGGGTCAGGATAAGCTCTTGTATGAATGGTTCTAGAAGCTAGAATGTTTTTTCTGACCAAGAAGCTTAACCCTACTTGTTACTTCTACTGTGGTTGATGTTGTTATGGGGACTGGTCTCCCAGTGGAGACTAATGTGAACCAAGATAATTAGCAAGCCTACTGATCACCAGTGGAGTCTTTGAAACGTTTAGGGAACTATGGAGTTGCTAAGTGGAAGGTTTAGGATGTTTTTTGGAGGGTACACTTTCCAACACAGTTACCTTAAGATGTCCCTTTTCAATGATATCTTCAAAACACAGCAAACTCTAACCAGAGATTGACTGGGAGGGCATTTACCAGATATGTCACCTCTGAAAGAGTGTGAGATCCGGAGGCTACCTAGCCCTTTCCAGACTCTGTCCAAGAGTATGGGAAAACACAACAAATGGTGTAGAGGTTGATGTGAGAATAGGAGTGTTTAACTACCAACCTAACCAGAGATTGTAGGTCTTTCGAATGCCTAAAGATGTTTAAGATGAAAAGCACTCAAGATTTCCCCATTGGAGTCGCCATTATGTTGGGGTTCCGATGTTTTGGCCAGATTGGCAAGACCAAAAGATGAGACAACATCAGAACCACTTTAAGACCTCAAGATATAGCCCTCCTGGGTCTATAGAGGGATCTCTCTGTATGAGCAAAGGTTTATGTCTATGAGGCCCAAATGTTATGATTTTAGGCTAGTTATAAGGCTCTTGGTTTGTTTGTTGATTGTTTGTTTTGGTTTCTGGTTATCAGGAATGAAGGGTTCAATATAGGCCAGGATGAGCAAAGAGGGATAAGGCAGAGGTTAAATATTCCAGGAAATATTCAAAACCATTCGGCAATGGAGTCAGGAAAGGATTTTCTTGCTAATCAATAGGTAGGCTTTCAATTGGGTTAGTCATTTGAAACTTAGGATCTTTCAAGATGATTATGTGATATGGAAAGAAGGAGGGAGGAGATAACACAGATTTTAGAGCACAAAATTACATATCATCAGGTCGTACAAGGATCCTAGTGGACAAGGCTAACTCTAATCCCCAGTGTTCCCAAATCTTCCAACTAAATCTATAACAAGAAGCATCTAAGAACTGAATTCATTTAATTCATACATCAGAGAGCAGGAAATAACATCCACTACACTGGTTAAACCAACTAAAATCATGTCTCAGATAATACATTCAAAAGAGAAACATAAATGGCAAGGAGAGTAGAAACATAGGGTACCTAACAAGGGTAAATCCTATGCCAATATTCTAATGCAAGACAGTAGAAACGAAATGAAATGAATGTAAACAAAGAGATAGGAAAACATCACCACTGCTTCAGATCAGTATCCAAAGAAATGTGCTTGTCATATTAAATAGCAATACCAATCAAGTACAATCTTTCCAATAGCTGAATACTCAGTCTGAAAAAATCTCCTTCAACCTATCTTACAATCTTTACACAGAGACTGTGTCTCAAAAGAAACTACTTTCAGTTTTCTGATAACTGATCAACAACCATTACAATGAGTTCTTCATGAATTTATAGCTCCAGAGGAGCAGAGGAGGTCGGTGGAGAACTAAATGGAGTATTAAACTTCTGAAAAGAAAGAGGGCCAAAGCCCATTCTATATAAATCCTCTGCATTAATCTCTGGTGTTCTTTGGGTGAACGAATGATCCTTTTCAGACTACGGATTACTCTGATATGACTCCAATGTGTTCTGACTACAGTACTGTGTGGTGCTATTGGTGAATAAACAATAGGTAAAGAAATGATAAATAAATCTGCCATACTAATGAAGTAAATGCTCTGATAGTACTGGGGCTATTTCAGGGTAGAAAATCTCTCTAGAACACGACATAGATTGAGCATTGCATGGGCACTCTATCCTTTATAGAGGAAAAACATTTTGCTGCTATATAAACCCCTGATATGCATTGATTTTTGCGTGTTGTACCTTTGCATAATCTATGGGATCATTGATATGGTGCTTTGACTCTAAACTGTTGTATTAAAGCTCAAAAACCCTCAATTCTGAATGCTAGAATCCTTGATTATAAGCTGGTATTTCTCCACGGTTTCATAAATGTCTTGATCTGCAAAATCTAGGCTTTAATGGCACCGAATAGATTTCTTGCGAAGATTAAACCGTCCTTGGGTAATATTCATGACGCCGCAACCATTTCTGGGCATTTCCACTGTAGTACCAGCTTCCAGATTTAACTCTGCCTGCGCAGCGCGCCATTGAAGTAGTACATATTGAACCATGGTGTTTCTTTCACCTCTGATAGCCCTGCAAAAACATGAAATTTGTTAAGAAAACAATGGCTGGGAGCGGATGATGTGGATGATAGTGGGACTGCGGAGAAATGGTGGAAAATTTCCATGGAATTGTGGAGAACAGAGATGGCGTAGGTTGGCAGAATGCAGAGGAGATTTAAATGAAAACCTTAATAAAACCAACCTATGAGAAGATATTTGAAACAGGAGGGCGGATGTACGATGAGACACATGGAGGTGATGTGGCGGGATCGAGTGGCGACGGAAAAGTCAACAGTGGGAAGATGATTCAGGACCATCGGATTTGAGAGGAGATCGACGGTGGGAAACATAGCGGAGGGCAGTGGAACGGTGGGCCAGGTGTATGGTGATCGTGGGTTAAAACCCATGCAACTCCGTCGAGCGATGATCGTTGGATGGGAAAAGGTAGATCTTATGGCTCGTATGAATATCGCTGCGCGTCCCATGCCGAACGTTAATGCGCGATGGGAGGGCGGTTTTGCCGACGTACACGAGACAGGTGTCGAATGCTGTATGGAATCGCTGGGCAATGGAAAAATACCGCCCGACCCCCGTTAGCGGTGAGATGAAAACTGAGCTGTTTTATGGTATGGCGTGCGGCGGGGACCATAGTGGCGGATACACTCCGAACCATTGATCTGGCGTTGAATGGACGGCAATGGCGCGATCATTGGTTTGAACTAGTGAATCTCGAGCACCGCGGGTTTGAACGATCGTCGTTCAATCTGTATGGATCAACGGTTGAGAAAACGCCTGACAAACATATGGGATAAGCACCTTCGGGCTAGCGCTTTGGTCACAGCACCGAGTTCTGTGGGAGGAAAAGGTGCGGAGGCTAGCGGAGAAGGGGCTGAGGCCTATTATATGGTCCGAAAGTGGGTTTTTAACCCTTTTTAATGCATTTTGAGGCCTAAGGACGGTAACGATAAAGAGATAGAGGGGAATTTTGAGGAAACAAAGGTCAAGGGTATGATTTAAAGGGGGATTTGGGGAAATATTGGGAAGGAAAGGGGATTTTTCAAAGGGGAAGAAAGTGGCAACAGGGAGAGTTCCGCAGAGGGAAATTTATCAACGGCAGAGGCATAGGAGACTTCAAGGATGATGTGTCTTCAGGGGAGATGCATTCTGTTGGGGTTCCCATGTTTTGGCCAGATTGGCAAGACCAAAAGATGAGACAACATCAGAACCACTTTCAGACCTCGGGATCTAGCCCTCCTAGGTCCAGAGAGGGATCTCTCTGTATGAGCAAAGGTTTATGTCTATGAGGCTTAAATTTTATGATTTTAGGCTAGTTATAAGGCTCTTGGTTTGTCTGTTGACTGTTTGTTTTGGTTGCTGGTTATCAGGAATGAAGGGTTCAATATAAGCCAGGATGAGCAAAGAGGGATAAGGCAGAGGTGAAATATTCCAGGAAATATTCAAAACCATTGGGCAATGGAGTCAGGAAAGGATTTTCTTGCTAATCAAAAGGCAGGCTTTCAATTGGGCTAGTCATCTGAAACTTAGGATCTTTCGAGATGATTATGTGATATGGAAAGTAGGGAGGGGGAGATGACACATATTTTAGAGCACAAAATTACAGATCAGCAGGTCGTACAAGGATCCTAGTGGATAGGGCTAACTCTAATCCCCAGTGTTCCCAAATATTCCAACTAAATCTATAACAAGAAGCATCTAAGAACTGAATTCATTTAATTCATACATCAGAGAGCAAGTAATAACATCCACTACACTGGTTAAACCAACTGAAATCATGTCTCAGATAATACATTCAGAAGAGAAACATAAATGGCAAGGAGAGCAGAAACATAGGGTACCTAACAAGGGTAAATCCTATGCCAATATTCTAATGCAAGCCAGTAGAAACGAAATGAAATGAATATAAACACAAAGATAGGAAAACATCACCGCCGCTTCAGATCAGGATCCAAAGAAATTTGCTTGTCATATTAAATAAGAATACCAATCAAGTACAATATTTCCAATAGCTGAATACTCAGTCTGAAAACATCTCCTTCAACCTATCTTACAATCGTTACACAAAGACTGTGTCTCAAAAGAAACTACTTTCAGTTCCCTGATAACTGATCAACAACCTTTAAAATGTTTTTCTCATGAGTTTTATAGCTGAAGAGAAGCAGAGGAGGTAGGTAGAAAAATAAATGCAGCATTAACACTCAGAAGAGGAAGGGGGCCGAAGCCCATTATGTTTTAAACTCAGAGCATTAACTTCTGGCAATTTTGGGTGCACGAATGATCTCCTTCAGGCTTCCAATTACTCTTATATGGCCCTGAATGTACTCTGACTATGGTACTGTGCAGTACTTTGGTGTATAAAAAAAATGACTGAATGGACTGCCATGCTTGTGAAATAAACGCTTCTGATAGCATAGGATTGTTGTAAAGGGGGGGGGTGAAACCTTGCTTGAACACAGTATAAACTGAAACAATAATGTGTACTGTGTCCTTGTTCTGGAAGAAACATTCTGCTGATTTGAACCCTGATTTCATGAATCTCTGCATGTTGTACCTTCTGCATGATCCTTAGGTTCACTGATCTATTGCTTTGCCCCTAAAACTATTGTATTAAGGTTCAATCCTTCAATACTGAATGCTGAAATCCTTGATCATTAGAAGGTTCTCTCTTCACTGCTCCATAAATGTCTCGATTTGCAAGATCTGGGCTATAATGGCGCTGGATGGGGCTCGCAAAGTTTCAAACTCTGTCCTTTGATGGAATTTATACTGCCGCCACCTTTCTTGACATTTCCCTGTAGTACCAGTTCCTAGATTAAATTATTTCTGCTCAATGCGCCACTTACAATGATTCCTATGAGTCATGGAAGTTTTCCGCCTTTCTGGAAACCCTGCACAAACACGCAACTTGTTAAGAAAACAATGAAGGTGGTGGACACAATGGGGGGTGGCTAGACTGACAATGCAAAATGGTTAGATGGCGAAACTGTCGTGGAAGACATGTAGTGTGGTAAAAACTGTAAAGATTACAGTCGGAAGGTGACGCGGGAGGAAAAATGAATGATAACCTTTGAATTTCAACCCTTTGAATGATAATATAAGACGGGAGGGGCGAATGTACGGTGAGGCACGTGGAGGTGACGTGGTGGAACCGGTTGACAGCGGAATAGTCAGCAGTGGGGAGAAGACCAATCTGGACCGTCAGATCTCAAAGGAGATTGACGGTGGGAAACACAGCGGAGGACGACGAACAATGGGCCAGGGGTACGATGGTCATGGTTTAAACCTAGTGTAGCTTCATGGAATGACGACCGTTGGATCAACTACCCTAGATCGGATGGTGCACAAGTATATCGTTGCGCATCTCATGCCGAATGTTAACGTGCAATGGGCAAGCGGTTTTGAAACCATAGAGGAGCCACACGTCGAATGCTGAGTGGAATCGCTGGCCGATCGGAGAATACCGCCCTCCGCCCAAAGGCAGTGCGATAGAAACCACCAGGTTTATGAACAGTGCAAGGGGACCACCGGCGCGGGCGCATTGCAGACCGTCAGATCAATGTTTAAACGGACGGCGATGGCGCGATCGGAGATTTGAACAGAGAAACACAGGTGCCGAAGATTTAATGATAGCCATCCGATCTACCAAGATCAACGGCTGGTGTCGCGCCCGACATGGATTGGAGATAAACGCTTTTTGCTCTGGCTGGTGGTTCCAGCGCTATGATCACGTGGAAGGAAAGGTGCGGGGGCCAGCAAAAGAGGGGCTAGGCTTGATATAACGTTTCAAAGTGGGGTTTTAACCCTTTTAATGCATTTTTAAGCCTATAAAGGGCAACGATAGGGAGGAAAAGGGTAAAAGGGTTTAAAAAAAGGGAAAAAATGGGATTTAAAGGGGATCTTGGGGGGTTTAGAAGGTTAATAGGGTAATAGAGGGGAGCATGGGCACATTGACAGAAAGAGGGAAAAATGGAAAAGGGGACACTTTGTAGGGGTATAAGGAGTAATGTAGGGCTTTTTGGAGCAGGATATTTAGCAATCATTGAGGCTCATAGACTCTGTAATAGCAGAGGGCAACAGTTAAAGGTAGGGGACATGAAAAGGCTGCAAGGGTGATGTGTTTACAAGGGAAATGCATTCCTTGCAGGCTTATACAACAAATTATCCCCTTGCTTGCTTTGTCAAGGAAATCATAAGGGGCTAACAGTGGCTCCACATGGGGATGGCTTCTTCTTGAAGGAGTCAAGAATTCAGAGAATAGATCTTTGGAGTAGGCCAGTTGCCTGCTGCTTGGCACATCCTTTTCTTTCTTTGATCAGCTGCCACAATATGTAGACATTACATCAGCAGAAAAAATTTCCTCAACAATCTACCTACCCATACTACAATCCTAGCATTTTTTCTTCTTCCATGGTGCATTTGAGCTAGCAGACCCTTTACATCATTTTATTTTGTTAACAAAAAATAAACCTATTCTAAATCTACCCTTATTGCTCCATGAGACCAGATTAAACTGTTGGTCTCATGCATTTCTCTACCTAATCTAATATCCACTAGCATTAAACTGCCCAGCAAATTTCTTCTCTACATTCTAAAAAAGAAATTGAAAAATAGCCAAGCCAGGATTAGACTGTCTGGATTGCTGCGGACCATGGCATAAAGACAGTCGCACATGGAAAAAAACTTGAAAAACTAAAGACAAAACTGTGAAGTCTTGAAATCTGCAATCTTTTAGAGTATCCTTCTCTCCTTGTGACTCAGGTTTTGAGTTTGTTAGAGTCACTCCTTCTTCATTTCAGCACTGATTTTAGGCATGTTGGGTCTGATTCTTCTTTCTTCTTTGCTGGTCCAGATTTTTGGGTAGGTTAGGACCAACCGTTTTACTTTCTTTGGCTCAGGTTTTGAGTTTATTAGAGCCAATCTTTTGCACATTAGAGGTTCATGATTTAAGCATGTTTGAACCTCTCTTTTCCTCTATTTTTTTTTTTTTTTGGAACATTTTCTCTTTTCTCTTTGAAAACAAAAACTGCAATGGCATGCACAATGGAAATGAAACTGGAAATGAAAGATCAGCAGAAGTAGTGCTTGAGCATCCTGCCATTGAAAGGACCCCCAAACAGCTCTGTACCATCTAATTCCTATAGAAAAAACGCATTTGGACCCACGGTGGCCTGGATGATGTATGGACCTTGCCACAAGCTGTCAAACTTGTCGTGATTTCCTTTGTCCTCTCTCCTTGAGTCCCACTTCAAAACTTTATCTCCAATTTTAAAATCAGCAGCTTTGGTTCTCTTGTCAAACAAGCTCTTTATATTTTCCTGAACCTTCACTGCTCTGTTGTAGACCTCTTCCCTTGTTTGTTGGAGATGGATTTTCTGATTTATTCTCCTCACCATGCTGTCTTCTTCTGTTTGGATCTCCTGGATCAGTTTGATCACTGGTATCCCAAGGCTGGTAGGGAATACTGCTTCTATTCCATAGACAAGTTGAAATGGTGACATGCCAATGGACTTTTTTGTTGTAAGCCTGTCGGCCCACAAAGCATGTACTAACTTGTTATGCCATGATTTCTTGTTCTCTTCCAATAGATTTTTGATGATGGTCACCAAGATCTTGTTTGATGATTCAGCTAATCCATTACCTTGAGGGTAATAGGCAGTTGAATGGCCAAGTGCTATTTGATACTTGTGAAAAAAATCAACCATCTTTTTGGATCCGAAAGCAGTAGCATTATCAGTGATTATTTTCCTTGGGCAGCCAAACCGTGACAGGATGTGACCTTCTAGGAAACTAATGATGACTGAGTCTGTGGCATTCCTAGTGGGTATGGCCTCTATCCACTTAGTGAAGTAGTCTGTGGCTGTTAGGATCCATTTGTGTTGTGCAGAAGAAGCAGGGTGAATTTTCCCTATGAAATCTAGGCCCCATTGCAGAAAGGGACCTTCGACAATGATGGGTTGTAGGGGTAAAGGGAGGAGTTTTCTTTTGCCCTCAAAGATCTAACATTTGTGGTAGGAAACTATCATTTTATGGAAATCACTGAAGAGCGTGGGCCAATAGTAGCCAGCTCTAAGTATTTTGTTTGCAGTGGCTTTCCAACTTAGGTGGCCCCCACATTCTCTAGCATGGAATTATTGTTTAACCCTCTTTGCCACATTTTCAGGAAAACATTTAAGCAATAGGCCATTAGGATTCTTCCAGTATAATTTTTCATTCAAAATGCAGTAACTTCTGGCTTTTAAATTTAAGAATCTGGCCTTGGTATTTGATAATCCGGGAGGGGCATTGAGGTGTGTAAGCACATACAGAATGTCGGAATACCAAGGAGAGCTCTGAAATTTTTCCTCAATAGTGAGATCAAGCAATTCTTGCTGCTCATCCAAGGTACTTATCATGTTAATGTATAGGGCTTGTCAGTTTCATTCAGCCATTAACTTAGCTAAGCCCTGACCTTTTTTATCTCAAGGTCATACTCTAAGATCACGGCTCTCCATTTGCCCCTTTTCCCATCTGGGTCTTGGGACAGTATATCTTTGACTATGATGTTGGGCACATAAGCTACGGTGTGAGAATGCAATATGTACACCCTGAAGTCTTTCAAGGCCTTAATCAGAGCATAGGCCTGTTTCTCCATGATGTTGTATTTCAAGGGTGCATCTCTGAGTGCTTTGCTAAAGAAGGCAATTGTTGTTCCATTCCCTCCGTGTTTTTCTGCATCAAGACTGCAGCCACTGTATGCTTAGAGGCGAATGAAAAGATCAAGAAATATTTGGAGAAATCTGGGTTGTTTAGGACGGGAGCTTGGGTAAGTGCAAGTTTCACTGATTCAAAAGATTTTTTAGCTCCCACGGTCCATTTAACTCCTGCACCTTTCTTTAGCATGTTAGTCATGTTCCTAAGGTGTTCAGCCAGATTTGGAATAAACCTCCTAAGGAAGTTAATCTTCCCAATGAAAGACTGTAATTCCTTGATGTTTCTGGGGTGTATAATCTATAGTATTCCCTCAACTCACTGTGGGTCTATCCTGATTCCCTCCTCGGATATAATGTGGCCAAGAAGTTTACCTTCTTTTAGCCCAAAGACAGTCTTTTTAGGGTTCAGGGACAGACCAAACCTTCTACATTTTTCGAATACTTTTCTCAAATGTTTCAGGTGTTCTTCTTTGGTCTTGGAAAAGAATGTTTTGTCATCTAAGTAGATAACAATGAAGTTCCCTATCTCATCTAAAAATGCTATGTCCATCGCTCTTTGGAAGGTGGCTCCAGCGTTCATCAATCCAAAAGGCATCTTCACATACATGAAGGTACCCCATGGAGTGGTAAAAGCTATTTTGAGTTGGTCTTCTGGGATCACTAAGACTTGGTTATAACCTGAAAAGCCATCCAGCAGGGAGATTCTTTTAGAGCCCACTACCTTTTGAAGGATATGTTCCATTTTAGGCAAAGGGTAATTGTCCTTGAGTGAGGCTCTATTAAGATTCCTGAAGTCTATGCACAATCTGATTTCTCCTGTTTTCTTCCTCACAGCCACTAAGTTTGATACCCAATCAGAGAACCTCACCGGCACAATTATACCTTCTTCATACATTTTCTTAATCTCCTTCTCTACTGTAGGCAATTGTTTGGGATTGATTCTGTGAAGTTTTTTCCTAAAGGGCTTCTGATTTTCTTTCAAGGGTATTTTGTGCCGGATAATGTTTGTGTCATAGGCCTTTAAGTCCTCATAGCTCCATGCAAACACATCAATGAATTCCTTGAAAAGGTCAATGTATTTCTTCTTCATGTTTGCAGGTAGAGACTTAGCCAGTTTAATCATTTTGGGTTTCTCCTTGATGCCTATGTTGCATTCTTCCACATCAGAGTCTATACGTTCGATAGTGGGATTTTTTGCCACGTCATCAAAGTCAAAAAGGTCCTCTAAGGGTTCCATGCCTCTAGGTATATTCTTATCTTTGGCCTGCAACACTTCTACCTCTTCACTATCTGCATTTTCACATTTGCGATCTGGGTTTCCAGTCTGTTCATCTAAAGAGTTTATTTCTATGTTATAGGGTTGTTACACAAAAAATTGTCACCTTGACTTTCTGCTAACTGTATGATCTCATTATTACTCATACTTCCCCCTCTGCAAGTCTAAACATGTTAGTTCCTCATGTCAAGCCTTGAAAATTAGAGAAATGTTCCTAAAAATCTCCTAAACTATGGTGTCACACTTTCTCTCTATCTTGCCTGCGGTCCCGCACCGAATGTTCAGCTCTCTTGCGTACTTAAACACACTTTATCTGTGTTAAAGGTGCGGACCCCTGTAAGATCAAAAAGGCGCAAGTAAATTCCAAAAATCTCAATAAAAGTAAATTATGGAAGCTTCTAGAATGGATCTTGCGGTGGCAGAACCGCTCTTGTGAGGTGCATGAATCCCTTACCTTATGGAGCTAACCCCTTGATGTGAGGAGCTTATCCCTTTGAAGGAGGATTCTATCCCTTCATACTTGGAACAAAAAACCTCCTCTTTTCCACTATAAAAAGAGGCATTGGGTAGCCTCAAAGGGAGTTCAAGCTTAAGAATATTTGAGGTTAAGTGCTGTTGAGATTTAGACTCAGTTAACTAAGAATTTTTGAGGAGAGATTACATACCTCTACTTGTCTTGGTTGGAGGAGTGCAGAACTTGTCAAAGTAAAGGAGACTCCTGCTTCGGACCCCGGAAAGTCCTGTGCAACATCAAGGCTCAGGTTGTAAGGATTTTCTACTTTTGAAATTAATACAAATATACTCATTTTTCTCAATAAGATTTCAATCAATGGTTTATTTCATAGATTCCTTGATCACTATGATAAGCATGGTTTATGATTATTTCTATACAGGTGCTATGTAATATTTTTTCTTGTTTGTGACTGCAGGTTTACGAGGAAAACTCCTTCAAGTGCACAAGGGACAACAATTACTGCAAACAAGCACTGGACATACGGTAAGTCCTTAGCACCTCTATAGAGCTTTTCATAGATCGTATATGCTTAGAGAAAGATTATTCGATTTGGCTGTTTGTTGATAGATACTTTTAGTACTAGGGAGATCGGTCTTGTCTGCAAGAATGATTTATCCAGCCAACAAGAGTGTTTCTTCCTCATCTGAGGATTCTTCACTTAGGCGGCTACTTTCAGATTTGGAGTCTAAATCAAACAATCCAAACTCATTTCTTCCTACCAGAAAATCTTCGATCTGTTTATCACCTTCAAAAACCTGCCAGTATTTTTCGTTATCCGGCACAGCAGGTCTAAATTTGGTCTGAACGATGATTTGTTGGTCTCTGGGAGTCTTGGGGTAGGAAATGGCTAGGTAAGCTAATCCATTTCCAATGACATTTTGACTCCTAGGAATGAACAGTAATTTGTATTCAAAAAACGTTTTCAGTAGATCCATGGTGTCATTCCTATATGCTCTTAGCCTAGGATGTTTTTTCGTGTATTCCCCGTTTACCTGTTTTATCACCACCATAATATCCCCGCATCCCGCTATCTTACTTCGGCTCCTAATTTTCTCAACATATTTAGACCCAAGATCAGAGCCTCATATTCAACGATATTATTCGTGCATTTGAAATGCAGACTGCAGGAGTGGCTCTCAGCATAGTCGTTTTCTGTATTGTGTAACCATACCCCTGCTCCGGTAGTTCTCTTGGTGCATGACCCATCAAAATTCATCACCCACAGGGGTTCACTCTTGGTTTCGGTGTCATTCTCTTCCCTGTGACTGGTTTCTCCATTATGTTGCGTTATAGGGTCTATACTAGGCTGTGGATCACTTTGTTCCTTGTGAAATGTATGAGTCTCAGGGATCTGGCCGGGTGCCTGTTTACGCTCTGTTTCTTGTTCACTCGGGGTTAGGTCTCCACCGCATATCCTACATGTTTCGTTGCGATTTTCTTCTTCGTTGTCCTCTAAATATAGAGCAGCCATTATGTTAAAATCAATAGCTTCTGCCTCTCTGTTTGTATCTCTGTTTTGGGACCCCGAGTCTTCTAAGGATTCATCACTACAAAAGATGAAGGAGTCAAGGTCTGTATGTACAGAATAAATAGGTGAATTTTCTGGTTTTTCAGGGCTACTGACTAGGAATTTCATCTGTGTCTCCCTATACAGTTTTCTACGTTGGCCAAAGATAGGGATTGTGGCATATGAGCCATCCATCTGCATCGTACCTTGCAGCTTGGCTCCCCATGATCTTGATAGTAGCATGCCATACTTGGGTGGCACATATGCCACCACAACATCCATGGCCATGCATTTAGCTGGGATTTGAGTTAAGCTCACACACAAGTCTTTGATCAGGCCTAGGAATTTTACTCTGCTAGAGTCAGAGTATAAATCTTTGTAGGGTCTAGTTATCTCTAGACCTAGTCTTTCCATAACTACCTTAGGCATTAGGTTGTGAGATGCTCCAGAATCGTGCATTTCATTGTGCAGGATCTTGTCATGAATGTTGAGACTGATATAGAAAGGTGGAACTACCCTCTCCTGAAACTTCCCCTCTATCTTAGGTCCAAACAAGAGGGCAGGCTGATCATCGTTCAAATTGACAGAGTCACCATTCTCACTAAGGTTCAAAGCTTGAGTGGCCAGCTCAGAAAGTGGGATAGAGATTTTAATTCTTGCAATCTCACTTTCCAAATTGAAAGTGGACTGACTCTTGGGAATGCTCATCTCTGTTTTATTCGCCACTGCCTTAGTGGCTAAATCAGTGGGCTGATTTTCGTTATGTACAATGTTTGTGACAGTTTTATCAGGAGCACTAACTGCAGTGCTAGTGCTGATAACTGGTTTGCCTTGTGCATTAGTTTTTTGGTTGTCTTTTTCTCTATTCTTTCCAGAACTCTCAGCTACTAATTTTTTGTTTTCAGCAGTTTTGTAGTTTCCTTTCTCGTACCCGATGGTAGTCTTAGAAGCTTCGGGTTTGGTAGTTTCGACTCTTTTTTTCTTCTAAGTTCATACCGTCTTCCCTCTCGAATTCGTACTGCGGCATTTTCAAATCCTAATCTGTAATCTTCAGATTCCAACCATTCCTCCTCCCAACCAGAGGGTGAAGGATGATCTTCTTCTGAATAATAGTTATGGATTGAATCTTCTGTTTCAAACATGTTAATTGTGTTTCCCTCAGACTCTTCTATGATCCCCTCATCTTCATTAAGAAAATTATCTTGGAATGAGGGGATAACTTGTTGATCTGATTCTCTTTGTTTGTTGGGAGTGTTATTGTTTCTTCTAAAGTTTGGTTCTGGTTTTGGTTTCTATTCTGGGTACTGACTGCGACAACCATTTTTTCCATCATTTTTTTTTAATTTTTCACATTTTGAGACAGCTTATCATAATTTTGGTCAGATGTGGAAGCTACGTTATCATCTCTATACGTTACCTTTCTCTCCGACTTCAATCTTGCTCTTTTTTCAATCAGATTTGCTTCTATATTCACTGCTCCTTTTTGCATGTTCTCCAGTGTGTTGTATTCCTTATCCCTAAGCTCATAGGCCATGTCAGCATCAAATCCTTCAGGGTATTTTGCTAGGGCCATGCCTTGTGGAGGTTTCATACGTGGGGGGAGAGAATTATAAATGTTTTTGAACCTTGTTGTGTAATCGTGAACACTCTCTCCTACGTTTCTTTTGAGGGTCATGTACTCTGCCAGGAGTTGGCGAGGGTTTGCCCTAGTTTCCCATTTGTTTATGAAGGTCTGATATAAGGCTGGAATATTTTTGATGCTACCTGGGGGTAGGCCTTTAAACCATTTCTTCACATCACCCCCTAAGCTTTGGGCGAATATTCTCATTTTGACTGTATCATCATCAATTTCCATGTAGTCAAAAGAATCTTCCATTTTATCTACATGTTGTTGGGTTGTGATGGAATCCTTTGTAGTGAAGTGTGAAATCTTATACTGATAATCATTCGGTAAGGGTACTAGAGGCTGAGGTAAAACTAGAGGTGCATACCAGGCTGCCATGATAATGTTTTGATGGGCTAAAGGGGCTTGGGAAGTAGGTATATGGATGACAGCGATATTATGACCAACAGAGGACTGATGAGCAGACCTAGGGTGAGAGAGCCCCAAGTTTTGTATGAAATGTAAATCAGGAGGTTTAGATGGAGGGGTCTGTCTATTCCCAAGGTGTTTACCACCTTACTGTGGTGAATCAGGAAGCTCAGGGTCTGGCTGGTCTAAGCCACTGAATGACCTAGTTATAGATAAGTTGTTAGGTAGGTTTAGGTTAAGGTGGAAGTGTGATAGAGCTGTAAGATCTTCTGGTGCGGAATTAGCTCTATAGATGTGACTGGAAAAAGTTGATCCTTTAAGTGTAGGAGATCCCTTGAGGATGCTCTTGTGGTTATCAACTATTTCAGGTGGGTCTGGGTTAGGGTAAGCTCTTGTATGAATGGTTCTAGGAGCTAGAATGTTGTTTTCTAATCAAGCAATCTGACCCTACTCATTACTTATACCGTGGTGATTTTGTTAAGGAGGCTGGTCTTCCAGTGGAGTCTAATGTGCACCAAGATAATCAGTAGGCCTACTGATCACCACTGGAGTCTTTGAAACATTTAGGGAACTATGGAGTCGCCAGGTGGAAGGTTTAGGATGTTTTTGGAGGGCACACTGTCCACCACAGCAAACTCTAACCAAAGATTTACTGGGAGGGAATTTACCAGATATGTCACCTCTGAAAGAGTGTGAGATCCGGAGGCTACCTGGCCCTTTCCAGACTATGTCCAAGAGTATGGGAAAACACAAAAAATGGTGTAGAGTTTTATGGGAGAATAGGAGGGTTTAACTTCCAACCTAACCAGATATTGTAGGTCTTTTGAATGCCTAAAGATGTTTAAGGTGAAAAGCACTCAAGAGTTTCCTTAGTGGAGTCGCCATTATGTTGGGGTTTCCATATTTTGGCCAGATTGAAGACCAAAGGATGAGACAACATCAGAACCACTTTCAGACCTCGGGATCTAGCCCTCCTGGGTCCAGAGAGGGATCTCTCTAGTTTGAGAAAAGGTTTATGTCTATGAAGCTCAAAGTTTAAGATGTTAGGCTAGTTATAGGCATGGGTTTGTCTGTTTTGGTTGATGGTTATTGGGAAAGAAGGGTTCAATGTAAGACTAGGATGAGCAAAGAGGGATAAGGAAGAGGTGAAATATTCCAGGAAATATTCAAAACCATTGGGCAATGGATTCAAGAAAGGATTTGCTTGCTACTCAATAGGCAGGCTTTCAATTGGGCTAGTCATCTAAAACTTAGGATCTTTCAAGATGATTATGTGATATGGAAGGTAGGAGGGAGGAGATAAAATAGATTTCAGAGCACAAAATTACAGATCAGTAGGTCGTACAAGGATCCTAGTGGATGGGGCTAACTCTAATCCCCAGTGTTCCCAAATCTTCCAACTAAATCTATAACAAGAAGCATCTAAGAACTGAATTCATTTAATTCATACATCAAAGAGCAGGCAATAACATCCACTACACTAGTTAAACCAACTGAAAAAATTCCTTAGATAATACATTGAGAAGAGAAACATAAATGGCAAGGAGAGCAGAAACATAGGGTACCTAACAAGGGTAATTCCTCTGCCAATATTCTGATGCAAGCTAGTATAAACAAAATGAAATGAATGTAAACACAGAGATAGGAAAACATCACCGCTGCTTTAGATTAGGATCCAAAGAAATGTGCTTGTCATATTAAATAACAATACCAATCAAGTACAATATTGCCAATAGCTGAATACTCAGTCTGAAAACATCTCCTTCAACCTATATTACAATCTTTACATAGAGACTGTGTCTCAAAAGAAACTACTTTCAGTTCCCTGATAACTGATCAACAACCTTTACAATGTTTTTCTCATGAGTTTTATAGCTGAAGAGAAGCATAGGAAGTAGGTAGAAAACCAAATGCAGCATTAACACTCAGAAGAGGAAGGGGGCCAAAGCCCATTCTGTTTTAAACTCAAAGCATTAACTTCTGGCAATTTTGGGTGCACGAATGATCTCCTTCAGGCTTACAATTACTCTGATATGGCCCTGAATGTACTTTGACTGCAGTATTGTGTAGTACTTTGGTGTATAAACAAAACAACTGAATGGACTGCCATGCTTGTGAAATAAACGCTTCTAATAGCATAGGATTGTTGTAAATGGGGGGGGGGGAAAACCTTACTTGAACACAGTATAAACTGAAACAATAATGTGTACTGTGTCCTTGTTTTGGAAGAAACATTATGCTGATTTGAACCCTGATTTCATGAATCTCTCCGTGTTGTACCTTCTGCATGATCCGTAGGTTCACTGATCTGTTTCTTTGCCCCTAAACCTATTGTATTAAGGTTCAATCCTTCAATACTGAATTCTGAAATCCTTGATCATTAGAAGGTTCTCTCTCCACTGCTCCATAAATGTCTCGACTTGCAAGATCTGGGCTATAATGGCGCCAGATGGGGCTCGCGAAGTTTCAAACTCTGTCCTTTGATGGAATTTATACTGCCGCCACCTTTCTTGACATTTCCCTGTAGTACTAGTTCCCAGATTAAATTCTGTCTACTCAATGCGCCGCTTACAATGATTCCTATGAGTCATGGCGGTTTTTCGCCTTTCTGGAAACCCTGCACAAACACGCAACTTGTTAAGAAAACAATGAAGGTGGTGGATGCAACGGGGGGTGGCTAGACTGACAATGTAGACTGGTTAGATGGCAAAATTGTCGTGGAAGACCTGTAGTGTGGTGAAAACGGTAAAGATTACAGTCGGAAGGTGACGCGGGAGGAAAAATGAATGAAAACCTTTGAATTGCGACCCTTTGAACGATAATATAAGATGGGAGGGGTGAATGTACGGTGAGGCACGTGGAGGTGACGTGGCGGAACCGGTTGATAGCGGAATATTCAACAGTGGGGAGAATACCAATTTGGACCGTCATATCTCAAAGGAGATCGACGGTGGGAAACACAGCGGAGGACGACGAACAGTGGGCCAGGGGTACGGTGGCCATGGGTTAAACTTAGTGCAGCTTCATGAAATGACGACCGTTGGATCAACTGCCTGAGATCGGATGGTGCACGAGCATATCGCTGTGCATCCCATGCCAAATGTTAATGCACGATGGGCAGTTTTGAAACCATACAGGAGCCACGCGTCGAATGCTGAGTGGAATCGCTGGCCGATCGGAGAATACCACCCTCCGCCCAAAGGCGGTGTGATAGAAACCACCGGGTTTATGAACAGTGCATGGGGACCATTGGCATGGGCACATTGTGGACCGTCAGATCAACATTTAAACGGACGGTGATGGCGCGATCGGAGATTTGAACGGAGAAACACGGGCGCTGAAGATTTAATGATAGCCGTCTGATCTACCAAGATCAAAGGCTGGTGTCACGCCCGACATGGATTGGAGATAAACTCTTTTTTCTCTGGCGGGTGGTTCCAGTGCTATGATCACATAGAAGGAAAGGTGCGGGGGCTAGCAGAAGAGGGGCTAGGCTTGATATAGCGTTTCAAAGTGGGTTTTTAACCCTTTTAATGCATTTTGAAGCCTATAAAGGGTAACGATAAGGAGGAAAAGGGTAAAAAGGTTTAAACAAAGAAAAAAAATGGGATTTAAAGGGGATCTTGGGGGGTTTAGAAGGTTAATAGGGGAATAGAGGGGAGCATGGGCACATTGACAAAAAGAGGGAAAAAGGGAAAAAGGGACACTTTGCAGGGGTATAAGGGGTAATGCAAGGATTTTTGGAGTAGGATATTTAGCAATCATTGAGGCTCATAGACTCCGTAATAGCAGAGGGCAACAGTTAAAGGTAGGGGACATGAAAAGGCTGCAAGGATGATGTGTTTACAAGGGAAATGCATTCCTTGCAGGCTTATACAACAAATTAGCCCCTTGCGTGCTTTTTCAAGGAAATCATAAGGGGTTAACACATTCCTTGAAGGCTCAAAAACAATCTAGCCCCCTACTTTTCTTTTGAAAAATTTTTATAGGGGGCCTAACAGGGTCGAACTATTGGGTTTGTAAAAAAAGGTTCGATGTTTTAAAATTGTAAAACTATATTGCAAAAGCCACAGTGCTAGTCGTTAAACCATGTGGCTAATAGACTGCATTAGGATTTTTTTAAGCGTGTGAACAGATGAAATGCAACCACAGCGGAAAATGTCAAACCACGTGTTGAAACCGTCGGATAGACCGCGTCAAAATACTTCATGTGACAGGACTACATATTTAAGGTTTAAAGTCAAGCAGCGAAACCTTGTGATGTTAAAGTTCCACACCATCGAACCGTTGGGGTTTTAAGTTTGTAAGCCAATAGCAAACCGCCAGAAACTTGAAATCATGTGAACAGTGTATATGTTACCACGTAGTAACTGTTGACTGCCAGTTGTTGTGACCACATGATATGCCAAGTCGGAGGCTACGTCATGTGATAGATCGAAACTTCAAGGTGTAGCCGAACCGTTGAGATAAAGCTGTGACCGCCTGGCTCAAGTCGTAACCGCCGGTTGAAGGCGCTGATCACATGTCGAAGTATCGACCACCACCCAGTTAGTTAGACGTCGGGGATAAAATTATATTAGAAAATTATATTATAAAGTCTGTAAATGGGTTTTTATGCACTGTATTTGAAACAACACCCCTATCCTAATGACTAGAAACCCGAGAGCACTTATGATGTTGGGGATTAAGATAGAGAACCATTAATTCAATGGTTAACAATAGAAAATTGCCATGTTTATATGCACTCCTCTTATAAAAGAAAGAAGGGATGTTTTTGTAAGGGAGAGAGGGACATGAGAGAAAGAGAGTAAATTATTTCAGCTTCAGGAAGAAGGAGGGATTACTCTTAAGAAGATTGTCTCAAATACGTGGTGGAGGGTTTTGATTTGCAGGTACATTGAAGAAGGAGAGCTCATCCTTTCTTGCATAGATTCAGTATTGAGGTATGTTTTTGCTCAACCTTATGTACTTCAATATCCCAAACTCTATTCAGCCACCATATTGCTTAAGGTCTTTAAAGGTTCAGATTCCCAGATTAAGTGTGCAATTCCTCCTCATCTTTTCTTTGTTGAAACGAATTTGTATTCATTTAGCCTCTTCAGGAGATGACCCTTTTCTGCACACATCAGTAGTGTTTCTTGACACTCTTCAACTAATGATTCTTTGTATTCTTATTCTCTTGGCTTAAGGAATACAGCGGATGCACATTTCTGAGGCAGACCTGGAGACGTAGTCCAGGAGGGACGAACTCCGTCACAAAACTTCGTTTGTTTTATGGTATTATTTACATGCATCATGTGTATTTGTTCAACCATAAAATAAACAAGTTTATACTTAAAAACATTTGATGCTAACAGTTAATTTTGTTTAAAAGTAATTGTTCAGTAAAATACTTTCCATTCACATATTGTATAAGAGCTAGAAAAGATCTTATCAATTCCGCATTTCAGATCAAGTGGTATTAGAACAATCTAGCTCTTTTCAGGTACAAAATGGGAAAAAACTCACGACAGCAGCTAAGGTTGAAAGAACTCGAGGAGTTCAATCAGAAATATCAGTAGGATAATTCTGCATTGCGAAGGATGGTGCAAGCACTAGAGAGTGACAAGAAAATCCTGCAATCTGAACTTGAAGTTTTGAGGAAGAATAAAAGGGGAAACAATCATCTCATTGAAGATACAGCTTCTAATGGAAATAAGCCCACAATCTCTCTTCAGCAGGAAGATAAAACTAGTTATTCCCTTTCGTCCTCACCGAAGTCATCAAGGGAGGCCATTGTATCTTTTTCCTCACCTGCTAAGGAAACTCCTGACATACTTATATCACTGAAAAGTGATTCAGAGTCTGATGAAATTTCTAGTCATAAACCAAGTGCTATTCCTAAAAGAAAAGGCTTATCCATGATGAAAGACATGGGATACCAAGAAAGTGAAGGCCTTGGAAAATATGGACAAGGGAGACTTCTACCCATCACAATACAAGAAATACTTAAGCATCTAGGTCTAGGATATTACTTGATGAAGTGTGACTACTGCGGGAAGCTTGGCCACATATTTGACCAATGTTGTTCTATGCATCCGGAGCTTTTGCCAAAGAATCTCTAGGATAAAAAGGGTAAGAAAAAACAATCCTCTAGCAGTAATGATTCTGATAGTGACTTATTTTATCAGAATTGGGTAATAGAAACTATTAAGATAATATATCCATGTACGTTTTGTGGTAGTTCTTGGCATTGTGTAGAGCAATGCTAGAAACATAAGGTCTACAGCAAGAAAATCGGAGGTACTAAAAGCCAGCCACCAAAAGATGACAAGACACTTCGGGTGTAGAAGCGATCAAGAAAAATTGCGCTTCAATTTGCTAAATAAGAACACCACTCAGAAAACTCAACAAGTAAAAAGGAGAAAGATTGTGACACTGCAAATTGTTGGGGCATGCCAAAGACAACTGTCCAATCCTTCTGTTGGGGTTCCCATGTTTTGGACAGATTGGCAAGACCAAAAGATGAGACAACATCAAAACCACTTTAAGACCTCAGGATCTAGCCCTCTTGGGTCCAGACATGGATCTCTCTGTATGAGCAAAGGTTTTTGTCTTTGAAGCTCAAAGTTAAAATATTAGGCTAGTTATAAGATTCGGGGTTTGTTTGTTTGATGCATGTTTGGTTGTTGGGAATCAGGAAAGAAGGGTTCAATATGAGACAAGGATGAGCAAAGAGTATTTTAGGCAAAGGAGAGATATTCCAGGGAACATTCAAGACCATTGGGAAATGGAGTCAGGAAAGGGTTTAATTGCTATTCAATGTGCAGGCTTTCAGTTGGGCTAGTCATCTAAAGCATTGGATCTTAAAGATGATAGTGTGGCATGAAATGGTAAGAGAGGAGGAAACAATAAATATTTAGAACACAAAGTTAAAGACCTGAGATTAGAGAGAGACCTTGAACTCTCAATGCTTCGGCCTCCAACTTGAGGGATCTTAGAAAGGTTCAATTAATTGAAAAGGATCCTAGTGAAATAGAGACAGACTTCTAGACCTCCCAGTGTTTCTAATTCGTTCAATTAAATCCTAACAAGAACATCTAAGAACAAACTCATTTAATTCATACATCAGCTAGCAGGCAATGACATCCACTACACTGGTTAAATTAACTGAAATAAACCCTTAGATAACACATTTAGTAGAAAACATTAAAGGCAAGGAGAGCAGAAGCATAGGGTACCTAACAAGGGTAAATTCTATGCCATATTTCTGATGCGAGCTAGTATAAATGAGATGAAATGAACTGAAAGTTAAAAACAAATACAGAGATAGAAAAACATCACCACTACTTTAGATCAGGATCCAAAGAAATGTGCTTGTCATATTAAAGAGCAACACTAGTCAAGTACAACATTACCAATAGCTGGATATTCAGTCTCAAAACATCTTCCTCATCCTATCTTACAACTTTACACAGAGACTGTGTCTCAAAAGAAACAGCTTGTAGTTCTCTGAAAACCGATCAACCACCGATCAACCCCCTTACAATGAGTTTATTCATGAAATTTATAGCTCAAGTGGAGCAGAGAAGGTAGATGGAAAACTAAATGCAGCATTAAACTCAAAAGAGGAAGAGAGTCGAGGCCTCATTCTGTTTGAAATTCTGAGCATTTATCTCTGGTACTCTTTAGATGAAAGAGTGGTCTTCTTCAGACTTCCATTTACTCCAGGTATGTCTCTAATGTACTTGCTGTAACACTCTGGTGAACTAAACAAAAAGGTATAATAATGATGCTAAGGTCTGCCATACTGTGTAACAAATTCTTCTGATAGCATAGGACTGTTGTCAGGGCTGGAATTTCCTCAGGAACACAGTATAGAATGGAGATAGTATGGGCACTTCGTCCTTTATGGAAAGGACATATTGCTGATGTGAAACCCTGATAGTATTTTTTTCTGCGCGCTGGGCCTTCCATGCGATGCATGATGTCTTTGAACTGGTACCTTTGCCTTCTAAATCCCTGAAAAAGGCTCAAAAATCTTCTATTACGTGCCTTAAACTCTCTGCTGCTCCAGTACTGTCTTTGTTTATGCAATCTGAGTTTTAATTGCGTCGGAGAGGTTTTGCAGAGTTTGAACTCTGTCCTTTGATGAAATTCACGTTGCAGACACTTTTCCAGACATTTTCCTATAATATCAGGCTTTAAATTCAGCTTCTTCTGTGCACTGTACCACTACAATAGTGCAGATGAATCATCGCAGTTTTGCGCCTGCCTATAACCCTGCAAAACATGAAAACACGTTAAGAAAAACATGCACAGGGCGGGTGGATGCAGCGGGGACGATGAAATTGGCCATGCAGACTGGTGAAATGGCAGAATAGTGCGGGATTACGGTGGAAAATGCAATGGGAGGCTTGCAGAATGGTGGCACAGTGGGAAAATGCAGTTGGAGGGTGGCGAGAATGGAAATGTAAACGAAAAACCTTAAACATTGACCTCAGAAAGGAATATTTAAAGGGACGAATGAACACGCGACAAAACACGTGGAAAGGTGACATGTCGGGACCGGTCAACAGCGGGACATGTAGTTAATCTGGACCGTCCGATCTCAGGAGGAGATCGACAGTTGAGAACGCGTCAAAGGGCGCCAGATGGTGGGCCAGGGGTATATTTTCCTTGGACTAATTCCCGCACAGCTTCTTGGGGCGATCACCGTTGGATGGATGGTCACAGATCAAACGGTGTATATCGATATCGCGCCGGATCTGCTGCCGAACTTTAATGCACGATGGGGGGGGGGGGGGCGGTTTTTGAACAGTGCGCAGGACACGTGTCCTGCGTTGAATGGCATCGCTCCAAAACGAGAAATATCGCCCACCCTCCAATGGCAGTGCGGTAGAAACTGGTGGTTTTAAACAGGGCGCGTCTGCGGGGACCACCAGGCGGGTGAAATGCGGACCATCGGATCAGTAGGTTAAATGGACAGTTGACGAGCAATCGGGGGAGTGAACAGGGTGGGCCACGACGCAACACTGATCTACGAAGACCGTCCAATCTAATCAGATCAACAGCTAATAATGAGCCCAATACCAATTTTCAATAAGCGCCTTTCAGATTAGCGTCAGGTTTAGCGCCCAGGTCACGTGGGGAAAAGGGTTCTGGGCTAGGGCCGAAAGGGGCTGGGTCTTAATATAAGGTGGGAAGTGGGCTTTTGGGCCCTTTTAGTGCTTTTTAAGGCTAGGAAAAGGTAACAATAGAGGGAATAAGAGGAGAATAGGCCAAACAAGGGGTATGTGTAGGATTTATAGGGGATTTTGGGAGGATTTAGAGGGTAAGAGGGGAATTTCGACAAGGGAAAAAAGGGGTTAAAATGGGGCGTTCTGTAGGGATTCAAAGGGAAAATGTAGGCCTTTTGGAGCACAATTTTTTGCAATCAGTGAGACTTTTTGGATGGATACAGTAGTTAGGATATTTACAAAGGCAGTGGACACACAGAGGCTTCAAGGATGATGTGTTTTCAAGAGAAATGCATTCCTTGAAGGCTGATAAAACAAATTAGCCCCTTGCTTGCTTGTCAAGGAATTTATAGGGGGTTAACAGTGGCTCCACAATGGGATGGCTTCTTCTTGAAGGAGTCAAGAATTCAGAAATGATCTTTGGTGTAGGCCAGATGCCCGGTACTTGAATCATTCTTTTCTTTCTTAGATCAGCTGCCACAAACCCTGAAGACATCATATCAGCAAAAAAATTCTCAAACAATCTACCTACCCGTCCTACAATCCTAGCATTTTTTCTTCCAGGGTGCACTTGGACTAGCAGACCCTTTTACATCATTTATTTTTTACAAACAAGAAAATAAACCTATTCTACTTCTACTCTTATTGCTCCATGAGACCAGATTAAACTGTTGGCCTCACATGTTTCTCTACCTAATCTAACATCTGCTGGGATTAAACTGTCCAGCAGATTTCTTCTCTATATTCTACAACAGAAATTTAAAAACATCCAAACTAGGATTAGACAGTCTAGTTTTCTATGGATTCAAGGCATAAAGATAGTTTCACATGGACAGAAACTTGCAGAAAATTTCAAACAAAAATTTGAAGGCTTGAAATCTAAAGTTTCGAAGCATCCTTCCTTTCTTTGTGACTCAAGTTTTGAGCTTGTTAGAGTCACTCTCTCTTCTTCATTCAGCTCTGGTTTTGGGCATGTTAGAGCTGATTCTTCTTCCTTAGTTGCTGGTCCAGATTTTGAACATGTTAGAACCAACTGTTTTCCTTCTTCGGCTCAGGTTTTGATCATATTAGACCCAATCCTTTGCATTTCTGAGGTTCATGTTTTGAGCATGTCTGAACCTCTCTTTTCTTTCTATTTTTTGGAACATTTTCTCTTTTTCCTTGAAAACATAACACAAAAATGGTATTTACAATGGAAATGGAAACTAGAAATTGGAAATCAGCAGAAGTAGTGTTTGAGCATCCTGCCATTGACAGGACCCCCAAACAGCTCTGTACCATCTAACTCTTGTAGAAAAAAGGCATTTGGACCCACAGTGGCATGGATGATGTAGGGACCTTGCCACAAACTGTCAAACTTGCCGTGCTTTCCTTTTTCCTCTCTCCTTGAGTCCCACTTCAGAACTTTATCTCCAATTTTGAAGTCAACAACTTTGGTTCTTTTGTCAAACAACTTCTTTATATTTTCCTGAACCTTCGTAGCTCTGTTATATGCCTCTTCCCTTGTTTGTTGGAGATGGATTGTTTGGTTTATCCTCCTTAACATGCTATCTCCTTATGTCTGAATCTCTTGGACAAGTTTAATCACTGGTACTCCAAGGCTGGTAGGAAACACTGCTTCTGTTCCATAGACAAGCTGATATGGTGACATGCCAATGGACTTCTTCGTTGTAAGCCTGTCAGCCCACAGGGCATGCACTAACTTGTTATGCCATGACTTTTTGTTCTCTTCCAGTAGCTTTTTGATGATGGCCACGAAGCTCTTGTTTGATGATTCAGCTAAACCATTACCTTTTGGGTAATAGGCAGTTGAATGACTGAGTGCTATCTGATACACGTGACAAAAATAACCCATTTTCTTGGATCCAAAAGTAGCAGCATTATCAGTGATTATTTTCCTTGGGCAGCCAAACCGAGAGAGGATATGACCTTCTAGGAACATAATGATGACTGAATCTGTGGCATTCCTAGTAGGTATGGCCTATATCCACTTAGTGAAGTAGTCTGTGGCTGTTAAGATCAATTTGTGTTGTGCATAAGAAGCAAGGTGAATTTCTCCTATGAAATCTAGGCCCCATTGCATAAAGGGACCTTCAACAATGATGGGTTGTAGAGGTAAGGTGAGGAGATTTCTTTTGCCTTCAAAAATCTAGCACTTGTGGCAGGCAATTATCATCTGATGGATATCATTGAAGAGTGTAGGCCAATAGTAGCCAGATCTAAGTATTTTTTTTGCAGTGGCTTTCCAGTTCATGTGGCCTCCACACTCTCCTACATGGAATTCTTCTTTAATCCATTCTGCTTCAGATTCAGAAAAACATTTAAGCAATAGGCCATTTGCATTTTTCCAGTATAATCCTTCATTCATTATGCATAGATTTTGGCTTTTAGCTTTAAGAATTTGGCCTTGGTCTTTGATAGTTCAGGAGGGGCATTGAGGTGTGTAAGCACATACAGAATGTCAAAATACCAAGGAGAGCTCTAAAACTTCTCCTCAACAGTGGGATCAGGCAATCCTTGCTGCTCATCCAAGGCATCTACCATGTTAATGTCAAGGGCTTGTAGATTTGATTTAGCCATTAGTTGAGCTAAGCCCTGACCTTTAATTAGTTTTGTGGGTTTTATCTCAAGGTCATATTCTAAGATTACAACAATCCATTTGCCCCTTTTCCCATCTGGGTCTTGGGACAAGATTTCTTTAACCATTGTGTTGGGTACATAGGCTATGGTGTGGGAATGCAGTATGTACACCCTAAAGTCTTTCAAGGCCTTTACCAAGGCATAGGCTTGTTTTTCAATTATGTTTTATTTCAAGGGTGTGTCCCTCAGTGCTTTGCTGAAGAAAGAAATGGGCTACTCGATTCCCTCTGGATTTTTCTGCAGCAGAACTGCAGCTACTGTATGCTCGGAGGAAAATGAAAAAATCAGGAAATCCTTTGAGAAATCTAGGATGATTAGGACAGGAGCCTGGGTAAGTGCAAGTTTAACTGATTCAAAATATTTCTTGGCCTCAACAGTCCATTTAACTCCTACACCTTTCCTTAACATGTTTTTCATATTCCTAAGGTGTTTAGCTAAGTTGGGAATAAACCTCCTGAGGAAGTTAATTTTTCCAATAAAGGACTGTAATCTTTAATGTTTCTCGGTTGTGTGATCTGTAGTATTCCCTCAACTCTTTGTGCGTCTATTATAATTCCCTTCTCAGATATGATGTGCCCAAGAATTTTTCCTTCTTGTAGCCCAAATACTGTCTTTTTAGGATTCAATGACAGACCAAACCTTCTACAATTTTCAAACACTTCTCTCACGTGTTCTAGGTGTTCTTCCTCAGTCTTGGAATAGACTATTATGTCATCCAAATAGATGACAATGAAGTGTCCTATTTCATCTAAAAAATCTATGTACATTTCTCTTTGGAAGGTTGCACCAGCGTTCATCAGTCCAAAGGGCATTTTTACATACATAAAAGTGCCCCGTGGAGTGGTAAAAGCGTCTTGAGTTGGTCTTCTGGGAGTACTAAAACTTGGTTGTAACTTGAAAAACCATCTAGCAGGGAGATACTTTTTTAGCCTTCTACCCTCTGAAGGATGTGTTCCATTTATGGCAAAGGGTAATTGTCTTTGAGTGAGGCTCTATTAAGATTCCTGAAATCAATACACAGCCTGATCTCCCCTTTTCTCTTTCTCACAGCCACTAAGTTTGATAACCAATCAGAAAACCTCACGAGCACAATTATGCCTGCCTCATACATCTTCTTAATCTCTTTTTCCACTGCAGGCAATTGTTTTGGGTTTATTCTGCGAATTTTTTGTCTGAAGGGTTTCTGATTCTCTTTCAAAGGTATTTTTTGTTGTATGATGTTTGTGTCATAGGCCCTTAAGTCCTCATAGTTCCAATAAAATACATCAATGAATTCCTTGAATAGGTCGATGTATTTCTTTTTCATGTTTGCACACAGGGACTTAGCCAATTTGATCATCTTGGGTTTATTTTCAGTGCCTATGTTGCATTCCTCGACATCAGAGTCTGCATGTTCTATAGTGGGCCTTTTTGCTACATCATCAAAGTCAAAAAGGTCCTCTAAAGGTGCCAGACCTCGAGGTATGTTCTTATCTTTGGTCTGCAGCACCTCTACTTCTTCACTATCTATGTTTTTACATTTTTCGTTTGCATTACCAGTCTATTCATTTAGAATGTTTATTTCTATGTTACAGGGTGGTTCTTCCTCATTTGAGGACTCTTCACTTAGGCAGCTACTGTTAGATTTAGAATCTGAATCAGAAAATTCAAACACGTCTCTGCCTACCAGGAAATCTTCAATCTGTTTATCGCCCTCAAAGACCTGCCAATATTTTTCGTTCTCTGGCATTGCAGGTCTGAATTTGGTCTGAATGATGATCTGTTGGTCATTGGGAGGCTTGTGATATGAACTAGCCATGCAGGCTAATCCATTTGCAATTGCGTTTTGACTCCTAGGGACAAACAATAGTTTGTATTCTACAAAGGTTTTCAGTATGTCCATAGCGTCATTCCTATATGCTCTCAGTCTAGGATGTTTTGCTGTGTATTCACCATTCACCTGTTTAATGATCAACTTAGAGTCACCATGCACAGTTATCCTACGGGCTCCTAATTTTTTCAACAGAGTTAAGCCTAGGATCGGAGCCTCATATTCTATGATATTGTTTGTACATTTGAAGTGCAGGTTACATGCATGGCTTTCTGCGTAGTCAGTCTTTGTGTTATGCACCCACACTCCTGCTCCGACAGTTCTCTTGGTGCATGACCCATCGAAATTCATTTCCCATAAAAGTTCATTCTTGAGTTTACCATTGTTTCGTTCTTGATGTGGTGTATGAGCTTGCGGAGAGTGACAAATCAGTTGACTGCATTCTATTTCTGGTTTACTCTAAGTTTTTTTTTCAGTGCATTGTTCAAATTTTTCTACGTCTTTCTCCTCCGAGTCTAGAGTAGCCATTATGTTAAAGTCCATAGACTCTGTTTCATTGTGTGTATCTCTATTTTTGAATCCTAACCCCTCCGCAGATTCATCATTGCAAAGGATGAAGGAGTCAAGATCCGTGTGTACAGAGTATAAAGGTGAATTTTCAGGTTTTTTGGGGCTACTGACCAGGAATTTCATTTGTGCCTCCCTGTACAGTCTTCTAAGTTGGCTAAAAATAGGAATTGTGGCATAAGCCCCATCCATCGGCATTTTTCCTTGTAGCTTGGATCCCCATGACCTTGACAGCAACATACCATACTTAGGTGGCACATCTACCACCATAACATCCATGACCATAAATTTTGTTGGAATCTGGGTAAGGCTTACACACAGGTCTTTGATTAGGCCCAGACATTTTACTCTTCTAGAGTCAAATGAATATAAATATTTATAGGGGCAGGTTATCTCTAGGCCTAGATTTTCCATAACCACCTTAGGCATTAAGTTGTGTGATGCCCCAGAATCATACATTGCATTGTGAAGGATCTTGTCATGGATATTAAGACTGATATAAAAAGGGGGCACTACCCCTTCCTGAAACTTACCTTCAATCTTTGGACCAAACAGAAGGGTTGGTTGATCATCACTCATGTTGACAGTGTCACTATTTTCACCCAAGTTCAAAGCTTTCAAAATCTGGCCTTTATATACATCCTGAGAGGCCAGCTCAGAGAGTTGGATAGAGATTTTAATTTTTGCAATCTCGCTCTCCAAATTGAAAGTGGACTAACTCTTTGGAATGTTCAACTCTGTTTTGTTAGCCACCACCTTGGTGGCATAATCAGTGGGCTGATTCTCACTATGCACAGTTTTCGAAGTTGTTTTATCAGGAGCACTAACTGCAGTGATAGTGCTACTAGTTGGTTGAATTTGTTCATCAGTGTTTTGGTTGTCCTTTTCTTTGTTCTTCCCAAAACTCTCAGCTGTTGATTTGTTACTTTCAGCAGTTGCTTTAGAAGATTTCTCAGGCCTTTTCTTGATGGTAATCTTAGAAGCTTTGGGTTTGGAATTATCTAGGCTTTTCTTGCTCCTAAGTTCATACTGTCTGACCTTCATGATGGCATCTTCAAATCCAAGTCTGTAATCCTCAGATTCTAATCTTTCCTCATCCCAATATGAGAGTGAGGGTTGATCTTCTTCTATGTAACAGTTGTGGATTGAATCTTCTATTTCGAACATGTTTATGGTGGTCCCCTCAGACTCTTCCATGATTCCCTCATATTCATCAAGAAATTTCTCTTGAAAGAGGGGAATAACTTGTTGATCTGATTCTCTTTGTCTGTTGGGAGTGGTGTTCTAAAGTTCTGGTTCTGGTTATGATTCTGGTTTTTGTTTTGATTGCTAACTGTGACAACCATTTTTTCCATCATTTGCTATAGCTTTTCCATGTTTTTGGATATGCAGTCATAATTGGGGTCAGATGTGGAAGCTACATTGTCATCTCTATATGTCACCCTTTTTTCAGCTCTCAATCTTGCTTTCTTCTCAATCAGATTAGCCTCTACACTCACTGCTCCCTTTTGCATGTCTTCCAATGTGTTGTAATCCAAGCCTTCAGGGTATTTCACTAGAACCATACCTTGGGGAGGTTTCATGTGAGGAGGAAGAGCGTTATAAATGCTGTTGAACCTTGTAGGGTAGTCATGAACACTCTCTCCTACATTCCTCTTAATATTCTTGTATTCTACTAGGATTTGGAGAGGGTTGGCCTTAACTTCCCATTTTTTTATGAAGGTCTAATATAAAGCAGGAAGGTCTTGGATACTATTAGGAGGTAGGATTTTGAACCATTTCTTCACATCACCTCCTAAGATCTAGGCAAATATTCTCATTTTGACTGTATCATCATCTATTTCCATGTAGTCAAAAGAATCTCCCATCCTATCTACATGGTGCTAAGCTGTGGTAGGCTCTTTGGCAGTGAAATGTGGGATCTTTGATTGATAATCGTTGGGTAAGGGCACTAGTGGCTGAGGTAATACCAGAGGTGCATACCAGGCTGCCATGATGATGTTTTGATGAGGTAAAGGGTTGGCTTGAGCAGCTGGTATATGGATGACAGGGATACTAGGACCAGCAGAAGCTTGTTGGGCAAATTTAGGGTGGCAGAACCCCAAGTTTTGAATGAAGTGAATATCAGGAGGTGTAGATGGAGGGGTCTTTCTATCCCCAAGGTGTTTACCACTTTGAGGTGGTGAACCAGGGAGCTCAAGGTCTGGCTAGTCTAGGGCACTGAATGACCTAGTTCTTGGTAAACTGTTTTGAGCGCCTAGGTTAGAAGATGGGTATGATAGAGATATACAGTCTTCTAGTGTAGAGTTAGCTCTATGGATGTGGCTGGAAATAGTTGATTTTTTAGGTTTGTTAGCGCTCGAATCTACCTTAGGCTGAAATAAGGTAAAACTCAAGGCTACATCAAACCACGCTCAGCCTCGTAGCTAGCCCTACAAGGACAGGAGAGGGCTCTCTCCAAGTCTATCTCAGCAAAATGTCTTCAAAGGGGCTAATATGACTTATAATGAATACTGATTTTAAGCTAGTAAAGAGATAGGAAAGTTTGATTTTGATTTTTTGGACTTTTGTTGAAAAAATGGGAAAAACAATTTTGGGCTCGGGGATGAGGCCAGATCTTTGCAGAATTCGAGTTGGGGCGAGGTAGGAAGTAGTTTTGATGCTTTTGATTATGTGTATGGATGGATCAGAATGACAAGGAGCTGAAGAGGGCAAGGGAGAACAGGAATCCTCTCCAAACAAGCGAAAACATGTAAAACTAAACAAATTTAAAGGCAGAGCACTGAAATCAATGGATTCTACCTCATTTACTCATTTATTTAGTTTCAGAAGCATAAGAAGGGAATGGAATACATCAAACATGAAAGAAATTACAATAAACTGAGAGAAAACACCATCAAGAACTGAAAGCCACAAGAATCCCAACAGGTGCTGCAAAACCTCTGATCTTTCCTTAGCCAAAATGTGAAAAATATGTACAATAGTGTGCCAAAATTTTCCCAAGAGTCCAACCCTGATAGTGTCTCAGAAATTACATCATATAGAACATTCTAACCCCTTCCCATGCCTCTAGGGGTCGAATTCCTCCTTCTAGGAGCAGTTTCAACTAATTCTAAACAAGGAGCTAGAATCTAGGCAGCCAAACAACTTGCCTCTAAAAGGAAGGAAACTGATTCTTTCACTTGATTTTCACTTTTTTGGGATTGAATCATCTAGAACAGATAAAAGTGAATAAAAATTACATTAAAACCACAAAATTACATCAAGATAACTCAAAAATTACATCCACATTCAAAACTGGTCCAACTGGCCGAAATCCTAAGCTGGAAATTGAAAAATTGACCAATTTTCTCTATGCGTCGCGTGCCTAAGCTCTATGCGTCACGCGCCTTTAAGCCTGCTTTTGGGGAACTTCCTAGCATAAAAATCAAGCTCATGATAGCTTTTTGGAAAGCCCTGGATGTCTGCTATCCACACCAAGTGTAATTTCCCAATTTGGAGCTCATTTGCCCCTCCAAAACTTCATTCTCCCACAAGTACTTCCTGCTGGTGCAAAAGGTGGCAGAAAGGTGATTTTCATGGTGTTTTTGGCCCTTTTGATCATCCAAAACTTGGTGAAATGCTTCAGCCATTTCTGAGAATTCATAACTTACCATGAAAAATCCAAAAATACAATTTTTTCCTCCAGCAAGTGTCCCAATCATAAGCGCGCGTCGTGACGCGCTACGCGTTGGGCTGAAAAACCTGTTTTGAGACCAAAATTTTCCAAAATGACAAAAAATTCTTCAAATTTGCTCAAATTCAGAGCGAAGACCCTCCATCATGTATCATGCTCAGCCAATGAAGCCTCGGCCAAAATCCGGAGTGGATCAGGCCTCTTTCGCCGTTTTAGTGCTCTGCTCAACCTCCTCTTCAGAATCTTCATTTTTGCTTTGCAGACGTGCATGCGGGCCCAATAATGACCTTTCATGTGACGGAGCATGTCTTTGTCTCTATTGGCCTTTGCCAACAACTTCTCCAGATGAATGTTAACATGTGTGAGGCATGTCTCTCGCTCAATTGGTGTCATGTCACCAGGTCTCTTCCGGGCCAATTGTCGATCCTCACGGATTCGCCGTAGCTCTACAAGTGTGTGCTGGTCCTCTAGCTGTTTGTTACACTGCTCTAGGTATTTTATCACCCACTGAGCTCTCTGCAACTTAACATTTACGGTTGACCCCGGGCCGCTCATGGACGATTTCGGGCCAGCCAGGAGAGCTCGCATCAACATCAAGGAGGAAGTCACTGCCCCGGTTTCGAAGGGCCCTGATCATGCATAGGTCAGCTTCCCATCCGACCGCACTGCACAAGAAGAAGGCGAGACCCCTTCCACCCCGGGTGGAGATAGTACTCGTCGTGTAGCTGAAAATAAGGCTCTGTGGCCTTGCTGATATGTCACAAACACTGGAGCACTGATATGCTCGGTCTTAGGAATGTCAAGCTGGTGTGAAGGCTCTCCCTCATCATGAACTACCTCGGAAGGTGGCTGTGGCGCTGCGAAGAAGTCACGGGAGATGAAATCCTCCCAAGCAATGCCCTGCTGTGTCAGCTGATGTACCACCATGATTTTGATCAGTGCGTAATGATATATACTGCTATGCTTCTGTGCTGGGGTCTTCTTCTGTACAAGAAATTTCATCCACTCTATGTTGCGATACATGAAGTATGGAATGCTCATCATATGTACCCTCGTGAAATGCATCAACAAATGGACATGGTACCCATAGAGGCGCGAGAATCTGCCCTCACAACTGAAATATCGAATGATGAGTTTCATCAATGGTGCAAACTCATCCTTCAAAAATCTAAATGGAAATACCCTGCTCAGCTGCCTCATATACCCAGGTTTGATGTATGGCTCATAGTAGGATTTCTCTAGTTGCTGTCATTTGTTCCATTCCTCTCCTATGTTTGGTATTTGGGTGGCCTGAGCAATGGTCTCTGGTGACAGAATGAAATCTACTCCAGCAAGGTTTACACGGCTATCATGTAAATGTAGAACAAATAGGCAAGCTAGCTCATGATGATGCTGAGTTGGGGAAATCATCTCACAGTATTGGAAACATGACTGATGCTGAAAAAAATCCATTGCAAGCCGGCAAGCCTGCAATTGAGCCAAAGAAGTAGGCTCCTCCCTGACATGCCTACCACTTTTTCCACTTTTGTGATACCTTCGTGGCACATTAATCGCTGCTGTGGAATCACTGTCATAGTCCTGCTCATAAAATGAATCCGTCTCTGACATGGTGCCGAAAACAAGATGTTTGCAAAATATATGTTGATATAGGTATAGTGAAGACAAGAGTTCAGTGTATGCTTTACTCCCAAATGTGTCACATGTGTATCAAAGTATTATAGGAAAGCCACAATGATAATGGTTCTGTCAAATGAGTTTGCATGAAAAACAGTCACTGCTTTGATTACATGGGGGTTTTGACAAGTGAGTAGGAAGAAATATAGTGTAGTATACAGCCCTTGCAATGATAGTTAGGCTTTGTCAATGGAGAATGGGAATAGTGAATATGGGATTTTGTTTGTCAATGGAGAATGGGAATAGTGCATATGGGACTTTGTTACAATATGAATGATAAATGGTGTGACAGCGACAATGGTAATGACAGCAGTGATTTGAATAGGAGAGAGAGAGCGTGAGGCTAAGGTAATAAGCAGGGACACCACTGACAGCAGATGATATGAACATATATATATCAATAACACAAGTTTGGAAACCCCCACGATATCACTAACATGTCCTTCAAAACCCTATGGAGTGATTTTGGCAATGAACATAGGGTTTACATTTCACCCCATCAAACATTTGTTTTTCCACTTTCAAAACACCACAGCATGTTCATGAGTCACTAAGCAGGCATGGACAACTTACTTGCACGCAAACGAAGTAATTTGGCATGAATCTGGGCGAAGGAGTAAAATTTTTTGGCCCTGAAACTTTATGTGTCGCGCGCATGCCCAGTGTGTCGCGCGCTGTGTGTGTGTCGCGCGCTGTGTGTGCATCGTGTGCATGCAAATTTTCACAGGCCTGTGAAGCCCAGTGCGTCGCGCGCGGTATGTGCGTCGCGCGCCTCTTGTATGCGCCGCACGCACTTCCACTCCAACTCCACGGCTCTGAAACACTCCAAACTTGACTCCAACACTCCAACTCGACTTTGCTTTGGAAATTTATGAAAAGGATTTGTCTTCAATGCTTTATATAAGTTGGAAAATATCTCACAAGAATCAGATTTGCTTTTAATTTTCTCCATAACCCACTTTGCAATGTTTGGCAATCTTGGCACTTTGTCATTTAATGCAATTCTGTCTTTGGCTTTTCACTATTTTTTCTGAGTCTTGGACTGATGAAACTTGGTTGTTTTTGCAAGGATTTTGGCATTTTTGCTTCGACAAAGACCATAGGCTGCTTTGAACTTTCTATGGTGGAACAAATACATAATTATTACAAAAAATAGATTTGACAGTTTCTAGTTCCAAAACAGAGTTTTGGACTAGAAATGTCTTCAAATGTTTTTAAGAATAAAAATATGAAATGGGAACCTTTTCCAAACCAACCTCATGGCCTACGGGCTTTTATCACATGTGTCAAAAGACTAAAAAACCCTAGACTCTAGGACTAAAGACTCTTTTTGACGAAAATAATCATTTATGACCATGAATGACGTGACCTAAACTTCAGTCATTTTTGAGGAATTTTAATTAGCCCTGTAGGTACAAGCATGAGGAAACACAAGACGACCATACCCTCTCGCCAGTCAATGGCATGCCCCTAGCAAAATGCAACGAAGTAGAATGAGCGAGACACCTAAAAATGATATGCAAAAAGTGAGATGATCTCTAACGGAGGGTTGTAAGGACCGACTCTAACAAGGTGTAGGAGATCTCTTGAGGATGCTCTAAGGTTTGTCAACTATTTCAGGGGGGTTTGGGTTAGGATAAGCTCTTGTGTGAATGGTTCTGAGAGCCAGAAATTTGTTCTCCAACAAAGAAACTTAACTCTACTTGTTCCTTCTATTGTGGCTGATGTTGTTATAGAGGCAGGTCTCCCAGTGGAGTCTTATGTGAACCAAGATAATCAACAGGCCTATTGATCACCAGTGGAGTCTTTGATCTTTAAGGAGCTATGGAGTCGCCAGGTGGAAGGTTTAGGATGCTTCTGGAGGGTACACTGTCCACCAGAGTGCTTATGAGATGTCCCTTTTCAAGGACATCTTCCAAACACAACAAACTCTAACCAGAGATTGACTGGGAGGGCTTTTACCATATATGTCACCTCTGAAAGAGTGTGAGATCTGGAGGCTACCTGGACCTTTCCAGACTCTGTCTAAGAGTGTGGGAGAAACACCACAAATGGTATAGAGGTTGATCTTTGAATAGGAGTGTTTAACTGGGAACCTAACCAGAGATTATAGGTTTCTGAGGTTCTTGTGATGTAGTAAGGTGAAAAATACTCAGAATTTCCCCAGCGGAGTCGCCATTATGTTGGGGTTCCCATTTTTTGGCTAGATTGGCAAGACCAAAAGATGAGACAACATCAGAACCACTTTCAAACCTCAGGATCTAGCCCTCCTGGGTCCAGAGAGGGATCTCTCTGTATGAGCAAAGGTTTTTGTCTTTGAAGCTCAAAGTTAAAATATTAGGCTAGTTATAAGGCTCGGGGTTTTTTTGTTTGATGCATGTTTGGTTGTTAGGAATCAAGAAAGAAGGGTTCAATATAATACAAGGATGAGCAAAGAGGGTTTTAGGCAAAGGAGAGATATTCCAGGGAACATTCAAGACCATTGGGAAATGGAGTCAGGAAAGGGTTTACTTGTTATTCAATGTGCATGCTTTCAGTTGGGCTAGTCATCTAAAGCATTGGATCTTAAAGATGACAGTGTGGCATGAAATGGTAAGAGAGGAGGAAAAAATAAAGATTTAGAACACAAAGTTAAAGACCTTAGATCAGAGAGAGACTTTGAACTCTCAATGCTTCAGCCTCCAGCTTGAGGGATCTTAGAAAGGTTCAATTAATTGAAAAGGATCCTAGTGAAATAGAGACAGAGTTTGAGACCTCCCAGTGTTCCTAATTCGTTCAATTAAATCCTAACAAGAACATCTAAGAACAAACTCATTTAATTCATACATCAGCTAGCGGGCAATGACATCCACTAAACTGGTTAAATTAACTGAAATTAACCCTTAGATAACACATTTAGTAGAAAACATTAAAGGCAAGGAGATCAGAAGCATAGGGTACCTAACAAGGGTAAATCCTATGCCAGATTTCTGACGCGAGCCAGTAGAAATGAGATGAAATGAACTGCAAGTTAAAAACAAATACAGATATAGAAAAACATCACCACTGCTTTAGATCATGATCCAAAGAAATGTGCTTTTCATATTAAAGAGCAACACCAGTCAAGTACAACATTACCAATAGCTGGATATTCAGTCTCAAAACATCTTCCTCAACCTATCTTACAACTTTAAATAGAGACTGTGTCTCAAAAGAAACAACTTGTAGTTCTCTGATAACCAATCAACCACCGATCAACCCCCTTACAATGAGTTTATTCATGAAATTTATAGCTCAAGTGGAGCAGAGAAGGTAGATGGAAAACTAAATGCAGCATTAAACTCAGAAGAGGAAGAGAGCCAAGGCCTCATTCTGTTTTAAATTCTGAGCATTTATCTCTGGTAATATTTGGATGAAAGAGTGGTCTTCGTTAGACTTCCATTTACTCCAGGTATGTCTTTGATGTACTTGTTGTAACACTCTGGTGAACTAAACAAAAAGGTAGAATAATGATGCTAAGGTCTGTCATACTGTGTAACAAATGCTTTTGATAGCATAGGACTGTTGTCAGGGCTGGAATTTCCTCAGGAACACGGTATAGAATGGAGATGTATGGGCACTTCGTCCTTTGTGGAAAGGACATACTGCTAATGTGAAACCCTGATCGTATTGTTTTCTGCGCACTGGGCCTTCCATGCGATCCATGATGTCTTTGAACTGGTACCTTTGCCTTCTAAATCCCTAAAAAAGGCTGAAAAATCTTCTATTATGTGCCTTGAACTCTCTGCTGCTCCAGTACTGTCTTTGTTTATGCAATCTGAGCTTTAATGGCGCCGGAGAGGTTTTTCAGAGTTTGAACTCTATCCTTTGATGAAATTCACGTTGCAGACACTTTTCCGGACATTTTCCTGTAATATCAGGCTTTAAATTCAGCTTCTTCTGTGCACTGTGCTACTACAATAGTGCAAATGAATAAAGGCGATTTTATGCCTACCTGTAACCCTGCAAAACACGAAAACACGTTAATAAAAACATGCACAGGGTGGGTGGATGCAGCGAGGACGAAAAAATTGGCCATGCAGGCTGGTGAAATGGCGGAATAGTGCGGGATTACGGTGGAAAATGCAGTGGGAGGCTTGCAGAATGGTGGCACAGTGGGAAAATACAGTTGGAGGGTGGCGAGAATGGAAATTTAAATGAAAAACCTTAAACATTGACCTCAGAAAGGAATATTTAAAGGGACGAATGAACATGTGATGAAACACGTGGAAAGGTGACATGTCAGGACCAGTCAATGGCGGGACATCCAGTTAATCTGGACCGTCCGATCTCAGGAGGAGATCGATGGTTGAGAACTCGTCGGAGGGCAACAGATGGTGGGCCAGGGGTATATTTTCCTTGGACTAATTCCCGCGCAGCTTCATGGTGCGATCACCATTGGATGGATGGTCGCAGATCAGACGGTGTATAGCGATATCGCGCTGGATCTGCTGCCGAAATTTAATGCGCAATGGGGGGCCGGTTTTTGAATAGTGCGTGGGACACGTGTCCTGCGGTGAATGACATCGCTCCAAAATGAGAAATACCACCCACCCTCCAATGGCGGTGTGATATAAACCGGTGGTTTTGAACAGGGTGCATCTGTGGGGACCACCGGGCGGGTGAAATGCGGATCGTCGGATCAGCAGGTTAAATGGACGGTTGACGGGCGATTGGGGGAGTGAACGGGGTGGGCCACGGTGCGGCGCTGATCTGTGAAGACTGTCCGATCTAATTAGATCGACGACTAATAATGAGCCCGATACCAATTTGCAATAAGTGCCTTTTAGATTAGCGTCAGGTTCTAGCGCCCAGGTCACGTGGTGGAAAAGGGTTCTGGGCTAGGGCCGAAAGGGGCTGGGCCTTAATATAAGGTGGGAAGTGGGTTTTTGGTCCCTTTTAGTGATTTTTAAGGCTAGGAAAAGGTAACGATAGAGGGAATAAGGGGAGAATAGGCCAAACAAGGGGTATGTGTAAGATTTATAGGGGATTTTGGGGGGATTTAGAGGGTAAGAGGGGAATTTTGACAGGGAAAAAAAGGGGTTAAAATGGGGCATTCTACAGGGATTCAAAGGGCAAATGTAGGCCTTTTGGAGCATAATGTTTTGAAATCAGTGAGACTTTTTGGATGGATACAGCAGTTAGGATCTTTACAAAGGCAGTGGACACACAGAGGCTTCAAGGATGATGTTTTTTCAAGAGAAATGCATTCCTTGAAGGCTCATAAAAAAATTAGCCCCTTGCTTTCTTGTCAAGGAATTTATAGGGGGCTAACACCTTCCAAGAGAAGCAACATCGACACCAGAAACCCAGGATACATCCAATTCACATATTGCAGAACAATCAAATGCCAAATGGAATTGGGCAGATTTTTTGCCATATGCTTAACATGAGTTTGTAAAAATTGTCTAGATCAAGATTAGTTGTAACTAGGTTCTAGAATTAATTTTTTTTCAAAAAATCATTATAATAAAACTTTTGGATAACCAAAATTTCTTTTAGTGGAGAGGTGTGATCCAATTTTGGGTTCTCAAATTTGTATCGAAATTACAAAATTACCGAGATGGTCATTTTGAAATAGTAATTATCGATTATGTAATAAAACAGGTGGAGGTGAAAATGTTTCGACCAAGATGGTCATATGTACAAAGGATTCATCGACTCAAGTTCAAATGTTTGTCATGACTTCGACATTAGTATCAAAGACTTCGCCATTAGCATCATTTTTTTTCTAAAGTCAAAGTTGACGTCAAATAAAGTTGTCATTATGTCGACCTGTGACATAAAAACACATCAAGTCATTATTGTAACGAATTAAGGAAAAAAAATTTCCTAAGTCTTAAAAAACATATAACATTATAGATCTAAATTCCTAGGTCTAAACAAATTTCTAAGGTAAAAGGACTAAATTTTAACCTAGATCTAAAGTCCTAGGTCTAAACAAAGTTCTAAGGTGAAATAGTAGCACTAAGGTATTAATTCAAATACATGGTGTTAATTACAAATACACCTAGACTAAAAAGGTAAACCATGTATCAGGTTTATAAATAAAACTTATAAACCTACGGTGCAAAAAATATGTAATAAACTTTGGGTCGAACTGTCAGGTTTGTAAACAAAGGTTTTGTGTTTTAAAATTGTAAAACTATATTGCAAAACCCACAGTGCTAGCCGTTAAACCGTGTGGCTAATAGAATGCGTTGGGATTTGTTTAAATGTGTGAACAGATGAAATGCAACCACAGCAGAAAATGTCAAACCACGTGTTGAAACCATCAGATAGACCGCATCAAAATACTTCATGTGACAGGACTGCAGAGTTAAGGTTTAATGTCAAGCAGTGGAACCTTGTGGTGTCAAAGTTCCACACAATCGAACCGTAGGGGTTTTAAGTTTGTAAGCCAAACAAAAAACCATCGGAAACCTACAATCATGTGAACAGTGTATATGTTAACGCAAAGTAACTTTTGACTGCCAGTTGTTGTGACCGTGTGATATGCCATGTTAGAGGTTGCATCATGTGATAGATCGAAACCGCTAGGTGTAGCCGAACCTTCGAGATAAATCCGTGACAGCCGGGCTCAAGCCGTAACTGCCGGTAGAAGGTGCTAATCACATGCCAAAGTATCGACCTCCACCCGGTCAGTTAGTCGTCGGGGCTAAAATTATATTATAAAGTCTGTAAATGGGTTTTTATGCACTGTATTTGAAACAACACCCATATCCTAATGACTAGAAACCTGAGAGCACTTATGATGCTGGGGATTAAGATAGAGAACCATTAATTCAATGGTTAACAAGAGAAAATCAAACCTCTTCAAAGATATGGAGAGATTCTATTGCCATTTTTATATGCACTCCTCTTATAAAACAAATAAGGGATTTTTTTGTAAGGGAGAGAGGGACATGAGAGAAAGAGAGTGAATTATTTCAGCTTCAGGAAGAAAAAGGGGTTACTCTTAAGAAGATTGACTCAAATACATGGTGGAGATTTTTGATTTGCACATACATTGAAGGAGGAGAGCTCATCCTTTCTTGCATAGCTTCAGTATTGAAGTACATTGTTGCTCAACGTGATCTACTTCAATATTCCAAATTCTATTCAGCCACCATATTTCTCAAGGTATTTAAAGCCTCAGATTCTCAAATTAAGTGTGCAATTCCTCCTCATATTTTCTTGGTTGAAAAGAATCTATATTCAATTAGCCTCTTCAGGAGATGATCCTTTTCTACAAACATTAGTAGTGTTTCTTGACACGCTTCAACTAATGATTCTTTGTATTCTTATTCTTTTGGCTTAAGGAATACAACGAACCCAGATTTCTGAGGTGGACCTAGAGACGTAGTCCAGGAGGGACAAACTCTGTCACAAAGCTTCATTTGTTTTATGGTATTATTTACATGCATCATGTGTATTTGTTAAGCCATAACATAAACAAGTTTACACTTAAAAACATTTGATGCTAACAGTTAATTTTGTTTAAAATTAATTGTTCCGTAAAATACTTTCCATTCACATATTGTATAAGAGCTAGAAAATATCTTGTCAATTCTGCATTTCAGATCACATAAGAGCGTAGTTCAGCCATTCCTTATTTCCTAGAAGCAATGCTTTTGGATGAAATCTTTGTTCTCCTAGGCTAAGGTCTAGATAGGGGATGCAGACATGTTCCCTGAAATCCTTATGAGCTCAGGGGGTCTCCAATATTTGGCATATTTAGCCTTCCAAAAGATTTCCCAAGGGGTTGAGCTTTCCTTGAGACATCTCCACCAAAGCTTGGTCCCACAAGCTTTGTTCACTATCTCAGGGTCCTGAAGGCCAAGGCCTCCCAGGAATTTGGGCCTTCAAACCTTGTCCCAAGAAAAAAGGGTCCATTTCCTCTTATTAGCCTTGCCAGCCCACAAAAAATTACATTGGGTGTCTCTAATTTGTTGCAGGACACCTTTTGGCACTGGCAAGATGGAGAACAAGAATTTAGGGATGGCTTGGAGAACCACTTTGGTCATCACCAGGTGCCCTAAAAATTTAATAGTTCTATGAGTCCAATGGTTACCTCTATCCTTCAAAGAGGACAGGATTTTTTCCCAATGAGTCTTCTACCAGAGATTATCCATAAGGGGGACACCAAGGTATTTTGAGGGGAGGCTTCCCCTTTGGAAACCCAGAATATTGGTTAGGTTCCTTTGAATGGAAATGTGAGTGTTAAAGAAAAATATCATTGATTTGTCATAATTAAAATCCATACCTGAGGCTAGACCAAAGAGATCCAGAATTGCTTTGAAACCTCGGGCTTCCTTGAGTGTAGGGATCCCATGCAGCATGGTGTCATCCACGAACTACTGGTGGGTTGTAGCCGGGATAGCAATAAGAGCCGGAGACCCTGAATGTCATTCCTAGACTTCGCAGCTTTAATATTTTTTCTTAGGCCTTCCATTAGGATGACAAAAATAAAAGGTGATAATGAATCTCCTTGCCTAATGCCCTTGGAAGGAATATAAGGGTTAGAAGGGGCTCCATTAACCAGAATCGAGAAGCTAGGATACTTGACTAGGGCCATAACCCATTTCATCCATCTTGGCCCAAAACCAAAAGCCCCCAGCACTGCCTCCATGTACCTCCAGCAGACTTTTTCATAAGATTTCGAGAGATCTAACAGGATTATCGTTCTTTCTTTCTTATTGGATTGCAAAGAATGAATCATTTCATGGACTAAAAGGATATTGTCTAGGATCTGACGCCCTTCCACGAAGCTATATTTCTCTTCAGAGATGATCAAAGGAAGGCGGGTCTTGAGACGGTTCGCCAAAACCTTCGAGATGATCTTATACAAGATATTGCAAAGAGCTATCTACCTAAACTTTGCTGGAGGGCACGCTTCTACTTCCTTAGGTATTAGGGCTATGAACGTGGAATTTAGGGATTTGAGGATGAAGGAGGACTTACGAGAGTCTTCAACCACTGCCCAAACATCCTGTTCAACCGTATCCCATCAAGATTTAAAGAAGTTGATTGTAACACCATCTGGACTATGGGATTTTCCATTAGGCATATTCTGGACTGCTTCTACCACCTCCATTAAATATATGGGGTGGTTTAGAGTTCTGTTGTGCTAATCCATGAGGATTTTAGGAATGTGAGAGATCACTTCCTGAATGGCATCATCCCTATCGATAGCATGCTCCTTTGCAATATTGGTAAAGTGATTAACTTGGAGATTGGTGATATCCCCATGAGACTCAAAAGAGGTACCCTTAATGTCCTTTAAATTGATAATATTGTTAGTCCTTTGGTGGTAAATAGTTGATTTATGGAAAAATTTGGTGCTTTTCCCCCTCCTTCAACCATTGAACCTGAGACTTTTGTCTCCACAGAATTTCCTCTTGTTGAAATTTGTTATCCCATTTCTTCATCAGATCCTGTTCCTCGAGCTTGGTCTCCAAAGTGATGCCCTTAGTCATGCATTTTTTTTTGTAATGTTTCCAATTTTCCTTCAAGAGCTAATTTTTCCTTGAAATATTCCCAAATACCTCCTTATTCCAGGTCTTAATCTTAGCTTTTATGTATCGCAGCCTTGCCTGAAGTAAAAAAATTTTGGTACCTCTACCCACGATAGGTTCCTGCCACCACAGCATGATCTTTGAGAGGATGTCCGGGTGTTCTAACCAGAAAGGTTCAAACCGGAACGAGCAATTTTTGGGTGTACCTAAAATAGCAGCATCCAAGGTAATTGGCCAATGGTCCGAGCCACCATTTGGGAGAATGTCGGACTTCACATTAGCTCCATCCATGATAACGTCTTCAGAGATGAGGAAACGGTATAAACGGGAAGCGATTTGCCTCTCACCCCCATGTTTATTGTTCCAAGTGTACACTCCGTTATCCGGGTGGATGTCAATGAGATTAGCTTCATTGATGAAATTATGGAAAGCCTCTACATCTCGATTTAGTTTTCTCAACCCCCCCTTTTTTCTCTTCTAAGGATACGATCATATTAAAATCTCCTCCATAAACCCCTCTGACATTAGGGTGTTTTTTTGGCATCTCGGAGAGGTCTTCCAACATTCTTATTTTACCTTCTAATCTTTGGGGGCCATAAACATTGGTATAAAGGTAAGTGCCCTGTTCACCAATCATTTGCATTTTTGCTGCTACAAAGGTCCCTATTGCTTCTGTGTTAACTAGTTGAAGTGTCTATGGGTTCCAAAAGGTAGCCAACCCACCTATATTATCGAGGCCTTCTACATCTACAAACTCCATTCTCCTGCCAATCTTCTTACAGATTTCTTTCATTTTATGGTTAGTGCACTTTGTCTCTTGCACAAAAATCATATCCAGATTTTCCATCTTGACTTTATTTTTAAGAAGCCTTAGTTTTCTGAGGCTATTCATCCCTCTGGTGTTCCAAGACAGAATCTTGATTAAAAACAGAAAAATTTAAGATGAGGTAGTGAAGGCCTCTAGGGCTTTCATCTTACCGGATTTTAGCAGCATTTGACCCAACTCGTGGAGAGCCTCGTTGTTCAATTTACGACCCCTCTTTTTCTTTGGTTTGGATTTTTTTTTACTTTGATGTGAGCCTTGCACTTTAATACCCAAGCTTGTAGTTTTCCCATTATCTTTATTCTTCTGGAACATGGTCTACTCCAAGTTCTTTCCACTCCTCCACCATATTGTTCAATTCCATGCCCTCTATGTCTAGAATGTCTTTTAGTTCTAGGTCCTTGGTGCCAGCTTCACTCATTTCCATTTCTACATTGCCTTCCAGGTCGAAGCCAAGAGATGCAGCTGCTGAGCCACCCTCTGTATGTTGTGTATGGGAGCACGAGAGATCCTGGGCCATGTCATCCTCAAGTTCAATGTGGATCTCCTTTGGCATTGATTCCATAACATTTTTTTCACTCTCAATGTCGCGTTGTGGGGTGGATAAAGCCTTCTTTTTCCTTCTATTGATCCTCTTTACTTTGATCTAGCTGCTTGTTGAGAGGAAATTCCAGGAATATATGCCCATTTTCATGACATTTGCGGCATCTAAATGGGATATGTTCATAGTATATAGCCTGAAAGAAATCTTCATCACAGAATTCTAGCCATAGTCCCTCTGGCAGGGCTCCTGACACATCCATTTCAACACATATCCTAGCGTAGGAAGTATATATTTTCTACAGAGTGACTTCTGAGGCCTTGATGAACTTGCCCAACTTACCTATTTGTTCCAGTGCTGAAAGCCTCCAGTAGTCGATGGGAATCGAGAAAAGCATGACCCAAATAGGGACATGTGTGAAAGTCTCCTTTTCTGGAGCAAAATTTGGTTTCCAATGCCTCAGATATAGCCCTGTTGAGGCAAAGAAGTATGGGCCGCCATCAAATATTCTATCTCTGTCTTCCAAGTTAGCGAAAACCACTGTGAAAAAACCCTTTTGAGCCAAAGTGAAGTTGAACACCACCTCTGGGTTTCCATTGTTGTTTGATCCATTGACATAAAGCCTTTTGAGTCGGCCAAAATCCATAAATTTACATATTATAGCATAAGTTGGCATATGATCACGATATACTTACATCTCTGGATCGTTTATTATGACTCGTGGTATTACTGTTGTTTTTGGTTTGTAGGGACCTTTTTCGCCTAACTTTTGGCTCCTGGATCCAGATCCTAAGGGATTTGAGCCCTGCATAGGTTAGGTCTAATGCTCTTCTGTATTCATAGTCTCTACGGTCGCCTTAAGGGATTATTCCTCAGTAGTAGGCCCTCCATTTTCTTTTTTCTTCGTTGGTTTCAATCCATTTGTTACTCCTTGTTCTGGTGCCTCCTTGGAAGCAGCCTCTACCCTCTAAACCTAACCTATAGTGTCTGGTCCCACGATCTACACTCCATCAATGGGACCCTTGTCTCTGCCCAGAACCTTTTTCTTGAAGGAAGGAGCCCCATTGCGCCTCCCCCCCCCCGCCTCATTTTATGGGCCAGCACAAACCCTCTACTGACGAGATCTGCACAACGCACCCAATTTGACTCCAGGGCTTATTGCCCCATGTAGTGATCGCCAATCCCCTGCAGTCGACAAACCAGAAATAGGGTTCGTTGCAGTTGCTGCAGCTTCTTCGGATTCTTTCTTAACGGAACCCTAATCTTTGGGTGCTCTTTCAATTAAATGCCTCAATTCTATTAATTATGTATAAAGTGCATCAAGACTTCCTATTTCATAATAAAAAATTTAAAATTAAAAAAAAAAAAAAAAAGTCCGCTAAAACCTTTGGCCACCCAATTTTTTTTAGTTGTGATGAAGTTCCATTATAAGCTCCACTAAAACATTCGTTCCCACAAACGAATGTATTAGCACATGTTTTTTCCACAAAATTTTCCAATTTTCTAACACTAAAAACATATTTTATAGCCTCTGCTAGAAGGTATTTTCCTTGTAGTGCATAAAATATTCTTTATTTTCGTAAAAATAGTAAAACCGCCACATATCTTAGCCCGAGACATCAAAATTTCCACTTGGAGCATGAACCCATTCTTCAAATATGCTCTGCCATGATCAACCTTCTTATCGTTACCTCCAAAACATGCTTCTTCTGGTTGCTGACAAATTAACTAGCAATATATATTGGGAGAAAATATCGAAGAGTGTTGCCAAACAATCTAGCAATGCCTACTCAAAACAGAGCAAACTAGCGTTCACAAATTAATTGTCAATGCTCCATGAAAAATTGTCAAAACAAACCCTAACAAATTAATTGGCTAGTGTGGTTCAGAAAATATTACTTAAGTTGTTATAATTCCCTCAGTAAAAGGCCTACCTCACCAGCTTCATTTAGTTTCATCCTTTTAGTATTTCTGGCCTTGGGGCCTTGCTCTCTTTTCCTTTGATGTTTCTGCTTCTTGGAACTTGAAGGCTACTTTTTGTTTATTAGCAAATCCTTTAAGGGTGTGCCATCTATGTCAATGACTTGGTCTACTAAAGAAGGGTTGTATTTCATCTTAAAATTAAGTCTAGGCTTTTTTATAGGTCAGGTATGGGGTTTTATGATTCCGTACATTTCATCCAAGGTGGCTTCCTTTGTATTGTTCTTCAGTACTTTTGTAGGTTGAGCCTCCCTTTTTTTGTATGTATTTTTATGGTAGGTTCATTGATGGACTCATCTTGGGGTGGCTCATAAATTTTTTTTTTAGGAAAGGTTGAGGGTTTTTTCTGTAAATTTAGTTTGCTTCTTATCTTATATGCTTCCGTTAGCTCGGGAACTAATCAGGGGGCTTTAGTTTTCCTGTTCGAGGAGGATTTCTTTTTACTTCTTGTTCAAACATACAAAGTACCTTGTTCATGGATGTCAGAAGTTTGAAAAAGCTTCTTTGGTTTTGGATTCTTACCAATAGTTTTATGCTTGTGGGAGACTGACTCTACAAACCCTCCCCAGAACAAAAAATGTTCCCATGTTTCAACTATCTTCTTCAAATGATTAAAAAATAATATCTTGATCAAAGCTTTATGAAAAACAAAGTGGAAAGATGACTTTGGCCTAGCCTGAATCTTCGCAGACATTTTTCTTAGACTCTTTAATAAAAATAACAACATATTCATACACACTTGCCCAGATATGTATGTGAGAAACTTAAAATTGTACATACCCATTCTATGGCAATGTCCTTCGCAGGTAAAATACCTTTGGATGACATTCATGGTCTCGTTCCAATCGGTTTTGAACCAGGATCTCTACACACCTACATCATTGTTTGATCACATTATGGATAATCCGGAGATCTCTTCATTAAAATTTAACTGTAAATTGTGTACCCCTTTAGCATATTTTAATTTATGCATTCGAGATATTACATAATCATGTTATATTGCTAACTTTTTCTCTAGAATGAAAATGTTGAGTAAGACACCTTTTTACATCTTTGCCCATACATGATTTTATTTTTATACTTCGTATCTCATTGTATTTTCCATGTTTTTTTTAAGTTTCTTATTTGTATTTTAATTTTTAAAATATTTATTTTATCAATTTTTCATAATCTATATAACTAGCTAGAATAATATTAAATAATTTATTTTTAAAGTTTTTATATCCGGTTTCTGTGAATAATACTTTGGATGTAAAGTTTGAAATTCATATCTAAATATCTTTATAATATTAAATTAAGTTTTGGTAAAGTATTAATTATTATTTAAAAAATAATATGATAAATAATGATATATAGATTATAATTTTTTATAGAATAATTTTTTAAAATATCTATATATTTTTCAAAATTAATTAAGATAATATAAAATTAATTCATATTAATATATTAAAAAATTTATTATTTTATTTTAATGACATTGATATTTTGATAGATTTGTTTATATCTAGAATTTCAATTTATATAAATAAAGTTATTTTACATTAAAATTTATGACAATATTTTTTATCTACGTGTTTTAATTTTAATATTTTTATCTACATGCTTTAAGCTTAGGGAAGTAATTTTTTCATCTAAGGTATAATGATGGACTTATCTAATGCTCAAGGTACATTGAATGATACTTAGCTTGTAATTTTAATACTTTTTATCTACATGCTTTAAGAGTAAGGGTTTTTCTAAGTTTTTTCTTCCACTAACTTTGTATTGAGACAAAGTACATATATTTGGTAGTATTATATTGGTTAACTCTACATAGTAGAGTTTGACATTAAAAACCATTTTGCATTCAAATAATCTTTCTATTAAGATGCTCTACTATTTTATAAGTTTAAATAATAACTCTTTTTTTTTTTTGATTCTCTCTATTAAAACTAAAATGCCTTATCAATTTCCATAAAACATTCCACATTTATTAATCACTTACTAAAAACTAAATCCAAAATCCAAAATCCGAAGACCAAACTTATATAAAATAAACTACCTGGCACTTAACCAACCCAAACCTCATAATTCACATTAAAAAAACCCCAAAACATCATAAAATCCAATGATTCTCATAACCTCATGCCTAGCCCATATTTTTTTAGAAGTTGTCTACCCAGCGTAGGAAATAGCTAGAACTGTAGTTTTTTGTTGGAATCCGGTAAAATAAAATTCAAAAAATCAGGTAGTTGGAGTGTTTGGAATCAATTTTTGATAGTAGAAATAGATTCAGCACTATCAAAAACCCATAAAACACTCAAAATACTAAAGTTTAACAACTCTAAACAAAATTCTGATAAAATCTTTGTTGAATTTTTTCAAAATCTTTACCCAATTCTAAATCATTCTATTGCTTTTTTTTAATAACCTAAAACAATGAGAATATTTTAATTATGGAATATCTACTCAAACTTATCCATTATTCCCCATACTAATTATCCAATTGATTGCTTATAAAAATATAAATATCCAATGCACTTCAAAATTAAACTTTAAACTTCCTTGAAAGACAGCACTCCAAGCAAACATACCCTTCGGTAAAATGACAAAGCTGTACACAACTTTCCCCTCTGTACCCACCCTGGCACCCTCATGCTCCGGAAAACGGACTCTTTTCCTGCCTCATGATATCAAAACAAGAAGCCACCAACGGCATTGTATTTGCGGTTTCTCGATAGCGGATCTTCCTTTCACCATTGTTTTTTTCGTTGCCGTAATCTCACGCTGCTGTATTTTAAACTCCAAAACAGGGGGTGGAGGTGGAGGTGGAGGTGGAGATGGATTCTCCCTCTCCGGCTCCTCGTTTTACTTGAATATGAGGACACAAATAAGATAAAAGCTTGTAACTCAGTATGCTCTCGCAGTCCTTTATTTATTTTTATTAAGCAGACATAGACTGTACGTTTGTGTTCGTTGGATCTCTTTCAGTGCAAATAGATAATATGGATTCCCACGTTACTGCAGCAGACTTGGCGTGTGACAGGGAGCAGTATTCCGGCGATGGTCACAAACCTAAAAAATCTGATACTGCTCAGAGGCAGCCAGTAATTCCCCCAAGCTCTTGACCTGCCACAACAGCAACATATTTCTGTGATAAAAATAATAGCATGTATCTGTCTGTATATTTGATTTATAGGGTTACTCATGTTATGGTATTGATTGGTTTTGTATTATTGCAGTGTTAGTGTTTTATGTTCTGCATGCGCGCAGCCCCGGTGGGAGAGCGAGTGGAAGTTCAACATAGAAGATGGGTTGGCCGTCAACAACAACACTAACAAGAAGTCGTGTAAAACTGGAGATGCAATGAAAGGCAAAGCAGGAAAAGGAAAGAAGATGTCAAGGGGTATGGGAAGGGTATTTTATCATAGGCCGGCGTGTGTTCTGCTCTCTCCTTGAAAGATTCATGTACCCCACAATTTTTGTTTTTTTTCCAGAAAGGCTAAATCTGAGTCATACAGAGAGATCTGTATTGAACTGGTTTGATGATTATTTTATAGGTGTAAGTCCCAAGGGGCAACCTGAGTTTGGATGTATGTATGGTTTTACCAAATTTATGTATATTTTTTCTGTTATTCCACTTATGGATTGGTCGATCTGAGAGTTATTCAAATGGATTCATGGTTACATAAGTTAATTGGAAACATTTATGTATGGCCTCGTAACAAGTAGAAAGGAGCTGAACACTGTTTTATTTTATTAATTTGATTAGATTCGTCGCATTAATGCTTCTTAACAGATCCCAATATATACTGTTATGTTGATTAGTAGTTCATAACAGCTAGATCATGACTAATTATGTTAACCACAAATTAAAAATAAATTTAGACCAAGTCACATCGAATTGAAGCATGTACTCATGTACACAAGTAATTTTCTAGTGGGTTTAGTTCACTTCACAACGAGGAACAAGTTTATCAGTTTGAGTTGCTTATCATTTATCAATTTGAATTGGTTAAGAGTATGTATTCTCTTAAAAAGTCATATGTTTAAAACTAGAGAGGTAGAGTATGTATGTTTTTTTAAATTTAGCAGTTATAAAGAGTCTCATAAATCAACAATTTAATGGGAAATGTCTTTTGTTTGACGAATCGGGAGTTGATGGGACAGCTCCCAGACTACCCCCTCCGGAAACCCCGCACTTCTCTAGCATTCAGGTGGACCCCGCCCATGACGCCGACGGCAAGACCTCCCAGTGGACGGCGACGACAACAACTCCTCCGATGGACCCTGCGCCCCTGCCTCCGCCAGCTTTCTCCCTCCGTGCCGCTCCTCTCCCCTTCGCCACCCCCACGACACCACCACTCCTGCATGCGCAGGAAATTTGAAATTTGAACGTTGAGCCCTTTCGCGTCGGTAATAACATATACTGCCCATCATTCTAGTTCATTCACGCCTCCGAATGTGCTCAAGAATGTTGTTCCAGTAATCTTTTCCATAGCCAAGATTAGCAATGGAGCTTGGGTCTTCTGGAGCGAGTTCTAAACATATTGCAGGCTCACAACTCGGACCTTCAGATAAGTACTATTGCAGCAAATCAGTGTTCAGGTCGACATGGCTGCTTATTTCAGAGCTCAAATTGCCATGGCTGCTGATTTCATTGGAGACAAAGTGTGTGATAGAATAATTGCAGTATTTGCTTGAGAATATTAGATCATGGAAGCTAGATGGAATGAGGAGATTTGGGTAGCTCGGATTCGATCCTACGTTAGTTTTGTTGTCGTTGTTGATATTCATTCCAGTAAAGTGCTCGCACAAAGGCTTCTTCTATAGGTACTCATAGAAGGGTTATTGGTGCCTGAGCAGAATCGAATGGTGAGACAGAGGGAGCATATCTAAGGACTTGACAAAGCTCAGAGACAACATAGGAGACTCGATCAGGTGATCAATGTGAGAGGAATTATTAGTCGAAGCACTACTCATGGTGCTTTTGGTGTTATTACCGTGTAACATTATCATGTTAAGCACGTCTAAGCCATTGTTGTTGCCCATCATCCATAAACCCTTGGGAGCTCTAGGGTTAAGATTCCTCTCCCGGTGGCGGGCTTCGGCTTCTAACCGAGCGTTCTCCCACTGTTTCTTGTGGTTCAGGGCCTTGAACTGCTTGGACTTCTAACCGTCATTCAAATTCAGAGGGCTGAATGTGGCCTTGTGGGTCACAGGATCAATTCCCATTATCAACAACTACTTCCTTAGACGCGTGTTCAAGTAAATATTTATCTCGTTGTTTGTTCCCTTTGGGAGATGAGTAGCGATGGTGGACCACCTGCACATAAAATCACAGTACTGTAATTTAAACAGAATTGATGTGCAATCTAAATGACAGTGAGGAAAAACTATGAATCTTTATTACTAGCCAAGAAATAAAAGTCAAAGTGAAAAAACCAAGTTGGAAATAAGCTCACTGAAACTCTGTCTGTGTATAAAAGGCTGGTAGTATTACAATGTAGTAAGTTACCTGCAATGGCTGATTGTACTTGGAAAACCATTAAACTCACGATTACCAGCTTCGTTGAACAATACATTTTAATAGAGAAGGATTTCCTAAGACGTTCTTTATGATTGGCAGGTGGAGTATAAAAACTCAGTTTTAATTGGAAATGTATATATTATTATTGATAAAAGATGAGATGGTTACAATTGAGAGAGGCCAAGGCTTTAAATACAACCTTATGGCATCCCTTGGTGAAGGGGTATGATCTTTGATCATTCCCTTTTACTTAAATAAACCTAAGACAACCTAGGACAATTACACTAAATAATAATTAATAAATTATACATAACATTGCCCCTCTCTTAAAAGATGATTTGTCCTCAAAGCATATGCAACGCCAGATGTTGTTGATGAAATGCTTCAGTTTCCCAAGAGGCTTCTTCTTTGAGAAAATCCTTCTGCTTGATCAAGTATTTCGTGATAACATGAGATCGTAGCTTCTTTTCTCGGGTAGATAGGATACCTTCGGGCTCCAAAAGGACCCTTCCTTCATCATCTAAAAATGGAAGTGTCATTTGGGTTGACTGGTGGTCACCAAGTGCTTTTTTCAAGCAGGACACATGGAAGACGTTGTGAACACGACTTGTATCGGGAAGGCTCAAAGCATAAGCGACTTGACTGATCTTTTTGTTGATTTGATACGGTCCATAGAACTTTTGGGCTAATTTATGTTTCCCTTTTTGTTTCAAGGAAAATTTCTTGTAAGGTTGGAGCTTGACAAACACCCAGTCTCCAACTTCAAATGATCGCTCAGTTCTATTACGGTCAGCCTGTTGCTTCATACGATTTCGTGCAATATTCATATTTTCTTGTAGGACTTGGACGATCTTTTGGTTTTCTTCTAGTTGGTTTTTAACCACTGGTAGGTTTGACTGGACTGAAGTGAGATCTTTCCATTTTGGGGGCTCATATCCATACAATGCTTGGAATGGAGTCATTTTTGCTGATGTATGGTAAGTAGAATTATACCACCATTCAGCGAGATGCAACCATTGAACCCACTTATTTTGTTTTTTTGTAGCATAAAAACGTAGGTAAGCTTCCAAACATTTATTGACAACCTCTGTTTGTCCATCTGTTTGTGGGTGGTAAGCTAAGATCATGTTTAGGTAGGTTCCTATATGTTTGAACAATTCTTTCCAAAACTTTCCCTTAAATTTTGCATCTCTGTTGCTCACAATGACTTTCGGAAATCCGTGTAGTTTATAAATATTATTGCAAAATATCTCAACAATTTGCTTTGTAGAGTTTGTTTTCTTTATAACAATAAAGTGAGCATATTTAGTGAGTCTATCGACTACTACGAAGATCTTATCCTTTCCATCAGATATAGGTAACCCTTCAATAAAATCCATTGATATTTCTTCCCATTTATGATTTGGAATATTTAAGGGATGAAGTAACCCAGTTGTCATAATATTTTCACTTTTATTTCTTTGACATTTGTCACATTCTGCTACATATTTTTGAATATTGTGACTCATACCCTTCCAAAAAAATGACTGACGTGCATTGTAGTAGGTTTTAAAATATCCTACACGCCCGGATGCCATGGAATCATGTGATTCCTTGAGTATTTTTAATATAAACTTAGAATTGGGGTGTAGATAAATTCTTCCTTTGTACCATAAGATATCGTTCTTCCATTCAAATTTTCAGTTCCCTGGGAACTTATTGATTATAGCCAACATTTTTGGATCTTTGGCGTACTCACTTCCAATCTCATTAAGCCATTCAGGAACAACAACCGAGACTGCAAGTAGTGTAGGTTCTTCGTCCTTCCTAGATAGGGAATCTGCTACGACATTGTCTTTCCCTTTCTTGTGTAATATCTCCATGTCGAAGGCGTCAATTTTTTCAATCCACTTTTGTTGTTCTTCAAAGAGTGTTTTTTGTTGGAGGAGATATTGAAGACTCTTATGATCTGTTCGGATGGAAAATTTACTCCCTAACAAGTATTGTCTCCATTTGGCCAATGCGTGCATAATTGCGAGCATTTCCTTGTTGTATGTGGATCTGAGACACTCTCCCTTATTGAGCTTCCTGCTTTCAAAAGTGATAAGGTGCCCTTCTTGCATTAGTACTGCACCTATACCAAATCTTAAGGCATCACATTCAATGATAAAAGGTTTAGAGAAATTGGGAGTTGCCAATACCGGTGCATTAGAAATTACTTCCTTCAATTCTTCGAAACACTTTTCTGCTTCTTCATTCCATTGAAACGAATTTTTCTTTAAAATATTTGTAAGAGGTACAATTCCGTGTACATAGTCTTTAATAAATCTTCGATAGTATCTTGTTAATCCTAAGAATCCTCTTAGCTTGGATATATTCACTGGTTTATTCCATTCCCTTATAGCCTTGATTTTAGAAGGGTCCACTTTTACCCCTTCATGGGATATTATGTGTCCCAGATATTCGACTTCTTCTTTTCCAAAGGTGCATTTGGATTTCTTAGCATAAAACTGATGATCTTCTAATAACATAAGAACTTTATCCAAGTGCTACAAGTGCTCTTTCCAAGTTTTACTATAAATTAAAATATCATCAAAAAATACTAGTACAAATTTCCTAAGGTATGGACGAAATAATTCCTTCATAGTAGCTTGGAACGCAGCTGGTGCATTTGTTAACCCAAACATAATTACTTTAAACTCGTAGTGACCTTCGTGCGTTTGGAACGCATTTTTTGGTATATCTTCCAACCTGATTTTGATATGGTAATAACCTGACCTTAAGTCTAACTTAGAGAAGTATCTTGCGCTATGTAGCTCATCTAGCATTTCATCGATAAAGGGGATTGGAAACTTATTTTTTATTGTTATCTTATTTAATCCTCTATAGTCAATGCATAGTCAGAACAATCCATCCTTCTTTCTTACCAATATAATTGGGGCAGCATATGGACTCTTGCTTTTTGAGATGACCCCACATTTTAAAAGGTCTTGGATTATCTTCTCAATTTCAGTCTTTTGGTGATGCGGGTAGCGATAAGGTTTGATGTTGACAGGGTCTGATCCTACCTTGACTTCTATTGTATGTTCAATTTCCCTGTTAGGAGGAATTTTCATTGGCACGTCTTGGAATATTTTTTCGTGTTTTCGAATTAGTCCTTGTACTTATGGTGACATTTCGTTGATCATTTTTGTATATATTATCTCTAACTGATGACATTGTACTATATAGGCTGGTGCTCCTTTTCAAATCATCTTCATCATCTGGGATGACGATATGATTTGATTTTATGGTGCTTGGAATCCATATAACTTGTGCTTCTGCCCTTCCTGCTTAAAGCTTATAAATTGATTTTGATGGTTGGCAAAATAAGTACCTAAGGTTTGTAGCCATTGAATTCCTAAGACCACAACTACTCCTCCTAGTGGTACGGTATAGAATGGAGATTCTAAACTAAAGTATTTAATCTGTAATTTGACCATATGGCATTTCCCTACCTGCACAATCTTCTTACCATCGGCCACCATTACCTTCATATTAGGCATGGGAAAATTAAAGATGTTGAGTCTTTTGACCATGGTTGAATCTAGAAAATTGCGGGTGCTACCAGTGTCAATGAGAACTATTACGTTGTTTTTCTTAATATGTCCTCTTAATTTTAGTGTCTAAGGTTGTGATATACCTGTCATAGCCGATAACGACACTTGCGGAATACTTTCGTCATCTACTTCTGGAGAGAACTCTGGGGTGTCTTTCATTCCTTCCACATCTGAATCATCATTGTTGGAGTCATTAGTTGCTTCACAATTATACAAAATTCTTTCTTTTCCATTAGCACACCTGTGCTTAGGGTCCCACTTTTCGCCACAACGTTTGCACTTACCCTCTCTCATCCTTTGTATTTCCATGTTAGATTTTTCTCCTTCATGAAGATGTGGTGAAACATATTTTATGTTATCTACATTTGTAGATTGAGGAAACCTTCGTCTCAAATATACTCTTTCTGGTTTTGACCAAAATAACCTTTCAAATTTCTTTTCAGCAGCTTTTGCTTTTTGTCTTGCTAGTTCTACTAATGTAATGGAAGCTTGAGCTCTACTTGTATATGGGTTTTAAGTCCTGAGACGAAATACTGGATTAAACGAGATTCTGACAATCCAGGTACTCGTGTCGCTAAGGTCTCCCATTCTTGAGTGTACTCATCCACATCTCATTTTTGGCGTAATTTGATTAATGTTGAAAAAAGCTCTTCTTCCTGATGCAGGAGCATCAAGCTCAATTTTTTCATTATTTAATTATGTAATAAGGGGGGTGAGACACTTTAATTATTTTATTAATTAAATTGTTTATTTTAATAAATTAAGAGAAAAGGTGAGGATTTTTGTATATATTCTTTTAATAATTAAAAGGATATGAGTGAAATAGAATTAGGTAGCAAATTTAGGGAGTAGGAATTCTATGTATGGGACTTTGTTGAGTCCACACCTAGAATGAATCCAAATTAGATTTATTTGAGATTTGTAGGGAGAGATTATTGGAATGGATTAAATCCATATTTATGTACAAATAAGGGAGTTGTGTAAGGAAGACTATAAGCTGAGAGAGAGTGGGAAGTGAGGAGAATGTGAGGAATGATTGGAGAACTTTTGTAAAGGGCCAAGAGCTGAGAAGCTCTCCATTGTAATATATGGCCAGAGGATTTTTATATTTTATATCTGTAGATGATTTAATAGCTCTTTCTCCTTCGTGTGAATTTTAAGTTGAATATTTTTATGGTTTTATGTGAGGAAAAATTGAGCATTTTCATATTGAGTGAAGCAATGAATTTTATATGCTAGGATCTGCTTTCTAGCAGAATCCCTGCATCATTTGGTGTTAGAGCTTGTTAAGATGCCTGTTTTGTATATCTATATATATATATATATATATATATATATATATATATATATATATATGTATGTATGTATGTATGTATGTATGTATGTATGTATGTATGTGTATAAAGGTGTGTGTATGTATGATGGTGAATGTAGATGTGATCGTTCAGCTCATATTAAAAAGGTCATCATGAAAATTAAGCCAATTCAATGTTGCAATTTTGTGGATGAACTAATGCAGAGTTTTTTTTAGTGGTGCAGGACAAAGCTTAGAGCTCATTGGAGTGCGTTCCCATTATCATGGACATAGACCATTTTTTGTTACATACATTGGCAACTGATCAACATTATATGATAGAAATGGGCCAGCATATCATTGTGTTGTTGTCAGACCGCAGATTTTTTTGTTTTGGTCGTGAACAGACCACAATCGTGGAAGCACGACTGCGCTCACACTTTGTGATCTCCTACGTTATCGTAATGTATACCAGTCCACTAAACTAATGTGGAGACATCAATTATAGGTAACCATTCAACCATTGAAGGGACGTGAGCCAACGAAGGTGCAGAGGGCATACGCAGCCATCAGAGGACGTGAGAAACAAGAACGCAGAAGCCATACTCAGCATCGTAGCAATCAAATGTTGCAAGATCACTCACCGGGGGGAGGCATGAATAAAAACGTAATGTTTGGAGGAAAAACAGAATTTGTAATACTGTGAAGTGGAGTTAAGTCATGGTGTTGCATTGGTAAATGTGCACGCTGTGGAAGCGGTGGCCACCAATGTTGATGGAGCGAGATACCAGAAATCGTTACCATTGTGAAGGGATGGGCAGCATGTAAATTGAACGTTGTGACTGGATGGTAAGAAACGCATTATTAGACAATGTTTCTTTGTGTGATTCGGATGTGGTAATAGATCTCCAATGATGTTGTGAGTGGAGGCTTCAATGAAGCTAAAGAAATTAAAACTTAGTTTATACAGTTTACCGTCTTCATATTTTTGAATTGGATTTGAGAATCAGCATTGCACATTTATTTATAAATGTATGAAGTCTTGTGGAGCTGTGTAAAGCATATTATTCCATTCTTATGGAAAATAGGTTGTTTTGGTTCTGAATTAATAAACATTGTGGGGATTAAAATGTATGTAATTGATAAAGTATCGAAGAAGAACATGTAGAGTTGCCAGTTTGTAGAGATCAATTACATCGTCCTGAGAATATAAGTACAATCTCATTAGAAATTGTGTAGCTACTACCTTTGCAGTGAAAGTGTAGGACTATTTAATTTTCCTACATCATAATGTGAGGGTTTTGACATTTGCGTGAATGGAATTTGTGTGGAGTTGGGTTAGTGGAAATAGTTCTTTTTGAAGATTTAGTTTTTTTTTAGAATTGCAGAAAATGCATGATTGATGAAGAAATTAAAATGGGATCGAACTTTGAATCCGAAAAGATGATAGCACATGGAGATACAGTGCAGATGAGAGATGGAATAAGATCACACAGAGATCTTGAAGGTGAGCTGATATGTTTTATTTTAACTCTAGTTTTTTTTGAAGATGATAGTTGCAAAATACAGGTTACAGACAGTTGAAGGGAATCTCAATAAACAAAGATCACAGTTTTAACAGTACTGATGAAAGAGACTAGTAATAGTTTCTGAATGAAAGCAAAGTGTGGGCAGAACCTTGAAGAATTCCAACGGATATTGGATAAGAAGGACAGTTGTGTGCACATGAGTTGAAGCGTAGAGAGAGTAGAGAGATGCTCAAAGATGTCCAGAGAATAGAGAACCATTGCTTGTCAAATACCAAGTCTAGAGGGAGGATTGGTGAGGTAAGTGGCAGCAGGGAAGACTACTGTTGCAGATGTTGAGGTAAAATTGAATGGAAAATGAATGAAAATGTGCTAATCCAGGATGCCATGAAGAGAAACATGCATGTCTATTTGAGGAGGTTTATTATGCATAGTGTGATGATTTATTATGCATAATGTGGATTCTTCACAGTTTTGGTTAAGTTATTTTAGACAAATCTTGTAGTTGGGAAAAGAAGAATTATTTTGATTGGTGATTGGAAATATAATTGTTTGATATTGTAAACCTTTGTTTTTACCATCATGTGACGGCATTTAAGGAGGTGATATTCAGGATGAAAACAATGTACGAGTTATACATCATTCATCAAATAAGTTGCTTGTTCTCTGTACACATGTAAAGAGATGTGAATTGATGTTGCATGGTGTATATAAGTGCAGGGAAATTTTTACATTAAGATGACGAACTTGTGAGCATACAAGTATTGACAGTGACAAAGATGGCACAGAAGAATGGAGACTAGAGAGTTGAGAGAAAGTTTTATTAATAACCTTAATAAGAGCATGAGGTATGATAATTCAGGAAGGTACTTTTAAATATTAAAGATTGAATGGTTTATTTATTTTCACCTTAAAATAAATCTTAGAAAACCTGAATTGCAATTCAACTAAAGACTTCAGTATCATGTGAAATGATAAGGCAAATTGATGATTTTTCATAAGAATGAAGTATGAAAGAGGGTGAAGATTTACATCCTAAATGTATTAGGGGTGTATGTTTATTGAAGAATTGTATAATTTCAATTAAGTCAAATTATCCACTATCATTGTTATTGGGAAAAATCTTGAAGTGAAAACAGATGTTAGAGTCAAATGAAAGTTTGGATAGTTCAAATTGAGATTGAGTATTTTCATCCAAAATGAAAAATTAGTGTAAGTTTGAAGTCAGAGAGTTGTAAGATTGGTCCAAAGTTTGAATGTAATTTGGTGCATGATCGGTGGAGCCCAACACCCAAAGAATTGGTTATTGTAACACATGAATTACTAAAGTGTTGTTTGCAGCAAGAGAGTTTCCAGAGATTGGTTCCAAGACAGAGAACCAAGAGAAGCCAAGCGCAGGAGGAGAACATGCATTTTGATGAATGACAAGTGTGAAGGATTGCTGAGAAGTGGATTAAATGCAGACCACACATGAACAGATGCAGTTCACAAAGAAGGGGAAGATGACTGTTGATAGTCATTTCTGAAGATCTAGTGATGAACACAGCAGAGGGGAGAAGAGGGAAAATTCCAAGGTAAATGGCATATGTCAAAAGTTGACGGATGAAGAGTACAAGCAGGAGAAGGCTGAGATAACAATTCACCTTGAATTGTTAATGAAGTTGTTGCAGGAAAATGTGAAAACCAAGACACATGGTTGGACCATGAGAAAGAAGGTGAAGTGGAAGAAGCTACACGCAAAGAGGGAAAAGAAGGTAAACATAGAGTTGATGGAAGAGCTGAGGAAGCTCAAGCAAATTTTGAGTTGTGAAGAACTCAGAGAGGTTGAGTTAAAATTCGATGTTTCCATTTGTGGCATGGAACATGGTGCAATTCTGGGTGAAGAGATCAGTGAGGAAGATCTCATGAACTATTGGGATAGTTCAGAAGCATCTGAAGATGTGTTAGCGAGAGAAACATATGAGGCCATGAAGCCTTACATTTTTTCTCATAGTTTATGTATGTTTGCAGGATGTGTGAAAGATGGTGAGCAGTCTGATGGAACTACCAAAAAGGAGAATGAAACTCTTGAGGTAAAGTCTGGTAGAGAATTCCTTTCAGAGAAGGAAAGTGTAGATTGGTTAAAGTAGGAAGAAATCATAAATGAATTCTTATTTGGGGTAAGACAGCAAGTCAAAGTTGTTGTGGAACATGAACAAAGTGGAAATGCCGAAGAAAAATTCCAAGGAGGTAAACAAATGTAGTTGTTTAATGAAATTGCTGACAAAAGTTTACAATGTAATGATGTTGAAACCAGGACAATTCAGGAATATTGCGAAAGGAAGAGTGGAAGTAGTGATGAGACAGAAGATAATTTTACAGAGGAAATGAATCAAATGAAGGATTCAGAGCAACAAAGAGAGATGTCAACTAAAGCATCCAGTGAGACCACAAGGTCTTATGATTTTAAGACTAATGATTTGTGTGTGATTGCAGGTACATCAGAGGGTGTTGAACAAACTTTGAAGTTTGTTAAAGAAGAAGAGTTAAATATAAAATCTATTCAGAATGATGCTGAGGTAGCAAGATCTCAGAAAGAAATGAAGTAGAGGGGTCTCATGGAAATATTCAGTAGAATATTGAAGCAGAGGAAGAAGGACCATCTGATTATTGGTCAACAACAAATGAAGGTATGGAAAGTAGTGTAAAGTTTCCAAGTTATACTCCAATTGAGATTGTTAAGTTATATAGAAAGCTAGATCTTCAGAGAAGAGAGTTGGAAAAGCAGAGGATCTATACTCAGGGTGAGTTGCTGAAACAGAAATACAAAGATATTGTTCTAAATAATAATCAAGAAACAAAAATTAAGGAGGTAGGAATGATTCAGCAATTCAAAGAAGTTCATTATTGTGAACCAGAACAGGGAGACATTCTTGAAACAGGTGATATGGAGGAGGGACTAGCTGATAGTCTCATGGAGGATTTAAATCAGCATACTGATGTACTGATTGAAGAATAAATTTCCGAGAAGCATACTGAAATGTTTCCAGAAGAGAAAGGGGCACTGAGGCCTTAAGTTTTTTATTTTAATAATTGTTTTTTGAGTATAGGTTTTATTGCAGATGCTGGAGAAGATCTGTTGCACAGATAAATTAGACTGATAAGGAGAATAATGATGAAAGTATCCCAAAAGCAGAAAGCAGTAGAAAACCAAACAAGAAGCGGCAAGAGGAAGACAAAAGAATACTGTGAAAGCATAGCCAGTGGGGAAATGAAACATAAAGTGGAGACCTAGAAAAACAAAACAAACAAAAGCAGTAACAAATGAAGAATTGCAGCACAAGATATGGGATCCAAGAAAACAAAGATCCGAAACACATGATCAGGCGATCATGGCTAAATTTCAGCCTTTTGGGATTCTGATACGGGAGAATCAAGCTCAACTTTTTCATTATTTAAATATGTAATAAGGGGGGTGAGACACTTTAATTATTTTATTAATTAAATTGTTTATTTTAATAAATTAAGAGAAAAGGTGAGGATTTTTGTATATATTCTTTTAATAATTAAAAGGTTATGAGTGAAATAGAATTAGGTAGCAAATTTAGGGAGTAGGAATTCTATGTACGGGACTTTGTTGAGTCCACACCTAGAATGAATTTAAATTAGATTTAGTTGAGATTTGTAGGGAGAGATTTTTGGAATGGATTAAATCCATATTTATGTATAAATAAAGGATTTGTGTAAGGAAGAAGCTAAGTTGAGAGAGACTGGGAAGTGAGGAGAATGTGAGGAATGATTGGAGAACTTTTGTAAAGGGCCAAGTGCTGAGAAGCTCTCCATTGTAATATATGGCCAGAGGATTTTTATATTTTATATCTGTAGATGATTTAATAGCTCTTTCTCCTTCGTGCGAATTTTAAGTTGAATATTTTTATGGTTTTATGTGAGGAAAAATTGAGCATTTTCATATTGAGTGAAGCAATGAGTTTTATATGCTAGGATTTTCATTCTAGCAGAATCCCTGCATCACTTCATTTATACCTTAAAATATTTTAAAGAAGACGTCCTTAAATTTCATCCAACTAATAGCAAACGTCGTCTTTTTCCACCACATATACCAATTATATGCTTCTCCTTCCATTTTCATGGAAGCGTGCTTAATTTTTTCGTTATCACTGTTAATGTCGTAAATCTCAAAATATTATTTGGCTTTATTAAGCCATGCAACACTATTTTTTCATTACCGTCGAACTTGGGTAGCTCGATTTTTTCTCTTCATTGGTATGCTAATGGTGGAACGAGAAGGGGGTATTGATTAGCAATTGCATTCCAAAGCTGCTTATTTTGAAAATTTGCATTACTATCTTCTTGATGGTGTGGGGATGATGTTTTATGAGAGTCAGTTTTTTCATGATGATCTTCTGAATTCCCTAAATCGGCTTGATTATGTTCACTATTCGGGAATATTGGTCCTTGCGTCTGATTTATCTTGTCGCAGATGTCGGTTAGCTTTTGCATTGCTTGGTTATGATTTTCTGTGGACTCGCTATGGTTTAGCCAAATGTGTCTTTCTATCCGATTTGTTGTATTTTGAAGCCTTTTGATGTCGTCGGAATGTCCCGTAACTTTACCCTCGAGATCAACTAATCTTTTGGAGAAATCATCGAAATTATTATTGATCTTAATCTCAAGATCAGTCAATTTTTTTTGGAATTCGGCCATCGACATTGATGAAGACATTGAGCGTGTATGAGGTGGTGAATATTTATCTGCCAATTTTTTTTTAAATAATAATAATAATTTATTTTTTATTTTTTATTTTTTAAATTATTATTATTATTATTATTATTTTATTCTATATATATATATATATGGATTGTAAATTATATAATATATATTTTATAATTATTAATAAAAAAAAATTGTTCACTTTAAAAAAAAAAAAAAAACCTGTCCCAATTCAAACGTCACGTTGTTTTAGACAAACTTGTTTGCTTTAACAAAATTACCTGTCACAGCGTTTACTGTGGATACGATTCACTGTTTGGTGGCGTATCACTGACACCGCTAGGGAGGGAAGATGTGCGGGGTTGGGAGCGTCATTGAAGAGGTGATATCAGTGGATGGTGGCAGTGACAAAGGGCGGCAGAAATGTCAACGTGGAGTGAGGGCGGTAGGGAGATGGTGGCGGGGATGACAGCATGGAGGGAGGGCAGCGGGAGTGACAACATGGAGGGAGGGCAGCAGAGAAAATGGCGGTGGGAGTGACACCGTGGAGGGAGGGAAGCAAGAAGGATGTTGGTGGGGATGATAACGGCGGGAGGAGGGAAGGGGGAACAACGTGGAGCGGGACAGTGGGGGGTGACGGCAGTGGGTGGCAACGGAGTGATCAAGGTGAAGATGACGGTGTGGGGAGGAGAATGGCGGAAGGCGGCTGACAGAGGGGAGATGACGGTGGAAAGGGACATTAGTTGAAGTGGCAACAGCGAAAGATAGAGGTAAGTGGAAGGGACGGTAGACATGAATTTAATGTTGATGCAGATTTTTATGATAGATGGCAGCCAACAACGATGGCGTATGGTGTTTTTTCAGGCAAGAAGATCGTTGCTCCGATACCAATGGAGTATAAAAACTCAGTTTTAACTGGAAATGTATATACTATTATTGATAAAATATGATATGGTTATAATTGGGAGAGTCCAAGGCTTTAAATAAAGCATTATGGTGTCCCTTGGTGAAGGGGCATGGTCACGATCTTTGATCATGCCCTTTTACTTAAATAAACCTAAGACAACCTAGGATAATTATACTAAATAATAATTAATAAATTATACATAACATTGCCCTTCTCTCAAAATATTCTTTGTCCTCAAAGCATACGCAACGCCGGTGTTGTTGACGAAATGCTTCAGTTTTCCAAGAGGCTTCTTCTTTGGGAAAATCCTTCCACTTGATCAATTATTCCGTGATAACACGAGATCGTAGCTTCTTTTCTCGGGTAGATAGGATACCTTTGAGCTCCAAAAGGACCCTTCCTTCATCATCTAAAAATGGAAGTGCCGTTTGCACTGACTGATGGTCACCAAGTGCTTTTTCCAGGTAGGATAAATGGAAGATGTTGCGAACACGACTTGTATCGGGAAGGCTCAAAGCATAAGCGACTTGACTAATCTTTTTGTTGATTTGATATTGTCCATAGAACTTTGGGGCTAATTTATGTTTCCCTTTTTGTTTCAGGGACAATTGCTTGTAAGGTTGGAGCTTGACAAACACCTAGTCTCCAACTTCAAATGATCGCTCAGTTATATTGCGGTCAGCCTGTTGCTTCATACAATTTCGTGCAATATTCAGATTTTCTTTTAGGACTTGGACAATATTTCAGTTTTCTTCTAGCTGGTTTTTAACTGTTGGTAGGTTTGACTGGACTAAAGTGAGATCTTTCCATTTCGGGGGTTCGTATCCATATAATTCTTGGAATGGAGTCATTTTTTATGATGTATGGTAAGTAGAATTATACCACCATTTAGCTAGATGAAACCATTGAACCCACTTTTTTTTTTTTGTAGAATAACAACGTAGGTAAGATTCCAAACATTTATTGACAACCTCTGTTTGTCCATCTGTTTGTGGGTGGTAAGCTGAGCTCATGTTTAGGTAGGTTCCTATATGTTTGAACAATTATTTCCAAAAATTTCCCTTAAACATTGCATCTCTGTCACTCACAATGACTTTCGGAAATCCATGTAGTTTATAAATATGTTTGCAAAATATCTCAGCAATTTGCTTTGCAGAGTTCGTTTTCTTTATAACAATAAAGTGAGCATATTTAGTGAGTCTATCGACTACTACGAAGATATTATCCTTTCCATCAGATATAGGTAACGCTTCAATAAAATATATTGATATTTCTTCCCATTTCTGATTTGGAATATTTAAGGGATGAAGTAACCTAGGTGTCATAATATTTTCACTTTTATTTCTTTGACATTTGTCACATTCTGCTACATATTTTTGAATATCGTGACTCGTGCCCTTCCAAAAAAATGACTGACATGCATTGTAGTAGGTTTTAAAATATCCTACATGCCCGGACTCCATTGAATCATGTGATTCCTTGAGTATTTTTTATATAAAATTAAATTGGGGTGTAGATAAATTCTTCCTTTGTACCATAAGATATCATTCTTCCATTCAAATTTTGAGTTCCATGGGAGCTTATTGATTATAGTTGACATTTCTAGATCTTTGGCGTACTCACTTTGAATCTCATTAAGCCATTCAGGAACAACAACCGAGACTGCAACTAGTGTAGGTTCTTCATCCTTCCTAGACAGGGCATCTGCTACGACATTGTCATTCCCTTTCTTGTGTAATATATCAGGGCATACGGTCCATAGCTTAATTGACATTGTCCATTGCATTGCATAGATTCATGAAAGCCTTCTTCTGAACTATTAATGTGCTACAAAAATATAGAGAAGTTTCTTCTTCATTGTTTGACCATTCCCAGGTCTATTGGTTGGGAGGGTAGAGCGGTAATAATGCAGAGTTTTGCCTCCGCTCAGGAAATATGACATGCTTTAGCATTTGTGTTAGTATTAAAAAACGAAAGTGTCATTATACGAGGAGAATTATACAACCACAATCCAATTCGTTCAATTATTTTATTTTTGGTCATCCATCCTTTAAATTACTATTAGAAATTTGATAAAACTAAAACAAAATTATCATAGACCTCCTTGGAAGAATTCATTTTTTGAATTGAAATAAGCAACTATCCATTCTAGAAATAGTGTCACATAACTCACCCAAACAAATGTTTTCAAAGCTCTAGAAGAATAGTGTACGTGGTTTGCTAAAGAAGAAACATTCAGAAAGTTCAGGATAGCTCTTTGAGCTTGAGTTTTCTTGCCATTGAAAATTGATGAGAGACTGCTTTTGGTGTAGCTCTTTGAGCTTGAGTTGTCTTCACATTGAAATTTGATGAGAGACTGCTTTTAGTGTAGGTGTCATTTCATTTATCCTAGCAGCAAGGCCTTTTTCACGAGAGGAAGGAAGCAATCCTTTTCAGGATAGTACTCTCTTGCATTGTCACAACTTTTTCTATTTAGTGGCAATGCAAAAAGTCTAGCATGCCTATGGAGCCAATGTGCCAAATAGTGAAAATCATAAAGTCCCATCCATAAGTAAAATATACCCAATTTTATCCACGTGTAATGTAACAAGGTTGAAAAAGAAAACTATCTGGTTGTAGAAGTTCCAACTGAGATTGGGATGAAGAATAGATTGAGAGTGTTGGATTTGACAAGGAATCATTTGAATGCGACAATACCCCTACATCAAGAAACTTATACAAATGAGAGTGAATTTAGCAATATGTTAAACTTATACATTCCATAGCAAACTTAGCAATATGTTGATAGGAAAGGCCATAACCACTGTAAACTCTTCATTGGCATACGCTACATGGCATGTAAGGGTTTTCAGACCCTGCAAGCCTACCTCCCAGGCATTGCAACGCTGAGTAAAAATTATTTTATAATGGAAATATGTTGATAGTAGATGTCTAGATATTCTATTCTAGTTATGTCATTTGTTAATTTAAATTGAGATTACTGCTAGCAGACTTACATAAGCTGAATTTTGTTGTTTTCTAAATTAAAAGCTGAGATGTTTTCTTTTCATTCATGGAGCATTTTGTGTCGTAAGAGACCGAGTAAATCCCAAAACTGTTGCCAAAGAGATTTGTAGCTATAACCTGCAATTATTGCAGTGATTTGTATCCCAAAAGCATAATACAATGGACAGAAGCTAAGTGGGACAAATCTGGAGTGTGATTTTCCAATGTATATTTTTAACTGCATCACATGGAAGATTTCTCTTTGAAAAAAAACATGGAAATATTATTATTTTTTATGTGCAATGACAGATTTGGGTAACTAGATATTTGATATGCATATAATTTTTTTTCCTATAGGCTCTGGAAAATGGTTTTCCAGCGCCTACAGGAAAAAAAATATAAATGCATATCAAATATCTAGTTACCAAATATTAATGCACAAATATGCTTCATATTGCATGCTTCAATTTTTGTTAAAAAAATTCGTTTAAAAAGATGATTTGTCAGTTCTTTCAGAAGATTTTGCATCCTTTATTGTTCAGATTTCCTTCTAAACAAGTAACTATGAATTAAGGGTGTTTCAGAATTCGATAGTGTAGATAGTCATTATAGGCTTGCTAGCATTATTAAGGTTTTTGGAAAAATATTGTATTTAAATTTCAAATACTTTTGGGATAGACACTCCACCCATGATCCTCTTATATTATTATTATATCACATAATTATTTGTTTAAAAGATTTAACAGGATGCATGTTTGTGACACCAGGAAAATAATTTTGAAAAAAGATGTTAACTAGTTTTTGAGTTAAGCTGCTAACATGCTTTTATGCCATGGATGCAGACATTATAGGAACTCATACTATGCAAAAGTGGGAGGCTTAACAATTGAAGAAATGAACACTCTAGAGATAGAATTTATCTTCATGCAACGATTCCGATTGCAGGTGACTGTTAGTGTTTTCCAGAGCTAGTACTCACATCTTGAAAGAGAGATTGCATTGGGTGAAGGGTTCCAAATAGAGACAAGACTTCTTCGCTTGTGTAGATATCCATCAACAACAAGAAATATCTAGGAAGTCAAATCATGTAGGTAAGACAAATCCAAGAAGAAGAGAGTGGCCCCACTTATAGCTATGGAGAATGCTAAATTTAATTATCAGAGCTACCCAAATTCTTTTTTATTCTACTTCCACTTTTTTGATAGCCAGTCAGCTACCATTCCCTTTGTACATAAGATGAGAGGGCTCAATTTATATTGTATTGTAAGATATGTCTGACAAAGGATAATTAGCGTTCAGATGAACTCAGACAATGTGTCTGTAAACAGTGTCTATGAGAACCTGGTAATGGAGCACATGGTTTTTTTGTGAGTATTTACAGAAGAAGCCTTTGTGCGAGCACTTTACTGGAATCGATATCAACAATGACAACAAAACTAACGGGGGATCGAATCTGGGCGACCCAAATCTCCTCATTCCATCTAGCTTCCAAGATTCGATATTCTCAAGAAAACACTGCAATTATTCTAGCATGCACTCTGTCTCCAATGAAATCAGCGGCCATGGCGATTTGAGCTCCGAAATAAGCAACCATGTCGACCTGAACACTGATTTGTTGCAACAATACTTATCTGAAGGTCGAGTTGTGAGCTTGCAGTATGTTCAGAACTTGCTCCAAAAGCCCTGAGCTCCATTGCTAATCTTGGCTCTAGAAAAGATTACTAAAACAACTTTCTTGAGCACATTCGGAGGCATGAATGAACCAGAATGACGGGAAGTATATGTTATTACCGGCGTGAAAGTGCTCAGCGTTCAAATTTCAAATTTCCTGCACGTGTGGGAGTTGTGGCGTCGTGGGGGTGGCGGAGGGGAGAGGAGCGGCGTGGAGGGAGAGAGGTGGCGGAGCCAGGGCCACGAGGTCCATCGAAGGAGTTGCTTCTGTTGTCGTCCGTCGAGAGGTCTTGCCGTCAACGTCATAGGCGGGGTCCACGTAAAGGCCGAAAAAGCGCGAGGGTTGCCGGAAGGACCAGTCTGGGAGCTGTCCCATCAACCCCGGATTCGTCGAACAAAAAACACTTCCAATTTAATGTCTTGCTTGGCCGTAACCTCTTATATATTTATATGTACACGGTGGGTGAGGACCTTCAAATTATAATTAAGATTTAAGTTGAAGGGGTTATCTCTGCGGGCTCTCTATGTGTAAACTGTTCACTTTGACGAATCAACGAGCTTAAATTTCGTCCTACTCCATCCAATGGTATTTCACCAAGTGATTGATATTTGACTTCAGTCTAGAATTTCTTACTAGACATGATGAACGATGAGACATCTTCGTCTATGGCCACCAAGCTGGTGAGGACGCCAGGCTATTGGACTCCTGAATGTGACTACACAGGCAAGCCAACTGCAAAGTCTGATGTTTTCACTTTCGTGGTTGTTGTGTTAAAAGTGGCTACTCGCACACGGGTTTTGGAGTGAAACTCGCCACTTGTAGATGAGAATTTGATGGATAGCATATAGAATCTTTATGGGCAAGGAAGAGTTACGGAGATGTCCGATCTAAGATTGAACAACTATTTTGAGGAAGAACAGATGAAATAAACATTGATAAAGGGGCTTGCCTGCACACATATCACATCTGAATCCACAGCTACATCCATTGATCCCCCCAGCACTGCAAGTACTCATGAACCCCAATGAGCAGATGATGAAGCTTCTTTCTTCAAGTTCGTTGGCCATTTATGTAACTTCCCCACCCATAGTCCCACTTAATTCTCACCCTAGCATCAATG
>MU968317.1:9825033-9995178 GCA_034641835.2 Pinus albicaulis
TGTTCTAAGTGAAGAAACACCACACTCATGGAAGACTAGTTTATCCGTAGATTAGAATTCCTCATAACAGAGTGCTTCAATTGACATAACATTGGACATATGCCATGTGAGTCTAACTTGGCTTGGGTACCTAAAACCATGACAACCAATCCAAAGAAGAAAGTTACAGAAGTATGGAGAAGTGTTTCGGGGAATTAACACCCTAGAGGTTGGTTGGGATTCAACCTCCACAGAGCAGGGGCGTACTACTTAACAGAGACTCACACAATCATGCACGTTCATAAAAACTAAATAGAGCAGAATGAGAGGTTTACCCATTGGTCCTACGTTTGAAGTAGATCCACGTGGAGTTCAAACTCCCTGCAACCGTCCTTCCTCTTTCACCTGAAATACAAGAAGAAACCAGCACAAAGGACAAGTTGTACAATATATTTCTACTCTATATGTTAGTGAGATTCATATAAAATATTAAATAAATCATCATGAATGCTTGTATAAAAAATATTCTTCATACATTAAAGCATACACTAACACGTTTATTTCTGGAACAGCATGATACTTCTGTATTATAAAAATAGTACGTACAAAAGTAAGTGGAGAGATCACCTGATCCTTCCAAGGCCTTCGCAGACCGTCGTCCGGATCCGTCCAGCTCTTGCCTCGCTAAGACTCCTTCCAAATGAGTGCATACGAGATAACATATAAAGGGATGTGTATCTCAAGGAAACAAGGGTTTCCTGAAATGAACTGGGAAAGTGCAGGAGGCACGGGGAATCAGACTTGGATAGGGAACCAACAGAGTATAATATCAATACTTTCTCTCTCCCTTAGGCCATACACATGAGGTCTTTTTATAGTCCCTCCAAGTAGTTTCAGCAGTTGGAAACAGTTGGCCACGGGCTGGGGTGGTTGAACTACCTGAGTAACCATCAACCCAGCGCGAAATTAGAGATTTTTTATATATTTTTTAATCATTTTAATGGCATACGCGGAAAAGTCTAGCTGTACTCGCGTATACACGCGGAAAAGTATGGGCATAGTCGCGTATGAGGGATTTTCCACTGTTTTTAAGTGAATTTGTCCAAGTCTGTAGGAATGGGTGCCCAAAAAGCCATGTAGTAATCATGAATCATGTCAAGGTGAGAAATGATGCTATAACAGATGCCCCCTAATATATGAGGTCAGAAGGGGTACATGATGGCCGAAATGTATTATGCACATAGAAAGAACTTTGCAAGGACAAGAGAGGACTTCACCAGATTTCAGCCTGCCAAAAACCAATGAAAGAAATCAGAGAGTCAACTCATGCTGAGGCGGGCATACCCATGCTCAGTCAAAAATACATCATATGGAAAGTACTGAAATAGATCCAATATGTATACAAGTATAACTGAACTGAAAGTACATAGTGAATCATCTGAGCAGGGCCCGAAAATAAGTCTGAATCAATGTCCAAGTATCACATATAGAAAGCTGATCAAAAGATGGTGCAACTGGATGTCTGATCAAGTAACTAAATCTCCAAGTACCGGATCATAAGTGGTAGATCAAACGGTACAATCACGCAACTCGGGGACCAACATATAAGATGATGATGTGCTGAACTGCAACATATAAGGGTGGACGGCAACACTGGCAGAAACTGAAAGGACTGTCAACGGTGAACCGAAAAATGCTGATACATCCCGAGGTCTTCACCGATCACAACGGCACAATTCTACACAATGGGAATAAATGAGCTGAAGTCGACCATGTGAGAAATCGTTGGATTACCGGGCAATGATGTTTCCCGTTAACCAACGCGAGACAACCCACCGATAATGATAATGAGTGTCAAGGTGCCCCAGTACAATCCGACAAGTGTGAATGAATGAGTTGAAGTCGAACACTTGAAAGAATCTACCAATCAGGAGGCAATGATGAATCCCCACTGTCGATAGCGAAGAGTCTGCCACTGATGACTGCAAACCCTAAGGTACTGACAAAAAGACTCTAGACCTTATTCCCAGAGCAATGAGTCGGAGTCGATGGGAAAAGATCCGCTGGAAGGAAGGCATTAAGGCATCCCACATCAGTCCAGCGCGAGTGTAACCCGCAGGCCAAGATTTGGAAGGAATCGGACGAAGGAGAGTGATGGAACCAAAACCGAAGTACGTTTCCGACGTGCACAAGATGAAGCTAGCGCACGGAAGAAACCCTCTGAACCAACCAATAATGAAAGCCGACACAGAGGCGAGAAATCCACCGATAGGGTCAAATGGAAATCAAGGTACTGCACGAATCCCAAGTGTGATAATGTGTGCTGACGTCGAACACAGGGGAAACCACTCAGTCAAAGACCCATGATGATGATCAAATGCCGAGCACGAGGTCACCTATCAATGATGGAAATAGGCCCAAGGTGCGGCTCTAGGCTTGCTCTCAGAGCAATGTGTCGTAGTCGATAAGAGACAAACCCGCCGGCAAGAATTCAATGGGGACCTTCTCAAACCAGCACGAGCAGAAGATCAAAACATCTGATGTGATAGGACATGATACTGACAAGACCGGGAAGGCCGACTGAATAATGAGTCAAGAGACACCGCAAAATGGCCGACTCAGGCTAGACTTCCCTTGAACAAAAGCACGACTCTGTGATGACCATGGCAGTAAAAAGTGACACTGTATAAGTCTGTCTTGTAGGAGGCAAAACAAACTCTCCATATGATTGGAAGAGATAACCAACCGGGGGAGAAATGACAAGTGAAACATGGTAAAGGCTGAACCTAGGTCAAACTAGAACCATCCCAAATGAAGGAAATATATATAAATATATGTGCTTTGTTCAAGGGCGACAAACTGACTCTGTACTGCCATCAAAATAACGAAGATACATCCCGTTCCCGCTCTTTTTGTTATATTTTATTTTTTTGTCTTTTTCATATAATAAGCCTGAAAAAGAATAAAAGAATGCTATGATACAATGGATAGAACGAGTATCAAGAAATCAGATGCACTAGTTCCTGGGATTGGAACAATCCTATGCTCAATGCAAGGTGGCGAAAACTGGTAAGTGATACTCAGAGGAACGTTCCATCCATGGGTAAAAAGGTGTCAAGTCGTGATAGCTAAGTGCATGCAATGGTTAACTTGTACAAAGAGTCAAGGTCAAAAGTTGGCTTAAACATCGAGTCCAAATGAAGCCGGCTAAAGGCCAGGATAAACAAGTAGCCAATATGCAATGCAGTAATACAACTTAACGACACCAGGGAGCCTCTAGGGTATAAGCCAGAAAAATGATAAGTGATGAAGAGAAGAATGAAGCTTCAACACAGAAGACATGGCGGGACTAAAGAGGACTCCTGAGCCTACATAAAAAACAGCATGGGCAACAAGTGATAGCGAGGAACTAACTAGGAAGCCCATGTAAAGGAAGGCTCTACCATCAAGTCATGATTAAAAATCGGCGAGTGAAATGGGTGTAATACTCATGACTTGATGGGATCGACCCTAAGGCAAGTGATCAGTATGGAGGCTAGAATGCAAGATGCAGCGGAAAGTGATTCCCTAACCTATATGCCAGTGAAGATCATATACCTGCCGTGAAGAGTCGGAAATCATGGATCAAAAACCGGGAAAAATCTCAAAATCGTCAAAATGTACCTGAAAACATACCAAACCGGGCACTTCCAAGCAATCGAGTTATACAACATAAGATAGATCGAAAAAATAAGCATAAGAAAATTTTTGCGAAAATTTTCAATTTTTAGCCATAAATACACAAATTACCTCTCATTTGGTTCATTATTGCATAGCTGATTTGGAAAAAGAGCTCTGGAGCTAAAAACTTGTTTCGTCAAATCAGGAACAACCGACCGTCGGAATTCAGCGAAACTTCAGGTAGGCTCCTTAATCATCCTGTTTATTCATTTTGTCCGTTTGAAAATTAAAATTAAGTGATTTTTTGCCTGGAAACCCTTCTTAAAAAATGCGTATCTGCGCATACGCGGGTTCAATGAAGGCAAGCCACGTATACACGCGACTGTGCACAGGAAAAGTCGCGTATGTGCAAGTCCGTAACCCAAAAAAGAGTTTCTAATGCAAATTTTGATGAAATTTCTCAGGATGACCATCTCATGGAGGGAACGTGAGCATAGCGCAATAGACCAAGAGGTCATGCAGGATCGCGCAGCACAAAATGTCCTCCGAAACTGTGGATTGTTCAAATTATTTAAAATGCCCAATATGAAAAGTAATGTGCGATTGCTTGAAATGCTCGTAAATTACTGGGAACCAGATCAGGATTGCTTCATAATTGATCATATGCCACTACGCATAGAAGTGGAAGATATATACTTCATCACTGGACTCTCCAGGAGGGGAGATCCAGTGGACTTGCACGGAAAGCCCCTGGGAGGGTTGACCGTGGAAGACTATGTCCAAATATATTGCGTAGATAATTCCAAGAAGGTTGGAACACAGATTGCTATCAGAGATATCAGGGATTTGCACATAAAGATCCTCCTGTTCACCATCGGCAGAGTGGCAGGATCTGCCTCACTACACTAGGCGTCCAGGACGCACATGAGCATAGCTGTAGAGTGCTTAATTCATGTGTATGATTGGTGCACAGCCCTGCTACTGAACATGAAACAACAGCTGACCTCCATTCGCCAAACAAAGACAAAACACTTTGGCTATGGGACCATTTTGACAACATTCTTCTTCGAGAGAGTTCCAGCTTTGAGACCCAAAGTCATCTCGACTATCAGCAGCCCGCGGGACCCAAGAATTGCCCGTTGGGAAGACATGATGAAGAGACTGGGGGGCAGCGAGGTACCCCGAACCACCTGGGACGATGAGTTCTTCCTGTGGTGGAGAGAACAGATCATCGCAGTGGACGACTATCCCTATGCCGGGATGGACTTCCGAGGAGATCCAGATCTAGTACTTCCACCCGGAGCAGCATGGGGAGCAGTCGGTAAGTTTTGCAAAAATTTTTAACTTATATGATTTTTTGGATTTTTTCAAATATGTTATGAAAAATGAAAAACAAACATGTTTTTGGATTGGATTCATAATGACTGACAATTAAAAATGATCATGTTTCAGATGTTGGACCAGTTCGTCCTGAGGGCCTAGCACGTCACAAGCGCCGCAGAGGTGAGGCGGAGACAGTGGATTCTGACAGGACACTCCAGGCCGTGCAGAGAAACTTGGAGGGACTGACCCGCCAAATCCCTCCGGCTGCCGTGGAGGACTTGCCAGAAGCCGTCTAGAGACGGGTTGTAGGAGTACCCCGGGACTGGGTTAGACTATTCCGCCGTGTGGCCACTGCAGTGATGTTCTATAGGAACATAACTTCTGGGCAGGGTCCTCAGGAGTAGACAGATTTTATATATTAGATGACTGTATATTCTTTTTTGAGACTGAACATGATGGGGCATAAGCCCAAGTTTTGTACGGCATTTATGGATCCAAATTTTGTAAAGTTTTTTGACACTCCGATGATATATACAGCGATATTTGATGTGATGTGATAAATGTATCAAATGTATGATGTTTTTGATGATTAAAATTTATTGTATTGAATGATTAAAATTTATTGTATTGAATGATTAATATGCCAATCTAAAGCTTGATTAGCCAATGAGTCAGCAAACCAATTGTCAGCTCGAGGAATATGAATTAATGTTAAAAATTGAAATGACCTTTGTAACAAACGTACCCTCAAGAACAATCGTAATAAAATTGGATCTCGTACCCGATAAGTGTTGTTCAACTGCGACACCACCAGCTGGGAGTCCAAGAAAACTACCAACGAATCAACACCCAAGGATATTGCCTCCGAGAGTAAATGAATGACTGTAGTGTATTCTGCTACGTTATTGGAAGCAGGACCAATGCAGACCCCTCTTGCTACCAACAGCTGACCGGAAGGATAATGAAGCACCCAAGCCGCGGAAGCTAAGTTCCGGGTGTGTCTACTAGCACCATCGGCGAAACCAAAATGACTCATGACATCAACACAACCTGCCAAAGCAGATCAAAAACATCACCATCTCATCAAAAAATCGAAAATCAAACAGATATGTACAAAGCAAAAAACTACTATATACAAAGCAAAATGCCAGGCCAAAGCCTAGGCATAATACTTCTTCAAATAGAGCCCATTTCGGGGCTCCGGCAACTCATTCCCTTCGAAGTCAACCAAGGTATACGCTCCTTTCTTAAGGACTTTCTTAACGATATAGGGGCCATACCACATCGATTTAAACTTTCCTGCCCCCAAGGCATCTTTTTCTTGGGCATAGACCAAAACAAGGTCACCTTCGGAAAAGACCCTAGGCTTAACCGCCTTATCGTACTGAAATTTAACTCGGTTTTTATGCGCTTCATTCAACGTGGCGGCATCTCGACGTTGCTCATCAAGATGTTCCAGATGAAGAAGCCGCTCTGCCAGACTAGAAGTGTCAGGAAGAAGCTCAACAGCTAATTTAAGGGAAGGAATCTCGCATTCAATGGGAAATACGGATTCCACCCCGTGGACTAACTGAAACGGAGTAAAGCCAGTTGCAGTTTTAACCGACGTCCTGTATGCCCAGAGTGCAGGATATAGCATAATGTGCCAGTTGGATCTATGTTTATCAATTGTCCGTTGAAGAATTGTCTTCAAGGATTTATTCACGGCTTCCACTTGCCCATTGGCCCGAGGATAATATGGAGATGAATGCTCCTGCCGGAAACCCAATTTAAGAGCCAACTCAGCCATCATACTATTCTGAAAGTGACTGCCATGGTCAGTGACAATCTCTCTAGGTATACCTAAACGAGCGATAACTTGGTTGAAGAAGAAAAGAGCTGCAGTCTCACCATCGTTCCCAAAAGTAGGCATAGCTTCGACCCACTTCGTAAAGTAGTCTACCGCTACGATAATGTACTTGTGACCTTTTGCCGAAGGCGGGTTACAAGTAGTATAATCCATACCCCACTTTGTAAAGGGTCCGACAGTAATGACTGGAAAAAGCGGAGCTGGATGAGCGCGCATTTTTCGAGTATACACCCGACAAGGATGACACTTCTTGACCGATTCAATACAATCTTTGAAAATCGAGGGCCAGAAGTAGCCAGCACGCAAAATCTTTTGGGCTGTAGCAAGCCCTGATAAATGACCCCCACAAGCTCCACCGGTGAGGAACTGCGGAGCCACGGCCTCTGGGCCCTTCTTCGGAAGTTGGGCGGGGTCATTTCTAGATTGAATCAACCCCTCGACGGTACAAAGCATCACCAATAATCAGATAACTCTTGGCCAAGTGATGCAGCTTACGACGCTCATCTTTCAAAAAAGAAGAGGGAAACTTCGCAGTCTGGAGATACACAATGATATCCCCATACCAAGGATCTTGTGGAGAGATAAGAAACAAGTGTTCGTCCGGAAAGGACTCATCATAGATCATCTCCTCCCCACAAGGTAACTCGGAGATCAATTCCGCAAAGACTAATGACTTCTTGGATTTGGCAGACATGAACTCTAAATCAAATTCTTGTAATATCACAATCCATCTATTATTTCAATCACCACTCGCCGAGGACAACTCAATGGATTGGCACTGCCAAGACATGTTTTACAATAATATAATGTTTTGGGAGGTCGCTGACAAAGATGGTTCGCCGTTGGATACATTTTTCTATCGTGTATCGTATTCTGTGTCCGCCTACCAATTAAGGTAGTAAATAACATGCTCAGCCGCACAACATGACCTAATCCGTAACCATACCAATGGTAGATCTCCGTCAGAGCGTATACACAAAGAAAAATCTCTCGCTATAATCGGGTGACCCCGTAGCGAGCAGAGGTCACGTCTTTCAAGGCACTAATGAGCGCGAGCGTAGTCGTCCCAAAGAAAAGGAACTCCTTTCTTCAACAACATATATCCTTTGTAATCTCGTATAGTTAACGATAAACTCCGAAAAGTTAGACTCTCCTTGGAGACTTGAAGTCGAATGAGCTGAAGACGGGGGAGGCAACCGAAGTATTGCCTCAACCTTGAAGGGATCTACCCTTATCCCTTCCCTAAACACGATAAATCCCAACAGCCGACCGGATGTTACCGCGAAAACGCACTTGTTCGGATTCAAATGAATTTTATAAAAATGACATCTTTCAAATATTTGCCGGAGGTGACCAGGATGATCCATCCTCTTTCGAGAATGAGCAGCTAGATCATCTAAGTATGCCTCGATAATCTTCTTGATGTCGTGGAAGGCGTAAGACATGGCCCGCTGAAAGGTAGCTCCAGCATTTTTAAGACCAAAAGGCATTTTCTTATATGCAAACGTACCCCAGGGACAAATAAATGCGGCCTTATGTTGATCTTCTGGACGGATAGTAATTTGATTATAACCAGAAAAACCGTCCATGAAGGAGAAAATTTCGTTACCGGCACACTCGTCAATAATCTGATCAATGAAGGGTGTGGGGTAATTATCTTTAGGACACGCCTTATTCAGGTCTCTGAAATCGATGCACACTCGAATTGTTCCTTGCTTTTTATCAACCGGAACGGGGTTTGAAACCCATTCAGTAAGAGGAACTGGGAAAATGAATCCCGCCTTAAGCAGCTTTTCAACTTCAGCTTTGATAGCTGTTGCCTTCCTAGGATTAACCGGACGAAGTTTTTGCCTGACCGGCTTAGCGTTTTCATACGTCTTGATCTCATGCTGGACAATAGATGGGTCTATGCCAGGCATTTCCTCATAAGACCAAGCAAAAACATCCCTATACTCTTTGAAGAGCTCGGTATAGATTTGAATCTCGTCACTGGAACATTCAGCTCCAATTAAGACATTCTCGACAATATTGGGATTCTTGGAGATGTTCACCGGGATAGTAGGAGAGATCACAGCCATGTTCCCTTCAGCATAAACCTGTGCTGGTGCTAAGGGGCTCAAGACTGGGTGAACAGGTCCAGGAGACTGAGGACTTGGAAAACTTGTTTCGACTTCGCTCAAGTTAGGTAGGAAGTAAGACCGATGATGCAAGTCATCCCACGGTCTATCTATACATGTCATCGCTTCCAGGATGGCCTCTTCAGATGGAAGAGTGGTATCTAGACAATCCTGGGCAGAAGAAGAAGTAAGCGTCCAAGCCGGAGCCACATCACCATCCAACTCTTCCCGCGAAAGAGGAGCTGGATCAGACTCTGCAGTGTCAACAACAGACTGATATGCAATCTCAGCTGCAGAAATCGGGAATGCCATTCCACCCACTTGCCCTTCTTCCAATGTGGCCGTTGGAGAAGGTAAGGTCCAAGGGTCCGAAAAATAATGAGTTCGAAAGAACTCTCTTCGAAGGGGAGCCTTGGAGGATGAAATAGCATTAATAGACACCTTAGGAGGAGGAAGATCAAAAGAACCCATCATGGAAGAATACATTCCAACTCCCAGATTCTCGACAGGCGCCTTGGTATTATCCAACTTAGGTACAGATGAGTCAGAAGGCGCATCCAGGTCTACAGGAGGACAGTCCAGTTGATCCACTGTGACCATCCTCCCTTCGTGGGGGAAACATACAATTCGAAATAATGAGGATGCAATGGCATCCATCTCATATATCCAGTTCCTCCCCAACAGAAGGTTGTAGTCCAAGGCTGCATCTACTACCTCAACTTCTATGTTAACGGTTTTGCCCCCAACACAGATGGGCCAAGCCGGGACAATACCATGGGGTCTGTGAGAATGACCATCGAATGCAGTAAGAATAGTGCTAGACGGAGCAGCTTTTGGAGATCCAAGTGTCTTCCAGCATGCGAAAGACATCACGCAAGTAGAAGCACCCTCATCTACAACCGTGCGAAAGATGTTAGTCTTCCGATACGATGATTTAATATGGAAGGCCATATGATGAGGAAGTCTCTTCTTAAAATTCTTCATATCAAAGGTAATCAGAAGAGAATTTTTCGGATCAATAGCCCCAATGGCAGTGAGCAAAGCACTGCGCTGAGCCGGACAGGACTGGAGTACCTCTAAAGCCGACATAGCACAAGGAATTTGCGCCAGATCTTCTACAATCGAGTAGTTCTGGGCAGCCCTCATGTTCGGATTAATCGTTGACCGCTTAGAGGATGCCTTCGGTATCCGAGGCATAGACTCAACAGTTGGCTTCGTGATGTGAAGCGGCTCAGTAGCATCAGGAACTTCCTTAGCTTTTGAAGATTCCTCTCCGCCATAATCACGGGATCTCGTAGCGACATCCACGTGAGCACTCATCATAAAGATATTCGATGGAACTTCCCCTTCCTGAGCACCTCCAGAGGAAGCCCCAGGATTTTGATTCGCGCCAGCAATTAATTGCTGCCCTTGGGGAAAAGGGTTTGTTAGCACAACCTGGGAACTAGAAGAACCCTGCTGAGATAACAGGCGCTGAGCATCCTGAATTTTCGGGCAAAGGTGTGTGAGATGGTCTCCAGCACAAAGCTTGCATGGAAACTTCACTTTCTTTTTCTCCTTTTGACCCTCACCAACACGCTCGTTGGTTTTATTTGCATTGCCCTTCCCATTTTTGCCCTTCTTCTTGTTATTACGTCCCTTCTTCTTCCCATCGGATTGTTGATTTCCTTTGGGTTCAGAAGATTGGACGGCATTTATGGACAAAGAGTGGGAAGGTGATGAATCAGCAGGCACAGCCTGACCAGAAGGAGCAGATTGTAAAGACAACTGCTGCAATTGAGAAAGCAGGCTGGCTGCACTACTACTGACCGATCCGACAAGCCTGTCACCATGCGGACCAGGTTTGGGTTTCGATAAATCCAACTTGGAGCGAGGAGCATTGGGCAAATACTTATAAAGTACCCCAGGCTGAGAATAGATCAGTTCTAACTGCTGGGCCCTAAAGATGGCCTGCTCCTCGGAATATACCCCTGATAGGGATACATCCTTTGAAATGTCTGACTGAAGCGATTTAAAAAACCACTCGAGAAGGAACTCACCTGGAATATGGGCTTTGATAAGCCTCTTCCTTCTCCTCCATTCCTGAATATGATCAGAAATGTGAGTTGCCTCATCCCGCTTAAAATTAGCCAGGAGTTCGGTCCCAGCCTCATATCTGACAGGCAACTGGAAATGGTTAAGAAAAGTGACAGCCAGTTCTCCAAATGTGGCGAAACTGCCCCCAGTGAGCTCTATATACCATTTTGCGGCATTTCCAGTTAAGGTGCGCTGAAATAATCTCAATCTAATCGAGTCGTCGATCAGAGAGTTTGAAGAGCACCATAAGTGGAAAGTGGTGATGTGGTATACCGGATCTTCACCATTCTTGCCTTCAAACTTAGGAATGTCTGAAGGAATTTTGGTTGGAACCGGAGGCCACCCCGGACTATACCGAATCGGGTCATTAGTTAACTTCGACAAGTCTGGCAAGTTTAACGTTGCCAGAAATGGTAATCGAGGTGGAGCCTGAGAATTCCATCCTTGATGGGATGGATTTCCCACATTCTGAAAAGAATAGCCTGGATTTGATGAGGCACCAGGCTGCAAGAAAGGACCCGTAGAAAACGGAGAAGAACCTCCTCCCCACGCCGAGTTACCAAAACCCAGACTAGTTCCCCCCGCTGAAGTATTGACTGAAGAGGAAAGCCCCTGATAGGGGTTCCACGCATTAGACAGAGGAGAAACAGACTGATAAGCACTCGATGCAGGGAAAGAAGCATTCCCTTGATGACTCGCGAGGAACTGATTCCCTGCCCCCGACGTTGCAAACATAGGATTCCATCCCATAAAAGTAGTCGAACTTGGCCCCTGTGCCCAAGGGTTAAAACTCTGGGTCTGGGACGTAAAAGGAAACGACCCTAAAGAAGGATTGGGACTGGGAATATGCCCAGTCCCAAAGGGGAAACCCTGAAACGAAGCTGATCCACTAGCCATGTTAGACATGGGCGTAGATCCAGCTGCACCGGCGGTAAAAGAAAAAGAGGGATTTCCAGCAATGGACATCCCTGAAACGAAGGGACCAGATTGAGAAGCATATGCTTGGGTGAACCCAGAGCCAAACATAGCAGTGCTAGAAGCACTCGAAGATGGAGCAAGAGTGCCCCCTGCCTCGACAGAAGCAGCGGTCTGAATGTCCGCAGCACTCACGGTAGAAGCCGCGTTCCCAGTCGTGGCCATCGAAAGATAAGCAAGATATGGAAGATCCGGCGGTCTCTCAGACTCCGGTCCGACGTACTGAATAACAAACGGATGATCAAGAGGAAGAGGAGATGGACCTGTAGCTGCAGGCTCAGGTATATCTTCTATCTGAAAATCTTCTTCCTGAGGAAACAATACTCTCGAGGTGAGCGGAACGCTCCTCTCGGAATCGACACCGGAATCAGCAACGAAACCTTCAGACCTTAGTGGAGGATCTCTCTCCACAGCGTCAGACTCTACAGGGTGAAAACCACCTGCTAAATCGCTCCTACGCCTTCTCGAAGAAGGCTCTGCGCTCTCGGGAGATAACCCCCGGATTCTCCTCGAACGTCGAGGCGCTTGATCAGCCACTTTTACAAATTTATTATATTAGACTCAAGAAAAGTGAAAAGCTAGGCAAGCTAGGAGCAAAGAGCACTCACTAAAAACAAAACCCTGAGAAACAGCAAGCAAACAGCCTCCAAGTATTTCCGCTCCGGGTGATGAGGACCGGACACCAAAATACATGAAAGCGAAGTATAGGGCCTTCCGAAAGCAGTCTGGGATGATTAGGGCCCACAACAACTAGCGAAGGTATCAGAAGCAGTTACGCCGACCTCCTAACAACAGCCTTTGCCGGCTCAAGCACCCAAGCTTCGCAAGGGCACCCCCCAGAAGTACTGCTGGAAGTGATGCGACGTCCGCCTCAGGTACCACGGGTATTCCCCCCCGCAGTCACCTGTGTGGAACCTAGGAACAGCAACTATGGACACCAATCCGTATCAGAAGCTGGGCGGAACGGTCTTGAGGTTAGATTCAGCTAATCTGAGGGGGGGTATCCCTCTTCTTAACCTTCACTTCCCCTCGCGCTTGACTCTCGGATGAGAGCTTTCCCAGTCCACCTCACGGAGTTGGATTTCGCTCAATTAATCAACTTCTATGTTTGTTTGAGCGGCCTTGGAGAGTTAACTCTCCTCTCACCTATTGCAAGGCCCTACAACCTAGCTAGTTGGTGATTGACACTTAGTAAAACTTGCTAGTTGATTTTAGATTAAATCGCTTATTTTAAGGGCTGTTGTATTAGGTCACAAGGATATGGAGTTGAAACCAATGGTGTTTTGACGCGAAAGAAATTAATAAAAACCTGACTACATGCACATGCATTTCTTTGTCTTTCGATGAAGAGAAATTTCTATATAAGTTCTACGAGACTAAAAAATGTATTTTTCTTTTCGAATTACAAACTCACACTCACAAAAACTAAGAAGCTAACTAAATGATTCAATGCACCTAATGCAAATGACCACAAGCATGTAAATTCTAAGATGCAAAAGTCTCTTGAAACAAGGTGAAATTTCCCAAAAGGCTCCTTCAGTTTTAACTCATCTTTTGTTGTCCAGAAAGTCAATTCTTGAAAAGAAGAACTCTTAATATAAGACACCAAAATACTCAACAAGAAGAAGAAGAAATCAAATGACAACCTCTCCTCAAAATCAAGCTAAAAACTAGAAGCAAGAAACTTCACTAAAGCTCCAAAAGATATGACCAAACGAAAATGAAAAGGCAACAACAAAAACAAAAACAAGAAACAATGTTTTTTGAGTTTTTGATATGAAAAAACAAAAAGCAAAACAAATGTTTTTTTGGGCTTTTTAGTTTTATAAAGCAAGAGCTCAAAAAGACCAAGCACAACTATCACAATCCAAGCCAAAACGAGACCGAATTTCAAGCATAAACTTCAACAATGCTCCCAAACCTTATAAAGCTAATGATAGCAAGATCAATAAGAGCAATGGAAGACCAAAAACTCAGCCAACCAGCCTAGAGAAATAGTGGAAACTCGTTGCAACAAAAGACTCCAAAGAAACAAGAAAAGTTCTCCGAAAATTGCAACAAAACCCTAGCCTATGAAACTCAAGAAAACCAATCGAAAACAAAGCAAAAAACGCAATGCAAAGCACAACACAAAGATAGGAGTGAGTCAGTGAGCAGAAGCTCTCTGTTCTAATAAAGCAGAACAGCCAAGAATGCTTAGAAAGCGATCTTGGAACTCAATCCAGGAGTGCTAGCACCAGCAAGAACACTTTGCCAAAAAGATTAGTTTTCGAACAAACGAAAGAGAAACAAGACTTGAAACCACTTCTGTCACACTCCAGTAAGTACAGAGACTCTGCAGACACAGGCCTCCACAGCCAGAAAATACCAAAAACACCAGAATCTTAAAATTTCAAAATCTGCCTAGGTATACGCGACCTAGCAGTTATGCAACCAGCATGTATACGCGTCTGTGTATAGGGAAACTCGCGTATACGCGGATCCTTTTACACAGACTCACGTGTATACACGACTATGTGCAGACAAAAGAGCGTATACAAAGAAAGATAATGAAAAACAAAAAAGACAAGTCTGGGAAAGACACCAAGACTTCAGACTGACTGCAAGAAAGCAAACTGGACTGTAAAAGACAGAAAAAACTGTTGGCAACCTACCAAACAGCTGAAACAACCCAACAGGAGAATCACAAGAATGTGTTCCCCAGTGGAGTCGCCAGTTCTGTTTCAGGAATTAACACCCTAGAGGTTGGTTGGGATTCAACCTCCACAGAGCAGGGGCGTACTACTTAACAGAGACTCACACAATCATGCACGTTCATAAAAACTAAATAGAGCAGAATGAGAGGTTTACCCGTTGGTCCTACGTTTGAAGTAGATCCACGTGGAGTTCAAACTCCCTGCAACCGTCCTTCCTCCTTAACCTGAAATACAAGAAGAAACCAGCACAAAGGACAAGCTGTACAGCATATTTCTACTCTATATGTTAGTGAGATTCATATAAAACATTAAATAAATCATAATGAATGCTTGTATAACAAATATTCTCATACATTAAAGCATACACTAACACGTTTATTTCGGGAACAGCATGATACTTCTGTATTATAAATAGTACGTACAAAAGTAATCAAGAGGAGAGATCACCCGATCCTTCCAAGGCCTTCGCAGACCGTCGTCCGGATCCGTCCAGCCCTTGCCTCGCTAAGACTCCTTCCAAACTGGTGCATACGAGATAACATATAAAGGGATGTGTATCTCAAGGAAACAAGGGTTTCCTGTAATGAACTGGGAAAGTGCAGGAGGCACGGGGAATCAAACTTGGATAGGGAATACCAACAGAGTATAATATCAATAATTCTCTCTCTCCCTTAGGCCATACACATGAGGGCCTTTTATAGTCCCTCCAAGTAGTTTCAGCAGTTGGAAACAGTTGGCCATGGGCTGGGGTGGTTGAACTACCTGAGTAACCATCAACCCAGCGTGAAATTAGGGATTTTTATATATTTTTTAATCATTTTAATGGCATACGCGGAAAAGTATGGGAATAGTCGCGTATGAGGGATTTTCCACTGTTTTTAAGTGAATTTGTCCAAGTCTGTAGGAATGGGTGCCCAAAAAGCCATGTAGCAATCATGAATCATGTCAAGGTGAGAAATGATGCTATAACAAGAAGGAAGAAAATTGGATCCGAAAGGCTCTTAAACACTCAAGCCAACAACACATGTTGTTGATTTGATGATGACATCCTTGGCAGATATTATATTCCAAGTTTTGATTATGAGACTCTGCCAAAGAGGAGACCACGCATACTATTAGGGGGAGCTTGTGATTCTTAACCATTCTTGCAGATGTTATCCATGAAGAAATCCTTGATGAGTCATACATGGACAATCTTGACAGATCATATCTTGGGAATAACTCCATTGAAGAAAATCATGAAATTGTGAAGATTTCTTCCACTTAATCACCAGGCAGCAATCTTTCTTTCTTGAGAAAAAAGAAGAGCTAGAGGATTTTATGCACACAGGGGGAGTTGGTTCATCACATAAAGAAATGAAAATACATCTATCATGATCCTCATTTCCAGAAGGTAGAGTACCATGACAGTGGGAGCAACATACCTATGAAGAACTACTCTTGATAAAGAAAATGTGATGAAAATAAGCAGCTTGATAGGAGAAGTACTTGGCCAACCTATTTTTCATTGATGTCAAAGGGGGAGAGAATGTTGGAAGGGCAAGAATATTGCCATAAATGACAAAGGGGGAGATTGTTAGTCAAAGTTTTCATTGATGTCAATATGGCATTATTGGAGATAGAAAATATTATTGTGATGTCAATTAACCTCATGCAATCCCTAGGTACTAAGGATTCCATTAATGAAGATGCTAAGGTTCTCTTATTTTATGAATATGTCAAGCCATTGATGATGCTCTAAACATGAAGATTGATGCTCATAGTGATCTATTCTTTGTGTCAATTATGTGTCCTTTCTCTTGAAGATAAATCCTAAAATGATGATGATGTCCTTACTCTAAAGAAAGAGATCTAAGATTCCCATAATGCCTTAAAGATTGATGTAAATCCAAATTCCCTATCATGTGCCTATAATAACTACAATATACTTTATGGCAGATGATGACATAGTTGGAAGATATCATGATAACACATTTTATTATATGGATGATGGTTGGAAGTATACATTGAAGCTCTTACAGAAAATCCCTTAAATTCTAGTCCCTATACCCTTATCCATAAAGAATCAAGGACTGCATAAATAATTCCAAAACAGTCATCTCATGGTCTGCATTAAAAATTTTAGAACAGTCACAAAGAGATTTATTTTTTGTCACCCTATAGACATCCTATCACATTGACTCCTTTAAAATCTTGAATATGAGTCTTTCCTCTTTCCAACGAGCCCTCACTCATCTCCTAACTCCTTATAGTTTGTGAGAAAATGAATTTTCAAGTTTAAATACAATATTTTTTAAAAGGTTGGTCAACCTACACTTAGTCATACATGTCGACTTCACTCCAAAAGGACATGTCTATTTGTTATAAGTCAAATATTATATAAATATGATGTCCAGCACCTCAATTCATCTATGAATTCAATCAATATTTTAGAGAACAATTATAGAAGGATAAAGGAGGCCGGGGATTTTTAAATCATTGTTTGGGCTGAAAATATGTTTGTTTTAGGGTTAAAACATATTGAGGACAGTCACAACTTGATGGGAAACTTGGTTTAACATCTCAGAAATCTGAAAAATTGCAGTGTGGATTGGTTGAGGTTTCAGTGGGTAATATACTAGAACAACCGACATGTGGGAGACACCTCTTCTCGGATCTGAGGTGACATTTTTTATACACATACCTTACCTCAAACCATTGTTTGGAGTTCAGTCATCAATTGCAAAAGACTGTGTAGTAAGATTGGATAGCCATCCTTGAGATATTCATACATGTGGGCATTCATCAAAAGTACAGCTCGGACCTATGTCCACTCATCATAAGATAAGTAGTTTGGACTTGCTGAAACAATTATCAAGAAGCAAAATTGAACCTGTGGTGACATTTCTTGGATCTGTGGTGGCGTGTTTGAAAACAAATTTGGATCTATAGTGTCACCTTGCAAACACAACATTGGGATTTTTTCCTTGCATATCTTCATCAAAGACACAATGTTTATTGTAGATTGAATTTGGTTTATATCTTTGCTATTAGTCTACAGCAAAGTCCTTCTTGAAGGAACAATATTAAGTGTAGACTTTGGTTGATGGAACATTGCTAGAAGCATCAGTTAGAAACCTTGAAGCATTGAAAGATATTTTGATTATTTTTGAAACTTGAAGATAGCAGACATTGGAACATCTTTGGAGAAGTCATTTAAGATATTTAAGCAGCCTCATTGAAGAACCCTTGGAGCATGATTATTGAAACATCAAGGAAATATTGGAACATTGTGTTGAAGACATCTTATTGAAGAACTTGAAATGCCTATCGAAGACACCTTTAAGGTCTTTGAGATATCATTGAAGACCATGATATCATCATGAGGTGATTTGGAGATCTCTATGATAAAGATCAATGGTGACACCTTCTAAGAGATCAAGGTTTTCATTGATGGCGTGACGTGGAGACTAAGTGATGAGATGACTAAAGAGTGATAGGGCTAGTTGAAGAAGACTTTGGGAGTCGTGAAGAATAACCAAACACATTTTGACGAAGTGAAGCTGAGGGTTGGAGCCCAAGAGGTTGGAGCCTTGTAGAGATAAGGTTGGTGCCTTGGGAGATAGGGTTGGAGCCCTGGAGGATAGGAGTCCTCAAAAAACCAGGTCGGGGCCTATACCAGATATAGGGTTGGAGCCCTGGAGGATAGGAGTCCTCAAAAAACCAGGTCGGGGCCTATACCAGATATAGGGTTGGAGCCCTATAGGTTGGAGCCTAAAGTGACAAGTTTGGAGCCTTGGAAGATAAGATTGGTGCCCTATAGGTCAGAGCCTCAAGAAGTCCAAGTCGGTGCTTGGAAAAGTACAAGTTGGTGCCTGGAAGGATTGAAGGTTGGTCTCTTCATCTAGGGTTGGAGCCCAACACTATTTTATTAGATTTATTGTAAAGAAGAGATTAATAAAAGCATTTATTCTTATTGTGAATTTTGTGTTCTAAATATAAGTGATCTAACTGGTAAAAATAACAATTGAAAATAAATATTGATTCACCCACCCTCCTAGTATTTCCAACATGGCCTCCCATTGAATATACAATGGTTCCTGGCAAGACATACTTCCCAAAATAAAAAGAACGGAAAAAATGGTATTTTTAGGCGCTTTCTCTCAAGACTTGATGACCTGTGTAATATTGAGGGGCAGCTATGCAGGTTCAAGCAGATAACGAGAGAAAAAATACCAAATGTTATGTACCTCAGGGCATGAGAGAAAAAGGTGAGCAACAAATTTAGAATCCATTAGAAACAATATGGGCATTGTCCAGGACCCAGGAAGCCACACTTAATCAAATTATCGTAAGTTATAATTTTGTTTCTCCACACTAGCCATCTGACTAATATGATTTTGGTTGGGATAGCCCACTTCCAAAAAAATTTAAAGGGAGATGGTTCTAGATTTGGAATATGATGTGCAGTGATGTATTTGTATTAGTCTGCAACCACAATAGTCTCGCACTTCCTCAAGCCAACCCACACAATTCCGTATCAAAGAGGATGTAAACAAAATCCAAAAGATATTTAAAAATCCAAGTAGGAGACCCATGTCGCCATGTCACGACCGTGGGAGGCCCAGTTTGGAAGAAGATTTCCAAATAGGGAAGTCTTATTGCAGGTGAAATATGACTTGAGAGAGGAAAAAAATTCCTTTATAAGATAGAGTATGCATGAGGTGACCATCCAAGCTAAGACCCAAAATAAATCCCCTAATACGATCACAGACCAAAAGAATTTTTTGGCCATTTCCAAACTCCCATGTAAGCCTGCGAAAAAGAAGATACACTACCTGCCTAAAACCTAGCTAGATGTAAAATCCATGGAGCTGGGGAAAAGATGAAAGCCTAAAAATATGTTGAAGTGCCAAGCCTTTGAGGTACTTGGTTCGGATAATGGAAGTCCAGAGGTCGGTTCCATTTAACTCCCTCCAAAGGGATTTAATTAAAAGCGCTTGGGAGAAAGTGTGAATGTCTAGGAGCCCCCAGCGCCCAAATTGTTTGGTAATGGAGAGAGAAGCAAATTTGCAGAGGTGATATTTCTTAGATCCATTAGCCCCTGACCATAAGAATTCAAATATAGTGGACTCAATTAGAGGAACTATGCGAGAGGGGAGATGGAAGAGGTGAGCTCAATAAACTGCCAATTGTTGAAGAACGGCCTGAATAAGGACATATTGACCACCCAATAATAACCACCTATGAGACCAGATGTAAGTCTAAACTTGAACTTATCCACAAGCCAAAGCCATTCAACAGTTCTCTAGCTGCAAGGTTTGAGTCTGAAGCCCAGGTAGGTGAGGTTGGTCAAAATAGGCACCAATTTCATACCGAAGATACCTGTTGTAATCCGTGGGTAGCCCATTAATAATGACATCATACCAAACCAGCGAGATGTGTGCCATGATCAACCGAATGTTATGGAGAGAAAGACTAATCTTCAGGAGGACCTCTGATGTAGGACCAGTCCACACTATCATATGCCTTGAAAAGATCCACTTTCATGATGAGAGAAGCAAATTTTTTAGTATGTCCAGTATGTAGACATTCTTGGGCCGAAGCAATAGCATCATGGATAAGGCGATCCAGGAGGAATCCATATTTCTCCCTGGAGATGTGTGTTAAAATAACACCCATGATTATTTGTGCAATAATCTTTGAGATCATCTTTTAGATAATGTTCATATGGATATGGGCCTGAAATACCAGAAGCAACTTGGATGAGATGATTTTGGACTAAGGGTAAGAAAAGTGGAGTTTATGTCTCACAGAATGTGCCCAAACTTTCTGGAAACTTCCACCACCTCGAGGATCTCATCCCCCAGCAAATAGAAGAAGTGTATAAAGAACTTGGCAGGCCATCCATCAGGACCCAGACTTTTGTCCCGGGAAAAAGATTTAAGAACATTCAAAACCTCCTCCTTTGATACTGATTTACCTAGTGCCACATTTGCCACATTATCAAACATACTATGGTAGAGATCAAGTGCCCATAGCTAATCATTAATATCAACCCTATCCATGCGCTTGTAAAAATCCAAAAAGTAATTGAATGCCTCTCGTTGGATGTCCTTGTGTAATGAACAGAAATACCCTCAAAAGTGTCAATTTGTCGGACAACAATATTTTTCTTCCTGTTGTTAGAAAAATGATGAAAAACTTTAGTGTTTAGGTCCCCTTCACGCATCCAAGTAGATTAGCTTTTAAGTTTCTGTTGGAAATACTGAGAGGGGGGGTGAATCAGTATTTCTTTTCAATTTTTATTTTTACCATTAGATCACTTATATTTAGAACACAAAATAAACAATAAGAATCAATAATTTTATTAATCTCTTATTTACAATAAATCCAATACAATAGTGTAGGGCTCCAACCCTAGGTGAAGATACCAATCTTCAATCCTTCCAGGCACCAACCTGTACTTTGTGAAGCACCGACTTGGACTTCACGAGGCTCTGACCTATAGGGCACCAACCCTATCTTCCAAGGCTCCAACCTTGTTACTTTGAGGCTCCAACCCTCTCTCTGGTACAGTCTCCAATCTGGTTCCTTGTGTTGGAAATGTTGTCATTGATGGAAAAGGAGATGGCACAGGAGACAGCATAGAAGCAGAGAGATAGAAAAAGAAGACTGTTGAAAGGAAAAGAGAGCAAAAGAGGTAGAGTAGTAGCAGAGAGGCAGCAGAGATTTGAAGAGGATGTAGAGGGTCATGCAGCTGCAAAGAAGGGCCATTTGAAGCAGCCTAGGCTGCATAATATGTAGAGAAACTGTCAGAGAGGGTCGAGTAGCAGAGACAGGATGTAGAGAATATAGAGAAACTGTAGAGAGGGTCGAGCAGCAGAGAAAGGTTGCAGAGAGTACAGTGAAATAGTCATGCACAGAGACAGAGAATACAGAGGCAGAGTTGTTAACAAATCCACTGTGAAATGAAAATAGAGACAGAGAATACAGAGGCATAGCCGTTAATAAATCCACTGTGAAATGAAAACAAAAGATGTGGAACCATGCAGAATGAGCGGAACCAAAAGGAAAAAGGAATAAAATGATAAATATACACTCCAGTTATAATACAGGGTTAATACTCAAACTGAACATGTAAATGAAATATGGAGGAAAAATAAACTTTGAAGCGGAATCATTCGAATCGGAACCCTGACTCAAGAGCGGAACCTTGAATAAATAGTAAATACGGAGTTGAAGAAACCAACGGGTTCGCGCAGTTCATGAGTGGTAAGCAGAATTCACCTTTTTGAACGCGATATAAGCCTCTGTTTGACGCGTTTACTAAGGTGTTTTTCCAAAACCATTTCCATCGCGTAATTTTTGAGAATTATGTTCTGTGCATCTAATTTGCGTGATATTGTGCGTCATCCGTCGGATGTGCGCCCAAAGTTTAGTTGGAGTGAGAGAGTAGATTGACCGTCCGATCAGAAGAGAAGTTGTGGGGAAGAGAACCGAGGCTATGGAACCTACATTCATTGTTGTGGGGCCAAGTATTATTCAAAGTTCAGTGCATTGTGTGTATTATAAAAGTTAATAAACATGCGGAAGGTAAGTAACAATGCATTGTGGGCCCGAAGGTTATTTTAATTCAAATTCGTGGTATAAAGTCTGAAAGGTCTTTCATACACTTCAGGGTTGATATAAACTTTATTGTGAATGCAAAGGGATACTGTGGGCTCAAGTGTAGTTACATGGAGTTTTTGAGTTTAATATATGGTCTAAAGGTAAGCTACATGCCCGTGAAGTACCACATGTAGACTTGGTTTCATAACCAAGTCGAACGTTAATATAATATAATGGTATTGATTTTATAAAACGTTGGATATTGATCCAAAGGCTTTGAAATGTGTTGTGGGCCACAATTTTATGTGTAACGAGCTATATGGTTATCTGGAGTTTAATAAAGTGCAGCGGGCTAGCATAATATTTGGGCGTAAAGTAAATTCTTGACATGCATTGAACGAAATATGTGGGCCCAAGAGAAAGATAGGAAATTGTATGTGATGCTATGGTTGTTTGATAGCCAAATGTTAATATGTTGCATGGCTAAGTCTATGCTGTGAGTGGAAGCGTTAAATAAACTATGGGGCCCGAAAGGCTATATAAATATATATATATTAGTGTTGGGTTTAAGTCTGAGTCAAAGACGTAATATAATGTTGACGGAGGATATATATCTATATATGTTATCTGTTGGGGTTTGAGTCTGAGTTATGGATTAAAACAAGGTTGAAGAACTTATAAAATTTGAATGTGGACCTTACGAATGGAAATATAAAAGAGGTGGAGTATATGTGTAGTGTGGGACCCCATGTAAAAAGAAAAGTTCAATGCATGTTTATTCTGAGAATCTTAACCCGAGCTGAAGGATATATAAAAGCTAAAGCGGCAAACTATATATATGAAACAATATACATATATACATATATCTGTGAACAGTGAACCATCTCATCGGAGAAAAACATAACAGCGGAACATGTTAATAAAGGTTGTTATTTCGATTGCAATAAAGAAGTGGACCTGATATGTTATAAATGGTGACTCATATGTGTTTGAGTTCCAACTTAAAGTGCATCGAAGTAATTCATCGCATCGGAGGTGAAAGAGTGACGAACAAATTGAAAGTTATGATTGCAATTGAGCGATCGGATGATAGCCATTGGATTTGTTGAAGGATGGACGGTAGATATGAATCATTTGATTACATGGTGGGGCCTTTGGTAATTGCTTCGGAGGAAAGAAAATAACCAAAGTTGAAGAGTAAAATGAAAGTAAGCGGAAAGTATATATATATATATATGAAGCATTATATATGTATATTTATATGTTTGAACAGTAATCCATCGCATCGGAATAAAAGGAGCAGTGGCACAATACCATGAAAAGTTCTGATTGCGATCATCGCATCAGAACCATCGCAAAGGAAGCAATCGCATCGGAGCAAGGAAGCACAGCAGAACAGGTTAATGAAGTTTGTGATTGCGATCAATCGCAATTGGAAATCTTTGGAGGAGACTCATCGCATCGGAGCATAAAAAAAAGTTTGGATGGTGGGCCCGAAAGGGAATTTTATATGTTAAAAAGGGCTTTTATTATTACTCCGAGAGTTGATTTTCGTTATATAAAAAGGGCAGTTATATATATATATATATATATATATATATATATTGTTGAACCCTTAGTTAAACTGAGAGGGGGGGTGAATCATTTTAACACAGACATGGACTTTTAAAACTTTTCTCTTAAAACTTATTTACACCTTTACTTCATGATCAACTTAATATGTGAGCAATCTTTATTAGTGAGCAGCAAGTATCAAACAGATTTGCTAATGTAACAGCAGTCTTAATATGTGAGCAACAAGTATTAAGAAAATTAGATAAACCACATAAACAAATAGACATCATGCATAGAGACACCAGACATAAGTGGAAACCCATGAAGGGAGAAAACCACATCTTATTATTGTTGTGATGCAAAGGCAAGCTCCAACTCCCTCTCACCACTGATTTTCTGTAGGCACCAACCCACAAGAGGCTCCTACCTCAATTCTGCAAGCTACAACTTGCAAGGAAGCTCCAACTCCCATTAATTTTTTGTAGGCACCAACCTACAGGAGGCTCCAACCTCAGTCAGCTACAACTGACAGCTATCAAGCTGCAACTTGATAGGGAAGCTCCAACTTCCTCAATTTATCAAACTGAATGTTTGTTGATTTACTTCAGATATCAGCTCTGTTCTGTAGCTTCTCTTTTATGCTCTTCTTATCTTAGTCTTCTCTGCCTTATTCTTCTATATTCTTCATTCTCTATATTTTCTCTCTCTCCCTATCTCCCCCTTTTTTTTTCATATCAATGTGATATTCTATATATAGGGTTCATCACATGACTCTTTACATTCCTCAAAGAATTTGAAGTGAATAGTCCTGACCTTTTGACTTCTGTCTTCTCATTCCTTTATCCAACTCAATTATAATAATAATATGTACAAATTTCCATGCTACAGTGGGATTTTGTCTTTTCCTTAGGATACTTGCCTTTGCATCACAAACAATAAAAATAATTACAACATTTACATTTTTTAGTTATACATCTCAATTCCACTCAGCTCCTTTTCTGGATTTTGGATTTACTAGATTTGTCATTTCTGCTGCTGGAAGGAAACTGTTGTCTTCTTCTGCTCACTGTCTTCTGCTTATTTTCCAGTTTTTTGTGCTTGTACACCTGTCAAATTTGTTCCTGTGCAAATTCCTGTTCACCGTGATTGTGTTTGTGCTGTATATATATAACTGTTGATCTGGAAATTTCAATAAACATATCTGGAGGCTTTTTCTTCCAAGGTTATCTTATGGTTATTAAACCAAATAAACAGTCTCGATTCAGCCCTCATGAAGTGGCTTTCATATGGTTTAAACCATGGCTTAAGCTTACTATGTTTATAAGCTATTCTTTTCTCTATTGACCTCCGACCCATTTAAATTTTGAACAAATCACTTAATTGAATGACTCGGGCCCACAGGGTTATTCAACGCATATCCAATTTCTTCATAATATATGTTGGTCTATATTACATATAACAGACCAACAATAATTTCTCGCATTTCACATATGTTAATATATACGACGCTTTCACCATTATAATGAACCCTTTGGTTAAATCAACTCTCGGCCTCTTCAAAACTATGGTTAGACCATAATAAAAAACTCAACGTATAATATTTCAGATTAATATTCAAATATTAATCTGCGTTAATCTGCGTTAATCCACCATATTAAATCTTCATATCAGTCTCGATGCATATTATTTTCGAACTTTATATTATGCCGCCAACCTTATAAACTCATAAACCTTAATATATATTTGATTTGGGCCCACAATACAATCAAACAAACGCATACTCCATACTTGGCTTATCCTCCAGGCTCTTCCATTAAACCTCGGGCAAGTTCAGAGAGAGACCACCGTTAGATATCAAGTCTCTGGATCAATGGTGTATGTTAATTCCGCTCCACGTCTTCAGTCGAGGTATAACGCGTGAAGACGCACTTTAAAAAATGGTTTTGAAATGTCGTTCGGGACACGTGTCATCAATCCTGTGGAATCGCTGCAATTCACAAAATACCACCTGCTCCGGAAAAGCGGTGCGAAATGGCAGGGTGGTTTTCGGCAATCCGCGTTCACTGTTCATCTAGTCGTGGTTCCGTTCTCCACTCCAGGTTCCGGTCCGCCTATATTATGTACCAGGGTTTTATCAAATGTATAACGCACAGTTCTATTTCTCTGTGCTCCCAAGGTTCTGTCACCCCGAATCATCAGCCTCCAGTTCGGCTCTCACCACCGTGGTTGATCTAGGAATGGGATTCCTTTCCGGCCTTTCTGCGTTTCGATAATCACCATAAACACGTTAACCCTGGACGTGAACTCAACTTCTCACTACTTCCGAGCAGGGAACTCCTCCAATTTTCAACGGACCTCCATAATCCCTCACGAGGATTCATACCAACATTCGAACAGAATTCTGATATGGTCGGTCTTTCCTCGCATGACCATTAAATATTCACTAGATATAAAAAAACGTGTGTTGTGGCGCCAAGGTAAATATAGTTTCACAGTCTTATCCCTCTAATTTCTTCTACAGGTATGGCTAGGCATACTAAATAATTTCACTGACATCAATTTATTTCAATCCCATGTAGAATCACTGTCAACTTGGTTGTACAGAAATCTTCTACCATTCATCCAGAACTCATATGTTCCTGAAGCTCCTCTAAAAATGCCTCTTCTTCATGTCTCATGCCTTGTGAATAGTTTAGGTGGTTCTCCTGTCTTTACCTTTTCCATCAATGACAACATTTCCAACATATATATATATATATATATACACACAGGAGTTATGCAATTGCTGTGAACAGCAGAGACGAAAAAGACACAGACAGTCACAGAAAAGACAAACACACGGTGTTCCAAAACTGAATGGGTTGATTTGTAATCCATATTGTAACGGAATGTAAACATTTTTTTAATTGGTTTATATTTTTTGTGATGCACTGGAAAGTCTCCGTAGGAAACAAAACTCCACTGTAAAACTGAAAGTTGTACAAATTTTTGTAGTTTTCTGAATGAGGTGGATAAAGAAGTGAGGAGGCAGAAGGCGAAGAGTCAGGGCTATTCACTTTGAATTCCCTGTGGAATATGAACAGTTATGAGGGAAACTGTATAAAGGATATCACATTGATATGCATAGAGGTTTTTTTTTTGAGAATGCAGAGTATGAAGAATTGAGGCAGAGAAGATAAGAAGAAGGAGAAGCAGAAAGAGATGTTATAAGACAGATTTGAAGACTAGAGGACAGAAAAAAGAAGGTATAGAACAGAGTTGATATCCAAGGTAAATCAACAAATGTTTTCTTTTTATAGAATGAGGAAGTTGGAGCTTCCCCATCAAGTTTTAGCTTGATAGATGTCAGTTGTAGCTGACTGAGGTTGGAGCCTGCAGAAAATTGATGGGAGTTGGAGCTTCCTTGCAAATTGTAGCTTGCAGAATTGAGGTTGGAGCCTCCTGTGGGTTGGTGCCTACAGAAAATCAGTGGTGAGAGGGATTTGGAGCTTGCCTTTGCATCACAAAAATAATAAGATGTGGTTTTCTCCCTTTATGGGTTTCCACTTATATCTGTTGTCTCTGTGTGTGATGCCTATGTGTTGATATGTTCTATCTAATCTGCTTAATACTTGTTGTTGTCATAATAAGTTTGGTGTCACATTATCTTAATACTTGTTGCTCACATATTAAGACTGTTCACATATAAATTTGATTATGAAATTAAGTTGTAAATAAGCTTGATGAAAAGTTTTAAAAGCTCATGAATGTGTTAAAATGATTCACCCCCCTCTCAGTTTAACTAAGGGTTCAACACCTTGAGGACTCCTATCCTCTAGGGCTCCAACCCTATCCCCCAAGGCACAAACCTTGTCTCTACGAGGCTCCAACCTCTTGGGCTCCAACCCTCAACTTCACTTCATCAAAATGTGTTGTTTATTCTTCTCGACTCCCAAAGTCTTCTTCAATGAGCCCTATCACTCTTTAGCTATCTCCTCACTTAGTCTCCATGTCACGTCATCAATGACAACCTTGATCTCTTAGAAGTTGTCACCATTACTCTTCATCATACCCAAGCAAAGATCTCCAAATCACCTCATGATGATATCATGGTCTTCAATGATGTCTCCAAGACCTTCAAGGTGTCTTCGATAGGCAGCCCAAGTTCTTCAATAAGATGTCTTCAACACAATGTTCCAAGATTGCCTTGATGCTTCAATACTCCTGCTCCAAGGGTTCTTCAATGAGGCTACTTAAATATCTTCAATGAATACTCCAAAGATGTTCCAGTGTTTGTTATCTTCAAGTTTCACAAATAATCAAAATATATTTCAATGCTTCAAGGATGTTTGCTATATAGACTGCTTCAAGGTCCACTCAGAACGTATCACCAAGACTTTCATGTCTTCAATTTTTTAATGTAATCTTCAGGTCAAATAGGCTTCACAAGATCTACAAAGTATTGTGCTTCCAACCTTCCAAAGGATGTGTTTCCAAGGTCATTGGTTCACTGGTCCAAAAAGAAAATTATATTTGTGCAAGTTTTATCCCTTTATAGGTTTGGAAAGAATATGTTATGCACAAATCAAGGTGTAGATGGTCTCCACAGGTAAGTCTCAAACAATCCAAAATATTGACTTCAATAAAAGTTCTAAGGTATTGAGGTATCACTGAAATCCATAATACAACCGAGCCACAGGTCTCTTTGCTGCAATCTGGTCACTTAATAGCCTATCGGAGCCTCTAAAAACAGGCTTGTGTCTCCTTAAGACAGGTCCGAGTCTCCTATATTATACTTCTGTCCTTTAGAAAGTGATATGAGATTTAATATGAGACTTTCCACAAGCTAACACTTCGTATTCTTCAATAGTCCCCTCAACCGAGCTCCTGTAGGCTTGTTCTGTTGCAGATTGTAAAGAAATGCCCAAAACAGTGATCTTAAAATTCCTCCTCGACCTTCTTTTTGAACTGTACTTCCTATGGTATATGTCTATAATTTTTGATAGAAAATTGGTGATTGAAATGAGGATCTACAATCTTATATTTATATTGATTCTTCTTTATGAAAAGACCCGTCTGTTCGGCTAGAGGGCCGACATGAAGGAACTGAGCATAGGTCGACTAGTCTTTACAAAATATTATTTTTAAACTTGAAAAATCATTTTCTCACAAACTACTAGGAGTTTCAAGGAGTGTAAGGGCTCATTGGAAAGAGGTAAAAATCCTCTTTAATATGGTCTAGGTCCCATTTAGAAATATTTCCTCTAAGGTGGTGAAAAACATTTTTCTTTGTTACTACCCTTGAATTATTTAGTGCAAAAAATGATTAGGACAGCAAGAGCTTCTTCATTGTCATATGTCACCAAGTGTTTTTTTTTTTTTTGTAAGTGAGGTCTCCACTTATTATGTCTTTAATAATCGTATGTCATCAAGTGATCTCCAATTCCTTCATTGTCCATGTCATCACCATATAAGTCATCATGTGTGCCATCAATGTCACCATGTCATCAAGATAGTGCAGTGATATGTCATTAATCATATGCAACATCAATAAGAAGGACTCCTTCGTCAAGAGCAAGGACATCAACATGATTTCTAGGGAATCTTCATCAAGAGCAAGGATACATGAGGTTATGGGGTCTTCGTGGTTAGTTCAAGGACATCATTATGATCAATAGTCATTTAGGACATGACTTCTTCTTAGTGGCTTGACGTCATAATGGCATCACTATCAAACAAGAGGTACTTATGATTATGAGTAAGGGCATCATCATAATATACATGAGGTTATTAAATCACAAGAATATTTTCCATCCCAATAATGCCATATTGACATCAATGACAACCTTGACTAACAATCTCCCCCTTTGTCATTGATGGAAATATCCTTGCCCTTCCAACATTCTCTCCCCCTTTGACATCAATGGCAAACAGAGTGCCCAAGTACTCCCCTTGTCACACTACTTCATGTTGCTCCCCCTTTCATGGTGCTCTTTTTTTCTGGAAATGTGGTTCATGATAGATGTGTCTACATTTCTTCATGTGATGAACCAACTCCCCCTGCTTGCATAAACTCCTCTAGCTTCAAGAAAGATTGTTGTCTTGTGATCAGGTGGAATAAGTCAATATTGGAATGATGTTCTTCAAAGAAGTTGCTCGTGAGAGATGATATATCAAAGGATGAATTTCCATGGGTGACTCATCAAATATTTCATAGGGCCCATTCACGGATAGCTTCTACAAGAATGATCAAGAGCTCCCCCTAATTGTAGGCGTGGTCTCCTTTTTGGCATAGTCTCATCATTAAACACTTGGAATATCACATCTGCCAAGAATATCTTCATCAAATCAACAACATGTGTTGTTGGATGAAGTGTCGAAGAGAATTCTGGATTCAACTTGTTTCCTTATCCAAACTTGTGTAACTTTCTTTTCTGGCATGGTTCTATCTTGTGCAGGGGCCCAAGTCAAGTTACAATCACGTGCCATATGTCCAATGTTATGGAAATTGAAACACTCTATCTTGTTCATGAATAAGATATCATGACTTCTTCTTGCAAAATTGCTTCGAGGATATTGATGGGGACCATTATATTTGTCTTTTTGATATTCCCTACAATCTTTTGCCACGTGCCCAAAGTTTGTACAAGAATAGCAATATCCAATAAATATACTTTGGTACCTGGGTGATGAAGAGTTCCTTGAAGTACTCTTGAAGTCTTTTTGCCTCAGGATTCTTTGATGATATTCATTTCCTTTTGTATTCTTGACAACATATGCAAGTCTCCTTAGAGTAGAATTTCTTCCATTGTTGTCTTGATTCTTCTCTTTGCCTTTGTTGGAACTGGGAGCATCAACATTTCTTTCTAGGTTCCTCACAAATTTGTTGTTTGAATCATTATCCTTCTTGCTTGAGGATTCACCTGCATAGCCAAGACCTGATTTATCAAGGGGAGACCTTTGTTGACTTAGGATGTCATATAGGTTTTCAGAGTTTTTCAAGTTTTTATTCAATAATTCAACTTCCTTTTCCAGAAAGACAATTTCTCCTTTCAACTTTTCACGATCTTCATCTTTCATAAGTATTTTCTTCTTCATTTCTTCCATCATCCTTGTTGCTTCATGTGCTTTTATTTTAAGGGAGATGATATTTGATTTCATTATGCAGACTTCTTCATTCTCCTTTGCTAGATTTCTCACCATTTCTTCTTTTATTCTTTTCGCTTCACATGTTTCTACCTTGAGAAGGTTGATGTCTGATTTTAGTTTGAAGATTTCTTCATCCTTTTCTTCTAGTTGGCATATCATGGTTTTTCTCTCCATTTCGGTTTCATCAACTTGTCCTTCTATGAATGCCAAAGTTTCCATCACCTTCTCGGCTCCTTGCGCTTGTTTCCTTGCTTCTTCTAGTTGAGATCTAAGAGAGGAGACTTCTTCCTTGTATTGACCAATCTCTGCCTCAAGATTGTTTAAGCTCTCAAGTCTTTGTTCAAGGTGGCTTGACAAAGTTTCTTCCCTTTTCTTTGCCTTATCCAATTGATTTGTCATAGATATGACTTCTTCGTGATGCTTTCTTTTTTTTTGAGAAAATTCCTTCTTAAGTTTTGCGAGCTCCTCATTTATTTCTTGTACTTGAAACTTGAAAAGGCCAACTTCCTTCCTTGTCTTGTCTTGGTTACCATCTTGCACTTTCTTCTTAAGTTCCTCATTTTCATTTTTCAAGCCGTTAATCTCTTCCATGGAAGCCATAAGTTTATTCAGGATATCTTCTTCAAAGTCTTCTTTGTTCTCTTCATCTTCTAGGTATTATTTAGCCTTGTTGTCATCTCTCTTATCTTCAGCTTCCTTGATGGATTCTAGACTTCTTTCTTTTTTTCCATCATCTTCCTGACTAGAGATCATTGTCAAAACTCCTTTTGAGTGAAGATCATGAAGTTTATCCCATATGAATTTTGCTGACAAACATTTTTCAAAATTGGCCTTTAGAGAATTTGGTAACCCATTCAAAATTGTCTTCATTGCTTTTGTATTATACTCCTTGGATTCTTCATCCATCGTGTCATTAGTAATCACTTATTTCCAAACTTCAATTCCTTGATTCTTCAAGAAATTCCTCATTCTTGCCTCCCATATATCAAAATTTGCATTGAACAATGGAGCCTTTGCAAATTGATTGACTTCAATTTCGATGGTTGAGGAAGACACATCTTTAGGAGGATTGGAGACTTTCTTCCTTGGCTTTGCCATTTGTGTTATAATGATCAAGCTTCAAGCTATTAGGCTTTGAGTGAAGGTACTGGCTCTGAAACCAATTGTTGGAAATACTGAGAGGGGGGGGTGAATCAGTGTTTCTTTTCAATTGTTATTTTTACCATTAGATCACTTATATTTAGAACACAAAATGAAAAATAAGAATAAATACTTTATTAATCTCTTATTTACAATAAATCCAATACAATAGTGTAGGGATCCAACCCTAGATGAAGATACCAATCTTCAATCCTTCCAGGCACCAACCTGTACTTTACCAAGCACCAACTTGGACTTCACAAGGCTCTGACCTATAGGGCACCAACCCTATCTTCCAAGGCTCCAACCTTGTTACTTTGAGGCTCCAACGTCTAGGTCTCCAACCCTATCTCTGGTACAGGCTCCGACCTAGTTCCTTGAGTACTCCTATCCTCTAGGGTTCCAACCCTATCTCCCAGGGCACCAACCTTGTCTCTGCGAGGCTCCAACCTCTTGGGCTCCAACCCTCAGCTTCACTTCGTCAAAATGAGTTTGGTTATTCTTCACGACTCCCAAAGTCTTCTCCAATGAGCCCTATCACTCTTTAGCTATCTCCTCACTTAGTCTCCATGTCACGTCATCAATGACAACCTTGATCTCTTAGATTTGTCACCATTACTCTTCATCATACCCAAGCAAAGATCTCCAAATCACCTCATGATGATATCATGGTCTTCAATGATGTCTCCAATACCTTCAAGGTGTCTTCGATAGGCAACCCAAGTTCTTCAATAAGATGTCTTCAACACAATGTTCCAAGATTGCCTTAATGCTTCAAAACTCCTGCTCCAAGGGTTCTTCAATGAGGTTGATTAAAGATCTTCAATGACTGCTCCAAAGATGTTCTAGCGTCTGTTATCTGAAATTTTCACAAATAATCAAAATATATTTCAATGCTTCAAGGATGTTTGCTATACAGAATGCTTCAAGGTCCACTCAGAACGTATCACCAAGACTTTCATGTCTTCAATTTTTTAATGTAATCTTCAGTTCAAATAGGCTTCACAATATCTACAAAGTATTGTGCTTCCAACCTTCCAAAGAATGTGTTTCCAAGGTCATTGGTTCACTAGTCCAAAAAGAAAATTATCTTTGTGCAAGTTTTATCCCTTTATAGGTTTGGAAAGATAAGTTCTCCACAAATCAAGATCTAGATGGTATCCATAGGTAAGTCTCCAAAAAAATCCAAAATATTGACTTCAATAAAAGGTATAAGGTACTGAGGTATCACTGAAATCCTTAATACAATCGAGCCACATGTCTGTTTGTTGCAATCTGGTCACTTGACAGCCTATCGGATCCTCTAAAAACAAGCCCGTGTCTCCTTAAGACAGGTCTGAGTCTCCTATATTATAGTTTTTTCCTTTAGAAAGTGATATGAGCTTTACTATGAGACTGTTCATAAGCTAACACTTCGTATTCTTCAATAGTCCCCTCAATCGAGCTCATGTAGGCTTGTTCTTTTGCGGATTGTAAAGAAATGCCCAAAACAATGATCTTAAAAGTCCTCCTCGGCCTTCTTTTTAAATTGTACTTCTTGTGGTATATGTATGTAATTTTTTACCAAAAATTGGTGATTGAAATGAGGATCTGCAATCTTATATTTATAGTGATTCGTCTTTATGAAAATAGCCGTTTTTTCGACTAGAGGGACGACATGAAGGAACTGAGCATAGGTCGGCTAGTCTTTAAAAAATATTATTTTTAAACTTGAAAATTCATTTTCTCACAAACTACTGGGAGTTTCGAGGCATGTAAGGGCTCATTGGGAAGAGGAAAAAATCCTTTTTAAGATGGTCTAGGTCCCATTGAGAAATATTTTCTCTAAGGTGGTGAAAATAATTTTTCTTTGTTACTTCCCTTGAATTATTTAGTGCAAAAAATGATTAGGACAGCAAGAGCTTCTTCATTGTCATATGTCACCAAGTGTTTTTTTTTTTTTTGTAAGTGAGGTCTCCACTTATTATGTCTTTAATAATCATATGTCATCAAGTGATCTCCAATTCCTTCATTTTACATGTCATCACCATATACGTCATCATGTGTGCCATCAATGTCACCATGCCATCAAGATAGTGCAGTGATATGTCATTAATCATATGCAGCATCAATAAGAAGGACTCCTTTGTCAAGAGTAAGGACATCAACATGATTTCTAATGCATCTTCATCAAGAGCAAGGATACATGAGGTTATGGTGTCTTCATGGTTAGTTCAAGGAAATCATTATGATCAATAGTCATTTAGGACAAGACTTCTTCTTAGTGGCTTGACGTCATAATGGCATCACTATCAAACAAGAGGGACTTGTGATTATGAGTAATGACATCATCATAATATACATGAGGTTATGAAATCACAAGAATATTTTCCATCCCAATAATGCCATATTGACATCAATGACAACCTTGACTAACAGTTTCCACGTCATCTCCTGACTTTTCAATATTTCAATCTTGCGATTTTCCAAAGTCTCGAGGGCAGGGTATGTAAGGTGGTCAATGGGACAAACTTCCATCAATTTTTATAACTCAGAAATCTCCAGAGAGATTGACCAAAGTTCCTGGGACATCGTTGTCTTCTTATTTCGTTCCCAGGTGTGGGCCCTCTACTTCAGAAACTAGAGTTTTTGATACTTATGATCTTCTAGCCAAATTATGTTAATTTTAAAAGGAAGACCTTTCCTAACAGGTTCTCTGTGCCATGTGATGCAGATAGTGTGATGATCGAAAATAGATGTTGATATGACCGATGACCTTAGATTCCCGAGCAATTCAAACACACTCTCGTGTACCACGTATATGTCTAATATTTTCCAATTATACGTGTCTCCATCTCAATGATTAGTCTAGGTAAGAGAGAGAGGAACAGGACATATGTCGAGGAGGTGGTGGTCAGAGAAGATCCGGGAAATGCAGTTCGCCAAGGGATCCAAGTGGGAGTGACAACCCCAAACTTCCACTGAAGATAGAGTAGAGTTGAGTTCACCCATAATTATTAGATTCTGAATGTCCAAAATCATTTAGGAATCGATGTGAGCCCAGAAAGCCAACCTATGCCAAATTGGAGCATACATGTTGATTAAGTGGAAGGACTCAGAAATACCCCTAATCCTGCCAAACAGAATAATGCCACCAAAGAAACGGAAAGCTCAGAAGGTAGCAACAAGAGGGTTCCACATAGCAATCAAGTCGCCCGAGAGACCAATAGAGTTGACACCCACAATGTGCCAGCCAGGCTGAATTGCGAGAAAATAATGTGTTTCTTTTGAGAAAGGACACATAGTTTCTTGAAACACAACAATGGAGGGCGCGATAAGGGAGAAAAGGTTCTTAATACTTAGAAACTTGGAGTGATTCCTGAGTCCTCGAATATTGAGGGATATGATACAATTCATGACTCTAGGGATGTGGGTTGGCATGCTATAAGCACCCAAGAATAAAAGGTAGAAATGATAGGGATGTCACAGAGCCCCTTTGGATTTTTCAAAAACAGTGATATGGATTTCGGCCAGCCCCTAAAGTGTCTACTTCTATTTTTCAATTTTTTTCAAACAGTTATGTTTAAGGAAGAAGAAGGATAAATATTAGTGGACGGATCATAAGGATGTCCTTTATGCACCATCAAAGAAGACATGTCCAATTTGGGGTTACAGAGCAAAAATTCACAGTCGTTGCACACAATATTTCTTGGATAGTCTGGAGGAGACTCATCACTGAGGACAAATTTTGGGGGGGAGAGGTCGTTTCGAACGAAGGCATAGAGGGAGACAGAGGGCCAGAAACAACTACAAGACGGGATGAAGGCAGGGGAGGTTTAATAAAAAGAGGTAAATCGATAGTATGATCAGGACCAGAGCGTGGTACGAGCACCTGTCGCAGAGGATGTGAGTCAGAGGAGTTTTTCGGAGTACGTTCAGGGGAGACCCATTGTGGCAAGGCATATTTCAATGGTCGGAAAGTAATACTTGAAGGTAACAAAGATGAGGATGATTTAAAATGGAGAGATGAGGTGGGCAGAGATGTTTCCTTACCTTTAGGATGCTGGTCAGAAATTTCGGTGCCTAGGTCCCCGACCTGGTTGTAGACCGCCCGCGTGCGCGTGAATTTTGATGGCCTCCTGCCTCTGGGACATCTTATTATCATATGTCCCATTTGGTGACACAAGAGACACTGAAATGGGAGTCCTCAATAATCCACTCGCTGACGATGTATCAGATGCTCCCAAGCCAGGTCAACATTTCCCAAGAGGCAACCCGTGAATTTAACCTCCACTAAATCCCAAGAAACCTGCTTATCCATTGCACCCATACAACCAGGATCGATATAGTGAAGCTTCCCAATCAAATTTCCAATACTGGACAGGGTAGTCTTTGCTCAGAATTATAAAGGCATCCCCGGAAGCTTCACCCAAACCATATTGTTCTTAGCAGTTTCCATGATTGAATTGAAGCCGAGATACCACACATGAAGCTATAAAAAATTACGGTCGCAAACCTAGGTACGTTTGAGAATATTTTTTGTATCATAGGCATGTAAAAAATGGATGTTGAACCGTGAATTCATCAATCTGCTAACCTAAGGAGGGTATCCAACCAGTGACCCCCATATGCACTTGACCCAGCTCGCCATTTCTTTCTCAGGCATATCAAAGAAAACCCAACGACCCACAAGGGCATGCTTATGCAAACTCGTCACCCTACCCCAAAGGTCACAATAATCAAAGTGCGGGACCTTGAGAAACCAACTCATGCAGATGGGAGAAAGACGTATTTTGATTAGGGCCGCAACAGGGAGAATCAAGTACATGACCGAACGACGACGTGTTGTAAGAAGGCCGATGTGCATACCACGTAGCACATGCTTTCTCTGCTTCCTATTTGGCCTCAATAAAAGCCTCATGAGCAGAGGTGTTTGAATAAAATAGGTCACTTTCCAACACCATATTACCCAAAGTGAAAGAGGCTCTCACAAAATACTAACAGGGTAGAAAAATGGTTCAACCACCCCAGATATGGGTCAGACAAAAGACAAAGGCCAAATAGTGTATAGATTGAGTTACAACTCAGAAGAAAGAAATAAAATAAAGAAATAAAGTATTTTTAACGTCCACGAGTTTAAAAAATTCTTGGGACAGATTTCTTCTCCATATGGCTCTTGTATTCGGCCCTTTTCCTGTGGATTTTTACAATACATGCTCCCGACTTCTCGACAAACTCTTTGTTGAATAGATTATTCCAAGAGCTAGCTGCCAGAATACCTGTGTACTTTTCCCTGATGTCTTTGAAGGCCTCACATTCTAAGATGAAATTTTTTTCTGTTTCCACTTTTCCGAAAGAGAAAAAAATACATACTCTTTCCTGCCGCATTTCTTTTGGCCTTTTCCAGAGCCCTATTTCACAACGGAGTTGATGGGAATTAGTCCTTAATTGAGCAATAAGAATTTTAGATCTCCGGGAAGTATTGGGTCCTATGTATGTTTTTTGTTGATGATTATGAGTGGGGTTAAACTCTTCAATGTAGTAATTCTTCTTTCTCCCTAGATCTTTCTTCCAAGTGCTTTTGTGGAACTTATCCATAACAAAAGTTTTTATCTCTCTACTATTTGTAAGACACATGCTCAGGAAAATACCCCATTTACTAAACCATTTTTTATTTTTCCGCATCCAAGTATTCCTTCTTTTGCACAATCCGTCATTAAACAAAACCTTGGGCCATCTACTCTCTTCTATTTGCTCAATTTTTTTCAAATACCTAATGACTCGCACCATAGCAATTTCTTCAATAGGAGCAGCCCCTGTTTCACTTAATAGGATAGCATAAGGAATTGCACTTTTAATTTTGAATTTGTTTGTAATCAAACGCTTATGAATTTTCTCAATTTGTTTCCACTGTGTCTCAATTGTGCTGCTGGCCCATAATTCACACCTGTAGAGAATCACCAGAATCACTATAAGCCCAAAAAGAGTTAGAGTGGTTTTCCAGTCCCATAGCTCTGTCTCTCTACACCTGTTTTGAAGAGAATAAAATGCTTTCCAACCCCCCATTGTTCTTTTCTTTCTACAACCCTCCCAACTTAAATTTCTGTTGAATTCAATTCTGAGGTATTTGTAGTCTGTAAATTCTTCTAGAATGTTACCTTGAAAGTAGAACTTATGTTGGTTATGCTTTCTTTTTTTAGAGAAAAATAGATGTCGGTTATCAAAATGAAGGGCACCTAGTTGAGTGTAAAGGTCAGCAAGAATAAGCCACGAGAATGTTCGGATGATTAATAAAGACACCCAGATGTGCAATGGCAGAGTCAAGGCATCATGAATGTACTGAGAGGGACGTTTTCCCAATCATTAGTGCGTTCCTGGAGTAAAATATGTATCATATTTTAGGTAGATTCGAAATTAGGAAGGATGCTATGCTCAGAAATTCACTATGTGAAGCACCGGAAAGTGGGGCGGTGGCCGAAAAACTATGTCGGAAGTTGTAGTGAAAGATAACTAAAGAAGGAAATGTGTAGCAGGGTTAGATATGGCAGCAGCAGTAGCAACAACAACAACCTTTGCAGTGCCACCAGCAGAAACAGCACTCGAATCCAAAGTCTTTACACTACTTATAAATTATGAAAGGATCTAACCTTTTCTGCGAAAGATAACCAAGTCTAGACTCGTTTGAAGATTCAGATGAATTGAGTCCTTGTCATGACCAAAAAAGACATGATAGAGAGACTTATTTTTGCATATGGGAATTTTCTAATGAGGGCATAGTGATCACAATCATATACAGAATAATAATTGCAGAAAGAAACAAAAACACTATTTGTGAAATCTCCACATAGTGCTCTGACACCATAATTTGAAGGAAGATAGAGATCCCATAAAAAACGCGGACCACATCCCAAAAAAATAGGAAGCAATGCTCCCCCAATTGAAACCAATCCGCCCAGTAAAGGTGACAGCCTAAATACCCAGAAAGTCAGTCCCCACCCGAGATGACAACCTCAGCGGACAGATACCCACATGGAAATATTTGTTGTCAACCACAAAGATAAAAAATACAAAGGTATATTTTATGTCAACTGCGTCCGAATATTAAGCAACAGTCGCCAGTTCCGAGCAATACTAACACAAGAAATACCTTTCTTAGCTCAAACATTCTCATTAATATTTTTCTCTGAAGCAAAAAAACTAATATCTTGTTGACCTTAAATTGTAAAAATACACAAGAGGTATTTGTAGTAATAATTTATTAATATATAAAATGTATGTGTGATAAGATGATAAATGTTACAATGAGGCCATGCTTATATACCTATGCAGGTGACCTTTCATGACTAGGTATGTCTTTTAGACGTGCCTTTTCACTAACTTAATGACTACTAACATAATCCTTATTTGACTATTAGTAATTACATTTATTTGTATTTATTCAATTAGTTATGAATTATATTCATAACATTCTCTCACAACTTTCACCTGACGTCAACCATATCATTCTTCGTTGACGGTGCATGCTTCCATACCCGGAACTATTGCTCACGAGGTCATGAAAAAAAATATACTTGCCTCACTGTATTGCTGGTTATTCCATGTATTGTTGGTTATTCTGCCATGGAACCTGTTGTTGTCGAGGTTGAGTAAATTTGGGAAACACCCTTGAAATTTTGTTGTGGCCATGTTTAGTCCTGCATTCAGTCACTTGCTTACCATCCATGTGACATGTATTCTTCCGATACATAATTTTTATGTGGCATGTCACTTTGATCATGTGACATGTCACTTTGATCTGATTCTTATAAAAAGAGGAAATTTGGGTTTTCTTTTTGGGAAGTTTGTGGCATTACAAATGAAATGAAATCAATTTTAAAGTCTACAAGACTAAAAATAGTTTATGGGACTATGAGTCCTTTGTTTTTCTCTTTTTTCATTTTAGTATTTTTTTTTTTTACTCAAATTGATGATGTGCTGGCTCAGCCTTCCAACAATCTCATCATTGAAAAAACAATGCCAAGAAACCAATGTTAACATATATACTACAATTGACAAATAAACAAAACTAGCCCCTCGTTTCAAAAATTTATCCAACTTTAGGAGCAATATATCGTCTCATTTGAAGCCAATTAATTTTACACTTAAAATAGTGTAAGAATTCGAATGATTTTCTTACATACGATTATATCATTATTCCAAATACACCTAGATCTGTGAGAATTTCTATTTTGTAAGTTGTAAGAGTCGTATTATAGATATTCTTAAGCCAGTCTAGACTAAATAGGAATAATTATAAATTAGAATTTAATAAATCATTAAATTTTAATCAATAAATAAATAATTAAAATTAAAACAAGGATATTGGTGTTTTAAAATATTTTCATTTTTAGAAGAGTAAATAAAACTATTTTTTTTTAAATGTTTATTACTCTTCTCTTTTTCTCTTTGTTTTCTGATGAACCGAAATAGCCACATTAATTGCCCCGTGGCCAATCCATTATGAAAGGCTAATTTATTTTTTTCAACAGCTTTCAAAAATTCAATCCTTTGTCGTTGCTAGTGGCCCTTGTGAAAGCATGTGAAGTATAGAGGCCCAACCTTCTCAACCTATTCATAGCTATGCCCATGGATATAGTGTTGATTTGGTAGTGTTGTTTTAGTAGCAGTGAGAACTAAGTCAAATGGTTAACATACCAAAATTCTGAATGAAAAACTATTTGGTTAAATAACCACACTTTTTGTATGATAATAAAATAGAATTATATATATTTTTATTTTATTATCATACAAAAGTGTGGTTATTTAACCAAACATTGTATATATATAAATTGTTACTCAAGTTTCATGGATGTGGTCCAATGGTTAGGTGGGAAAGTTTGGTTCCCAAAGGTCTTGTGGTTCAATCTTGGGTAGGACTATGTATGCCTCAGAGCTGCTCTAGGAACAATTTCTTCAGATGAAAAAAGTATAGAAGGTGTTATAGAGAAGGCCTTACTCTATTCATCCAAACAGAATATTAGCAACCCGATACTGGGTGTGAATTCTCATTATTGGAAAAATCATGAAATGGGAATTTTCGATCCTTGAGATGCATCTCCTACACTTTCTTCCCATCTAAATTATTCCTTCATCAATGATTCTCTGCTACCATTTTCATGCTTCAAGGGTTTCTTTTAAAGGAGGTCTCCGGTTCTAGTTTCCGGGCGGCCAATGATTCAAGGTTTTGAGAAAATATGTAGTGATTTTAGCCACTTTTATTTTCAATCTTCAGACTATTTTTAACGGGAGGCCAATAGTTTGAGTCTTCAGGTGGCCAAATATTTTGGGTTTGACCCGTAAAGCGAGTGTTTCTTGTAGAGTTCATTGGGAAAGAAATTAATGTGGGGTGAAATAGAAGGCTTCAGAAAATATGTATGCAGTCGCACCTCCTCATATTTCAAACATGGGGATCTAATATGGACCAAAATGGTAGTGAGAAGAGAGTATATCAAGCTTGGAAAGGAAGAATTTTTTTTTTATTTGTTGGGAGGTTTATATTTGGGACGAATGTGAGGTCATTGGTTTTGATGTTTGTTCTCATCCTCGTTCCAGCAACAATATTCTATGTATTTGTTTCAAGAAAACTTTTGGACAAGTTTTCACATCATTCTGGAGTATCCATAATGGTCATTGCAATGGTCTTCACAATATATGTTTTGGTTCTTCTTCTCACATTTGGAAGAGATCTTGGAATACTCCCTCGAAATGCACTAGAGTCAATAGGTGGGAAGACTCCATATCCATGATTACCCCATACAAAATATGTGTTTGTGAATAGTATTTCAGTAAAAATAAAGTATTTTGATACTTGTATGTTGTATCGTCCACAATGATGTTCCTACTGCTCTATGTGAAATAATTGTGTGGAGCGTTTTGATCATCATTTCACATGGGTAAGGCAGTGCATTGGGTTGCACAACTCATGGGGGCTTCAATGTGGGAGAAATACCATAGCATGTGGGTTCATATAGGGGGGTATATAATGAGGAAAAAATGACTTAATATATTGGGGGATATATAGGGGTAAAGGGTTTTTAAATTTCCTGGTATAAAAAATAGAGCTCAAAGTTAATGAAAAAATATAAAGGGGTATAAAAATTGCTAATGAAAAAATGGACATCTGCAATATATAGTGAAAGTAGGGGATTTTTAAACTAGGAAGGTGTATTGGATTTATATTGATAGGGGGTTAAATAATGTGATTTTTAGAGGTATTTTCAAATATGTACTCAAATTAAGGGTATTTTTTAATATGCTATGATTGTACGTGATATGTTAGAGGTTTATTGAGTGAAGCCCACGTGGCACAACTACCTTTTCTTCTTTATGTTTATTTTTACAGCAATTTTTTGTGCGTTTATGTATTCTCCTTTTGTTGGGTATATATCAAGAAAATTGTGGTAGTAGATGATGTTACAGTCTAGAAAGCTATGTCAAAAACACCTGCATCTATTGTGTTCATACTGTACACCTTTTCAATTTGTTTTTTGGGTGGACATACGATATTTCATCTCTATCCGATTAGTACAAATCTGAATACATATGAGAATTTCAGGTATCGGTATGATATAAGAGAAGATCCTTACAACAAAGGAGTAATACAAAATTTCAAATAAATATTTTTTACATGTGTTCCACCATCAAAGAATAATTTTTTAGCCAAGTTACAGAATGATTCTACACTACAAGATTATTTTGCTCCTCCTACAAGGGGAAGCTTTCTTATTCCTAACATGGGAAAAGGAGGAATTGACCTTGAAATAGGTAATAAGCCTTCATGGCCAACTATTGGTGTTAAAGCATTGGCATATTTTGAAGCACATGAAAGAAATGGTGGATTAGAATTTAACAAATATGGTTATGAGGACTCTTTTGCTCATTCAAGCCATACACTTACTGTGGAAAGTGCAGAGGGAAGAGGTGGAATACATTTGAGGCATTCATGTTGGGTCGTAAGAGTGGGAGTTGGGAAATAACACCAGATATTCTTGCCTTGGTCGCTGGATTTAGTGAAGAAAATCGAGTTAGTGGAGACATCACTCCTCCAGGAAATCGATGATTTATAGTAAGATAACATGTTTAAAAAATGCATGTTGTAGACAACTATATGTTTATTGATGTGATAAGTTTTTTCTGTTGTTTAAAACTCAACATCATACTTCAAGAAACCAAATACATGCTCTTAAAAAGGGTTTCATTCACCAGTCAACAATAAATCGATCAACAATGTTCAGGAAACATGGTTAGTAGTTCCAGGAATAATTTTCAAGATTATGAATTTGTATTTTAGAATGAAAATCTAAGAAATTTTCTAACTACACCAAAATAATACCAATACTTCTTACATTCTTGTAAGTAGGATAAGGGAATTTACAAAATGACCTTTCATTTAGGTCATGGATGTGCAATTCAAGGACTTGAATTGGACCGTTGCATGTATGACCCTTTTTTGGAATTTTCGTATTGAAAAAGCAACCCCGTACTGGGAAAAACGCTCGTTCCAAAACACCATAGAGCACCGTAAAATACATTTATGAACAATATTTGTGGCTGTGGATGAATGAAAAATGTTCACAAGATTTCAATGGTCCTAAGCCCTGAAAAACCATTGAAATTTCTATTTTTGTAATACACGAGAAAACTTCAGGAATCGGGCAACATCAACCCCTTCTCAATGATCTGCCTTGCCCATCGCTCTTTGTTCTCGTGCCACTCATTTCCCCCTAGATGATGCAATCACTAGGCACCATGTAGTCGGAGAGAATGGAGATTGTCTTATTCACTAGCACCTCGACATTGACGAGCATGATCATTGACCTCACAGTTTAGGAAAAAGGAAGGTAGTGGAAATAAAGGAATCTACTCACAATTCAGGCGGTTGACAGTTTTTCCAGTTGGTAATTTAGGTAGGAGTTGGTGGTAGAATCTAATGGGTGGAAATCCTACTCACAGTTCAGGTGGTTAACAGTTTTTTCGGTTGATAATTCAGGTAGGAGTTCATGGTGGAATCTAATGGGTGAAAATCTTGCTCATAGTTCAAGTGGTTGACATTTTTGGCAGTTGATAATTCAGGTAGGAGTTGGTGGTGGACTCCAAATGTGAAAAAATTCCAATCGTCTAACAATTGATCTAACAGTGTCCAACAGTACATAGTGGCAGTCTAGGTGAGTTCTTCTCAAAGGAATGCCTTACCGCGTAATTATGTGTAATTGAGAATTAAAAAATATTTATATTTGCATCTAGTATTTTCATGAATGTTATCATGTCTTTTTACATGTACTTTATTTTCAATTTTTTGGTTTGTGAAGTAAAAATGTTTTAATATCTGTATGTATTATCATTATAGTTTTTTTGGTACAAATTTATCTATGATTTTTAAGATGGATAATCTTTATTTTTATTTTTATTTTATCAATATTTTTTTATATTTTATTATTTATTTACTTCCTTTTATTTGGAGAGATAGAATAAAAGATAGATATACATGCAAAATGTTTGTCCTCAATTTACTATGACTAGTTTGTATTTTAATACATATTACTCTTACTAAAAACATTTTGTTAATGCTTTCAACCTTCTTCAAGTTCACTTTAACTAACCCTAATTTTTTTTAATATTATTAATTTTTCATTTATTATGTGTAAAATAAAGGGCATTCATTCTCTTTGTTATCTATTCTTCCACATGAGTTTTAATAAAATCAAAAATCAAATTCAAGGCCTAGATAGATTTATCTCCAATTTATCAACATAATATGAAATTACTATATTTTTAACACAAATGCCTTTATGCTTGGTAAATAATATATCATCCACATCAGTCGATAATAACAAAGCATAACTTCTTATGCTTATATATCTTCCATTTTTTATGATTCTATTTTCCAATTAATTTATAAATAAGTGAAATAATGTTGGAGAGAGGAGACATATTTGGTTTTTTTTATTATTTGTTAAGTAATGTGAGGCCGTAGATGATTGGTAAATGTGGCTTGAGAAATGGCCATCTAATCCATCAAAATCACCCAGCGATAGTGTCAGTCTAGGCCACACCAACCCTTAGCATGACTAGACTTTTGCCACGGGAATTTCAACAATGACATTTTCACCAAGGAGTGTCTTAACATAGCACCCTGTCACCATCTATTCTAGGTCTAGTGAGCAAGAAACATGTTTGTTTAATTTTTTTTCTGTTGACACCTAATCAAATTGTACATTAGTGGAAAATAGGAAATAAGGAAGTCTAAGATACATTGGGAAATGAATCCCAACAGTCTCACCTCCATGTATATATTCATGAGCACCTTCAATCAATTCTCACGGTTCAATTTGTGGAGTTACCTCCTGGCCAAACATGGTATCAGAGCCAGCTACATTTCTGGCATTCTTACCCCTGTAGCTCCCTCCTTCTCCTAGCAGACCTGCCTCTCTGCCTGCTCCTGGCAGAATTGTCCCACTACTGCATTCCAGATTCTAAATTTTTATGATCTCCTCAACCTCACAACATGCAGATGCTCCTCTACATTGTTTTGCTACCTCTACGCGCTGCATACACAACTGATCAGCCTGTCATGTCCCAGATTCCATTTCCCTTCGGTCACATAGCACTCCGCCCACTTACACGTTGTCTCCTCCCACCACCTACGAGCTCCCACAGCTGCTCGTCACTCCTGCTCTCTTCCGCAACATTTCTCCCTCCCATAGCTCCCAACTTGTCATAGTGCCCTCCTAGGCGCTCCCCTCCTCCCTCCACCCTCCGCTCCCTTCTCCCGCCAAACCCCCCTCCATGGGCTCCCCTCCCTCCTCCTTCCACCCTCCCCTCCCTTCTCCTGCCACAGCCCCCTCCGCGGGCTCCCCTCCCTCCTCCCTCCTCCCCCTACTCCCTTCTCCCGCCACAACCCCCTATATGGGCTCCTCTCCTCCTCTGCCCTCCCTCCGTCGTCACCTCCCCCTATTCCACCTCCCCCTATCCGACCTCCCTAGTTCCGACCTTCCCGAGGTCCCACCTCCCCCAAGTTTGACCTTCTCCAGGTACGACCTCCCCCAGGTCCGACCTCTCATCTGCAAAAAAAAAAAAAAAAAATTACCAAAACAAAAATTACCAGAATTGATTTTTTTGCAGCAGAGTACATTTTTTACACCAGAATTGAGTTTTTTGCAACATAATACATTTTTTACACCAAAATTGAGTCCTTTTCCAGTAGACTACATTTTTCTATAGTACATATTTACAATGCATTCTCTCATATCTATTATGGGAGTAGTTCTCTCTGGAAAGGAGAACTATCCTAAGTGGTCTCGGAAAATAAAGCACACTCTCATTTTTAATGAGTTGTGGATAGGAATTTGTGACGGAGAATGAGACAATGCACCGACAAATCCCACCTCAAACAGGGAGATCACCATTTGGGAAAACAAGAGTTGCAAGGATTATGCCTTGATTGCAGCTTTTGTAACTTTGTGTTTATTTCTCACTATGATGAAGGTACATTCCCATCAAGTATTTAATGGCATGCTAGATTTGGACACTTAAACTATGACAACCTTCGATTTTTGAAGAAAAATGGTGTTATCGGATTGCCTACAATTCTTAGGAAACTTAAGCAATGTGATGCTTGTATTCTAGGAAAGCATAGAAAACAGTCCTTTCATGATTCACATTCCAGAGCACATAGAAAACTTGAGCTTATTCATTTAGATTTATGTGGCCCCATGCCTGTTGCTTCTACAAATGGAAATAAATATATGATGACATTTATTGATGATTACACCAGAATGTGTTTGGTTTACTTATTGAAGAACAAATCTGATGCTTTTCAAACATTCAAGAATTTTCAAGCATGGATTGAAAATGATGCACAAACCCATATTGGCTCTTTGTGCACTAATAATGGAAAATAATACATTTCAAACAAATTTGAAAACTATCTTTGTCAACATCAGATCAAATATCAAACAACCGTGCCCCATAATCCCCAACAGAACGGTGTAGCTGAAATAATGAACATGACAATTTTAAATATGGTTCGCTCCATGATGTTTTTCAAGAATGTAAAATTGATTTTTTGGGCTGATTCAGTCCTATGTGTTGTGTACATAAATAATAGGTGTCCTTCTAATACAATAAAAAATAAAACTCCTTATGAAATGTGGCATGGCCACATTCCTTCGGTAAAGCATTTCAGGGCCTTTGATTCACCTATTATGCTTTTATACCTAAGGTACAAAGAAATAAACTTAGTGCTAGAAGTCAAAAATGTATCTTTTTGGGGTATTCCAATACCTCCAAAGGATATAGTCTCTATGATGAAGTCAATAAGAAGTTTGTAGTATCTAGAGATGTCATATTCCTTAAATCTTACAAGATTGACGATGTTTTTGAGTGGAAAAATGATTGCTTGGGTAGATTCACTCATGCAAAGTCATTTCAAGAATTTGATAATAATATTCCACATCTTGAAGGGGGGATTCCTATACTGAATCAATCTATGGAATTGTCTTCCAAAGCACTCTCTCCCCTACATGAAGAACCAACCACGGATGACACCTTGAATGATGTGAAGGACATAATTAGGAGACTAAATCTTGATTCAATCTCAACTCAATCAAATGAGTAGCCTGGGGCATCTCAGAAAGGTCCCCAAAATGGCTGACAAAGACACTAGAAAATGTTCGTCCCAATGAGGTTGGAAAGACAAGAATAAGAAGTTCCACCAGGAAAAATGGAGGTGATGTAGAAGATTTTGATTCACCTATTGATATGGATTTTGATTATAATTGTGAATTGAATTTGTCTACAGATCTTGAACCAACTTCCTTCAAATAATCCACTTCTCATGATGAATGGTATGAAGCGATGCAAAAGGAGTATGATGCCTTGATAAAGAATGGCACTTGGAAGCTGGTTGATCCTCCACGGAGTCTTGGTAGCAGCATAGTCCCCCCACACCAATGTACACATCACCAACCTATCCTGACTCAACTCATAATTCCAAAAGACATAAGCTCAAAACCACACAAGACTACCCTAGAGCCAGACCAGAACTAACCTGGAAAAATTCGGAGCTATGGGGTTGATTACCATCATGAAGCCCTGGATTAATCCCCTTTGGGACAGCCAAATTCCAAAAAAAATAGAACAGTAACCTGACTGGGTAAATTACCATAATTTATCCAATAGACAGACGCATGCATTGTCAAGACATGACACAAACCCTCTAACCACCATGACTTTGGACCAGGAAGACACGACACAGACATACTCATAGGGGAAGAGTCTAGGGAGTCTTGGTAGCATCATAGTCCCCCCACACCGGCGTACACAGCACCAATCTATCCCAACTCAACTCGGAATTCCAAAATACATAAGCCCAAAACCACACAAGACTACCCCAGAGCCAAACCGGGACTAACCTAGACAAATTCGGAGCTATGGGGTCGATTACCGTGAGGAAGCCCTGGATTAATCCCCTTTAGGATAGCCAAATGCCAAAAAAAATAGAAACATGAACCTGACCGGGTAAATTTCCATAATTTATCCAATAGACAGACGCATGCATTGTCAAGAAAGGACACAAACCCTCCAACCACCATGACTTTGGACTAGGCCAACCTAATTATTTTACCTAGGAGATTAGCTTCATGGAGAAAAGGGAGAGGTGTCGGACTACATATTAGGTATCCAAAGCAAAGGAATGTTGAAGGCACACCGTTGTCAGCCTCTCTCCACAACAACTTACACTGAATGCAAACTCCCATTGAGCCAGGACCATAGGTTCACTACCAAAACACTACATGAAAACCACCAGATGCCCAAGCCTTGAATTACTACCACTGCCACCACCCGTGATGTTATTAACTTCCCTCATGCATGAGGCGACCCTGCCATCCTTGACACGCATGTGGAAGGTGGTGGGTTTGTCCTTTGAGGCACCCAACATTAATTAGGATGGATACGTCATGGATCCATTACACACCCTGATCGGGGAAGCCTTAGGTTTGTAATTAAATGAGTATTCTATTGCTTTTATTTATAAGTAATCAGAAAGGTAATTAAAAAAAAAATTCATTCTTTCTACTATTGTTGAGGAACTATCTTTATGGTGGTGGCAAAGTCTTTATGTCCTTGATTAGTTTGGGTGGCAACAATGTCTGTTGTGACACCATGACTAGATCAAGTTTTAATTTTGGCACAATGACCACAATGCTACAAATATCACATCATTGAGGATTACAGTTTCCTTTTCGTGGTAAGCACCACAACACAATGAAGGTATGGGACATAAATACTTTGCTTCCAACTAGGAAGGAAGTGACTACTCACAGTAAGTTAAAAGTTATCTTTCCCTACAGCATATTGAATGATGCACTGATTTGGCATAAATGACTTGACCAATGATTTGATAGCATGCATACATTACTTCCATCATTGACCAATGACATCATCCCACTATTATAAAATCATTCCCTTTCCATAATTGGAAACTACAACTACCAACCCATCGCCTAACTACTCATTTCATCTCGCAACCATATAATGACCTCGATTTTGAATAGAAAGAAGAAATGAGAGGCTCACTGAACCAAAGGGATCCCACAGAGACAATTAGGCATATGACTACATTTTAGGATTTTTTTAGAATGGGTGATGGATTGAATACATCGACAAGCTTCAAGGATACGATTATGATGTGGCGTTGGAGTTCACCATGAATTTGAGAGGCCATAGATCAATAGTAGGGGGAATAGTGATGCATGTGAAGGAATATATCATGGTTGAGTTTATAGGGATACATCAAACCAGAGAAAGATGGTACTGCAGAAGAAGACCAAAACCAAAAATCATGGAGAAATTCCTTAAGCTATGTGAGGGCTTAGTCAGTAAAGGAACTGGATTTGAATGAAGATCATTGCTAGACCATTGTGGATACATAGCCATTATGGTGTAGTTGTATTTCACATGTGAACACCGCCATGGTATAGTATACCTACAACACTTTAGGTCATTGGACCATCCAAGGCATGAAAAGTTGTTTAATATCTCATTCTTCCTTTGGAATACAATTCAAACCATGACCACGCTTGTTCATAGGTATGGATACCCCAATGACACTCTCTCACGTCACATATAGCGTAATTCCTTTATTTCTCCACCCTTTTTTCCAAAGCTAATTTGGGGTTGGGGGAGCCATCCATAGTTAGGCAATAAAGCACCATGTAGGAGACTTGTATTGCATTAAAGGATTAGTCCAATATGAATTAAAATATTGAGATTGGTCTTGGACTATACCTTGAGGCTTTGGCTACCATGGTCATTTTTGAGAGATCATAAACATAATCACTTCAGCCACTCAACTTCTTGGTAAATAACTTTTAGTCCTGGAAAGAATGGGCACTTGCTAGTATCATGGTCCTCACTGTATATAACATGTGTCTCAATTTGGTCTAATGAACACACCTTTATTGGGTGCTTCCTTCTATAATTTGGACAGAAAATTACAAAATCCAATTTTGCTTCCATTTTCTTCTTGCTCATGTGCAATGTATCTAATTGGGATTTTAATGAACTGAGGATATTAATTTTAATATCTTCCAATATATTCCCATTTTTTGTTCTTCTAGCCTTACTTTTAGCAGTTTTTCCAACTCTTGTCAATACATATATGGATCATTTACCATCTTCTAATGTGCCCCTAAAATATCTTTGACATAGTTCAGTGATGAAATTGTAGGTTTATTACGAGACATCTCCTCCTTTCATCGGATTGATGAGTTCAATGCAATAATCTTGAATCTATCTTAATAACAAGACATGTAGTGTCTTGGGGGACAAGTTTTCCTACCTTGTTTTATGGATATTTTAGTTGAACCTTTCGTCATAATCTTCAAGATTTTTTCCATCATTTTGTGTCATGTTGAAGATTTACCCCCTTATTTCTTTATCCTTGTAGTAATATTGGTACTTCTCTGAGAATTACTACTTCCTTTGACTCCAACAGTGAATATTATCCTTTCCAAGACTCATGAATCAATGTAACATGGATCTATTGAGTTTGGAAGGAAATAATTTTAACTTATGAGCATCTATCACTAAATCATAACTCATATGGAGAACACCAAATTAAAAGAGGAATGTGTCGGGTTGTTCCTTGGATACACCATGAAATTTTGACAAAGCTAAGTGAGAAATGTTCTTCATTTTGGTTTCCTCATCTGACTTAAGGGTAAGGAATCTGAAGGTATTTGACTCTTCCTTAACTTTGTGGGCATCTCTTCATGGGGATTATTTTCTATCTTTGAAGGTGATTTAAGAGATTCAGGAAAAGTAAACTTTTCGAAGTGGAACTATTCACTCATTAGATCTTCAAAAAACAAATTTTTCATTGGTGCAAAGGATGAAAAATTTTCAAATTTAGGCTCCTTGCTAGAGATTTTAGGTTTCTTTTTGGCAAGAGAACTTGTTGTGTGATTCAAGTAATTCGAATGATTTTTCCCTTTTTCTTCTTGTGACTAACCTACATTGTTACTTTTTTGGGTGATCAGGTGATCATGTTCAAGTGGAAAAAAATGCTTAAAATTGGAACTGCTCAGAATTGGTTGCAACCTAAATGATCAGATAGGCCTTGTCACTAAGATTTTGGTGCCATGAAAGGGACTCAAATCCGATGTCGTATGAGAAAGGTATTGAAGTTTGAAGATGCCTAATAACCTTCAAAATAGGACTTTTGAACAAAAAAAATGTCAATTTCAGAAAGAAAAAAAAAATTATGTGAAAAAAAAAAAAAAAATTATTAAAGTTTTTATGGGTCTACCCAGAGGCTGCCACGTGGCCCCAAGCCAAAGGTTCAAAATCATGTTGAATTTTTCGCCAAAGTGGTTGGCTGACCCGACCCCTCGGGCGGAGGTCGACTCAAGCTGAATGCGTTTGGGTCAGTTGGGCACGTAAACGACTATTCGGGTCGGGTCCTCGTGTAGGTGTGATCGAGTCGGGTCATGGCTCGGGCGGAGGTTGACCCGACCTGAACGAGTATGGGTCATTCAGGTCATGTAGCAGTGAACGGGTGGAGTTTTTATGGAGTTAAGCCCTTAGTGATATGGGTTTAAAACCCCATGACCAGGCATCATAACCAAGTGCTAAAGCACTTTCGAACCGGCGGAGAAAATGTTAGCACTCGGGTGTTAGCCCCTCACCACAGGACCTCCGCCCGTGACCATGGGTGGGGGTTAAACCCTTAACCGCCAGCAGAAACCATCTGCTCTTTCAGCATGTGAACATTTATTAAACTGGTAGTTAAATTTATAGCTGCCCTTAAATTGGCATGTGGTTCTGCCTGTTTGACCTATCCGCCTATTCTGGTGGAGTTATCTGGGGTTCACCCAGATTTGGTGGGGTTTCCAAGGGACATTGAGCAGAAAATTGTGGAGGTCATAACTTCTCCAATATTGAACCAATTTGGATGAAAGTTTGGTCAATTTTGGGTATTCTGAGCATTCTGGAGTGTTTTGGATAGGTTGCAAAGCTAACATAGGTGTTCTTTAGCCTTTTTTTTCTTCAGGCAAGCTTGGAGAGCCACTAGGGCCATGAGGGAAATGGAGCTGCATTGGGCTATACTTCACTGTTTGAGGTGAAATAAAAGCCATTCTTAGCTTATTTCTATCTTCTGAATTTAATTTCACAGTTTTTTCTACCTATTTAGGCATATTTATCATTATATAACCAATGTGAGCAACTTAATAGAGCAAGTACATGCCCATTGGGAGCCTTGGACACGGCAGATGTAGCCCAGGAGGGGTGAACTACATCATCATGTTGTTGTGTTATCTTATGGTGAAGTTTTACTGTTGTGTATTTATGATTTAAGATGTTAAACAGTAATTTTAATTAACATTCCCTCACACATAAACTCAAAAACAGTTACCAAAAACACTTTGTTTAAATTTCAAGACATGATGAACACTTTGCACACTTAATTAAATGAAAATGGATACTTTGAATAGCAGATACAAATAGTTTCATTTTCAGATCAGATGGGTATTAGAGCTAAGGATTTGAGCCTTAGGAGCTAGATTTTTACTCAGCATTTTTTTTGTGAAAAGATATAGTTGATCATTTGCAAGTTTTGATGCTTACTAAGCTTAAACTCAAGAGAGGTGAAGGACACTTGGTTAGTGCACAAAGTAATCTTCAACCAAGAAGGGCCATAAGCTCCTGAAGATATGGATCCCAAAGAAGAGGAACGGGTGTTCCAAAAGCCTTTCTTGGACATGACGGAGATGGTGAGGATACTCTACCAAGAAAGGAATGATAGGCTTGTTGGAGAAGGGTCTAAAAACTAGAAAGATGGAGAGGGTTCTTCAGGAGGAAAGAAAAGTGATGACAAGTCTCAGAAAGGACACGGAGGAAATGGTGATCCACCATCCCCATCTTCATCCTCTTCCTCTACAACGTCATCCTCCACTTCGGTGAATCAATCTCACAAGTCTATAACCACTGGTAAAAGTCTATTTTTAAAGCTTTATGTTAAATTTGAGTTTCCTATGTTTAACGGTGAAGTCAATGCAGAGAAACTTGACAATTGGATAAGACAGTTGGAAGTTTACTTGAGGATACAAAACCTTCATGATGATGTCACCAAGATACAGTTAGCCTCGTTGAGAATGGATGGAGCAGTATTGGTATGGTGGGAAGCCAAGACCAAGGATGAAATTAAAAAACATGGTAAGATCACTTTATCATGGGCTGAATTTGTTACTACAATTAAAAATAAATTTTATCCATCAGCTCATTTACAAAATGCTATCATGAACTGGAAAAACTTCAGACAGCTTAAGGGAAAAAATGTACATGACTACACCCAAGAATTTAGGAGAAGAGCACTCTTATTAGGGGTAGAATTACAAAATCAAGATACTTTGCTGAAATATATAGGTGGTTTGCACAACTACCTTAGACATACTATCCTTATGTTCAATCCTACTATTCAAGACGAAGTTTGTGTACAAGCTACACATTTAGAGGCTAGATGGGAAAAAACTTTTGATGAGGGTAGAAACAAGCCTTTTAAGGGGGAAAACAAAGATAAAACCTTTAAGGGAAAAGGCAAAAAGAATGCATCTGTCAAACAAGAGGGTGAGAAAGTGATATGTAAACAATGTTCAAGAGAATACCATGAAGAGAAAAATTGTTGGAAATTACATCCTGAAAAAAGAACTCAGTTTAACAAAAACAAAGGAAAGAAGAAAACTACAGCTACTACAACTACACCACATGACTTAGGTGATGATTTAGGTGACGAAACCAAAATTGAAGCCATGGGTTTGAAGAGTATGGAGGGAAAGGAAACTTAAACTAAGCCAAGGACTAGTACTTCAAACTGTCATGTACAAACTCCAAATGAGGAAGAAAGAATTGAATTGTTCCATGTGAGGGTAGTCTCAAAACATACAAAAATTGACACACTGTTTGACAGTGGGTCACAAGCAAATCTCATATCAGAAGACTTGGTCAAACAGCTTAAACTTGAGACCATTCCACATCCCAAGCCAAGTCCACTTGGATGGATATGCAAGGATGCAAACTTACAAGTCTCAAGAAAGTGCATATTGTGTTTCACGATTACTACACACTTTATTGACACAGCTGAACTTGATGTAGTGTCGCTTGATATATCAAGAATTGTTTTGGGAAGTCCTTACTTATTTGACAGGAAAGCGATCTTCCATCACCATGAAAATAAGTATCATCTCTTTAAATATGGCAAGGAGTTCATTATCAGAGCACATCACAAGAAGACAAATATAGTGATGGTAAATGCAGGACAGGTAAAAAAACTAGTGAATTCTAGTAAGATTTTTGCACTTCTTATGGTTAAGCCCAAGATTGATGTGAATCATGAGTCATTTTAAAATTGTGATTCCTAGCTTAAATCATATTTATATGATGTAGTTGATGCACATCATGAGATGTTTCAGGAACCGACAGGTTTACCTCCTAAAATGGAGATTCAGCATGAAATCCAGTTACATCAAGATTGTCCTCTTCCTAACATAGGCATGTACTGCATGTCTATCATGGAGAATGTTGAAATAAAGAGGAAAATTAAGGAATTGTTGGACAAAGGATTTATAATACCAAGCATTTCGCCATGTGGGTCACCGATAGTGTTGATTCCAAAGAAAGATGGAACTTGGCGCATGTGTGTGGACTTCAGGGCATTGAACAAGATAACGGTAAAGAATCGTTACCCACTCCCAAGGATAGATGATTTGTTAGATCAAATGAAAGATGCTAAATATTTCACTAAGTTAGACTTACATAGTGGTTATAATCAAGTTAGAATTGCAGAAAGTGACATTTGGAAGACAGCATTTAAAACCAAACAGGGACTCTTTGAGTGGCTTGTTATGCCATTTGGTTTATACAATGCACCTGCAACTTTCATGTGGGTAATGGATGATGTCTTACATAATTTTCTTGATGATTTCATTATTTTCAACTTAGATGACATCTTAATTTTCAGCAAGACTAGAGAAGAGCATGTCATGCATGTTAAGAAAGTACTTGATATTTTGAAGAAAAATCAGTTATTTCTTAAAATGTCAAACTGTGAATTTGGGAAGACTTCTTTGGTTTATTTGGGACACATAGTAGGAGGAGGTGCTTTGAGAATTGATTCTTCTAAGGTAGAAGCCATTGTGAATTGGCCTACTCCCAAATCCATTATAGAGGTAAGAAGTTTTTTGGGTGCAACTCAGTATTGGAGGAAGTTTATTTCTAACTTATCTACCATAGTAGCTCCTATGCATGCAGTGAAAAGTGTGAAGCGTGCTTTCCAATGGGGAGGAAAGCAACAGAAATATTTTGAGTCTTTGAAAGAGAATATAATTTCAGATCCAATCCTTGCATTACCAGACTTGAGACAGTCATTCAAGATTCAGAGCGATGCTAATGATTACGCCATGGGTGCAGTTCTCCTACAGCATTGTAAGCCTATCGCATTTCATTCTGAGACATTTAATGGTGCTGTTGTGAATTATCCTACATATGATAAGGAGTTGTATGTGTTGGTAAAAAGCATCAAAAAATGGAAACACTATTTGATGGGCAAACAAACAGTTGTTCATACCGACCATTAGCCTTTACAGTACTTGCAGTCACAAAGTAAATTACAGCAGCCACGACATTTCAGATGGATGGGTTTCCTACAAGAATTTCACTTGGTAATAAGGTACAAAGAAGGTATTTTAAATAAAGTTGTTGATATGATTTAAAGGCCTATTATTAGTGCTCCTACTTTACTTAAGAATGATTCTAATGTACATGAGAGCTACATAGAACAGTATGCATCAGATGTTGATTTTAAGGATGTGTATGCTAACTTGAGTGAAGGGAATCATGTTGAGGAGAATGATTATCATTTGCATAATAATGTGTTGTTTCATATGGGCAAGTTATGTATACCACAGGGGGAGAGACTAAGCATCATGAGAGAAGCTCATTCTTCTCTTATTGTTGGACATTTCGGGGTAAGAAAAATAGTGGCACATTTACAGAGGTATTGTTATTGGCCTCGCATGGTAGATAGTGTTTCATGTTTCATTAGAGGTTGTTCATTATGTGCTACAAGAAAGCCTAGCAATATGAAGCTTGGTTTATATACACCATTTCCAGTACCTTCTAGACCATGGGAAAGTGTTTCTATGGATTTTGTTGGAGGTCTACCATTATCTAAAAAGCAGCATGATTATCTTTATGTAGTAGTTGATACATTCAGTAAGATGTGTTTTCTTATGCCATGTAAGAAATCTATAACTGCTGAACAAACTACTGATTTATATTTTCAACATGTATGGGTGCATTATGGCTTTCCTAATTCTATTTTTAGTGACAGGGATTCCAGATTTGTTAGGAATTTTTGGTCCAATATATGGAAGATGATGGACACCAAGTTGAACAAGAGTGTTGCTTTCCATCCGCAAACAGATGGCCAAATAGAGGTAGTGAATAGAACCATTGTACATATTTTGAGAGGTTATTGCAGCAAGCATCCCAAGCTTTGGGATGAGCACTTGCATTATATTCAGCATGCTTACAACTGAGCCAAGCACTCTTCTACAAATACTTCACCTTTTGAAGCTTGCTTTGGGTATTTGCCTAAGTCACCTTTAGATTTCATTCTTGAGAAGGATGTTTCCATTGATGGGCATAGTGACATTGACAAAGTTCGCATGTTCATTGAAATAATTCAGCTCATACATCAACAGGTTCAAGAACAGCTTAAAAAAAGTCAAGGCAAGTACAAGGAGAGGCATGATAAACACAGAGTTGATCATAAGTTTCAAGAAGGAGATCAGGTATGGCTGCATATTTGTAAGGAAAGAATGCAAGGAGAAGGTAAAAAATTGAATCCTATTCGTTATGGTCCATTCAAGATCCTTAAGCAAGTTGGAAATAATACTTTTCAACTATATTTGCCTTCATATATGCAAATGTATTCAGTTGTGAATGTGGAAAATTTACATTTGTATGAACCTCCTTTAATTTTTTATTATGAAAGTGACATTCAGCTGCCATCCATAGAGGATTTCTCGCCAGAATTTTTGGATGAGCTGAAAGAGGATGCTATCCTTGACAGAAGGACACACACTTCGAGGAGGGGAAATGTTGATTATGTTCGGGTTGGTCTAAAAGGCAGCAAACCGAGTAATGAAAAATGGATGGAGGTGGAAAAGGTGAGGGATCTGTACCCTCATCTTCTTAACAGGTAATTGAAGGCTTTTGGGGTCCAAAATCTTCCCAATGGGGAGGTGTGTTCAAGTGATCATGTCCAAGTGGAAAAAAATGCTCAAAATTGGAACTGCTCATAATTGGTTGCAACCTGAACGACCGGATAGGCCTCATCACTGTGGTTTTATTTCCGTAAACGGGACTCAAATCCGATGTCGTATGAGAAATATATTGAAGTTTTAAGTTGCCCAATAACCTTCAAAATGGGACTTTTGAACCAAAAAAATTGTCATTTTCAGAAAAATTTTATGTGGAAAATTTATTTTTTTTTATTAAATTTTTTATGGGCCTATTATAGGGTGCCACATGGCCTACCCAAAGGCTGCCACGTGGCCCCAGGCCAAAGGTTCAAAATCATGTTGAATTTGTGGGCAAAGTGGTTGGCTGACCGACCGCTCGAGCGGAGGTCGACCCGAGCTGAATGCATTTCGGTCAGTCGGGCACATAAACGACTATTCGAGTTGGTTCCTCGTGCAGGTGTGAATGATTCGGGTCATGGCTCGGGCGGAGGTTGACCCGACCTGAACGAGTATGGGTCATTCGGGTCGTGTAATAGTGAACGGGCAGAGTTTTTATGGAGTTAAGACCTCAGGGCTATGGGTTTAAAACCCCGCGACGAGGCATCATAACTAAGTGCTAAAGCACTTTAGAACTGATGAAGAAAATGTTAGCGCTCGGGTGTTAGCCCCTCACCACAGGACCTCCACCCGTGACCATGGGCGGGGGCTAAACCCTTAACCGCCAGTGAAAACTGTTCGCTTTTTCAGCATGTGAACATCTATTAAACTGGAAGTTAAATTTATTGATGCCCCTAAATTGGCACACGGTTCCACCTATTTGACATTTCCACCTATTCTAGTGGAGTTATCTAGAGTTCACCCAGATTTGGTGGGGTTTCCAAGGGACATTGAGCAGAAAATTGTGGAGGTCATTACTTCTCCAATATTAAACCAATTTGGATGAAATTTTGGTCAATTTTGGGTACTCTAAGTGTTTTGGAGTATTTGGGACAGGTTTCAGAGCTAACAGAGGTGCTATTTAGCCATTTTTTCTTAAGGGAAGCTTGGAGAGCCACTAGGGCCATGAGGGAAATGGAGCTGCATTGAGCTATACTTCACTGTTTGAGGTGAAATAAAAGCCATTATTAGCTTATTTATGTCTTTTGAATTCAATTTCATAGTTTTTTTTTCCTATTTAGGCATATTTCTCAATGTATAACCAATTTGAGCAACTTAATAGAGCAAGGGCATGCCCATTGAGAGCCTTGGACCTAGCAGATGTAGCCTAGGAGGGGTGAACTACCTCATCATGTTGTTTTGTTATCTTATGGTGAAGTTTTTTTGTTGTGTATTTCTAATTTAAGATGTTAAATAGTAATTTTAATTAACATTCCCTCACACATAAACTCAAAAACAGTTGCCAAAAAAACTTTGTTTAAATTGCAAGACATGATGAACACTTTGCACACTTAATTAAATGAAAATGGATACTTTGAACAGCAGATACAAATAGTTTCATTTTCGGATCATTGGGGGTTTTTGGTAAATCTAACTTGTTGATCTCTAACATTAGGCATGAAAAATTAAAGCAAAATTCCATCTAAAATAGGTTGTTGTAAAAATAAACCAATTGCATCAATTGTTGAAAAATAAATTCCCTTGGCTAAAGCATGAAATAATCAAAATCGAACAACAAAACAATGATTGTACTATAGAAAGTTCCTTAAAAATTACCCTAAAAATGATGGGATTTTTTTGAATTCCTTTCTAATTGTTCAGAATGACAACCAAAATTTTATGAATTTAACTATCAACTGAGGTTTGTATGGAACTTGTGAAATGTCATGCACCCTTTATGTTATTACAACCTATGGTTGTAATATTCTAAATGAATGTCACAGGGAAAGATATGAGATGCTTTCACAAGTCACCAAAAGAAATCCACACCACAATTGCAATCAAACCCACTCTTGCAGGAAACGAAAGAGAACACTTTGAAGGAAATTAAACATGTTTGCAAGGAAAGTAAACACACTCGCAGAAAATTAAACATGTTGGTTGTAGAAGGTGACTTGTTTACTCAAAGTAAAACAGCTTATGATGTCAAAAAAAAACTAAAAGAGCTTTATGATTCACATTTTGAATTGGAGATAATTTAGTTATTATTGAAGTTATTTAATTTGGAAATGAGTGATAATGATCCTCTAAAACTTGCCTCTGAAATTAAAGCCATCAATCATGAAATTGAATGTACTAGAGTGAAATTTGATTTTCCGCTTACTTCCTTTATAAAAGCTCTTTACCCTAGTTATTCACACTACTTGGAATCTCTCCAAGCTAGTGGGCAATTAAAAGATATAGATTTTGACAAATTAGTAGGGAAAATTGCAGAAAGAGAGAAGACTTTTGGCAAGAAAGAAGCATCACATAGTTCTAATACCGAAACTCTATTTCTTGCTCAAAAACACCAAAAACCTCAAGAGGAATCTTTCAAAAATACAAAGGGTAATAGAGGTCGAGGTAGGAAGAATTATAGAGGCAAGGGAGGTAGAAATATTCAGGGAGATAGACAGCAGAATGAAAAACAGAAATTTTTCTGATAAACCAGCTGTAAAATGTTTTAGATGTGGAAAACTTGGACATACTGCTACAAATTGTATAATTCCCTGGGATAAAATTAACGAAAAAAAGAACAATTGCTTGAAAAGAAAGATCATATAGATTGAATTGAGGCTTTTGTGATCCATAAGATTTTTCAAAAAAAAATTTGTTAAAATCACATGAGAATGAGCTTTGTCGACGTGATTCGAACCAACAAGTGTGGTTCATCTTCAGGACAAGATAAGAGATCACATCTAAACATTAAGCTTAAATATATATAGAGAGGTCCCAAACTAGCTGTTAGGAAAAACGTCTAGTTTGACCTAGTAAGATTAGCCAAATTTTATATTTAAATTTCATTTTGTTAAAGATTTAAATAAAATAGTTTTAATAAATTATTATTATTTAAAAAATAATTAATTAATTAATTAATTTTTAAATAAATAAAAATAATAATTTTAATGCCAAATTTTATACTTAAATTTGATTTTGTTAAAGATTTAAATAAGACAGTTTTAATAAATATTTATTTTTATTTTTATTTTGAATTTTTATATAATATAAATTAAAAAAATAATAATAAATTTAATTATTCAATCATATATATATATATATATATATATATATATATATATATAATGTCTAAATAATAAATAAATATAATAAATTTTAATATTAAATATTTTTAAAGCTACTTAAAACTAAGAGAGGACCTCAAACTAGTCAATTGGAATAATGGTTAGTTTAACTAAGTTAAAATATGCTAATTTTATTTATTTATTTATAAATAGGTAAATAATAATAATAATAATATTTTAAATTTTATTTAAATTTTTATATTAAATAATTTAAATAATTTATTTATTTATTTAAATTATTTATTTACTAATTTATTTATTAATTTATTATAAATAAATAAATAAATAAGGTTGACCTGACAACTAGGAATAAAGGCCAGGTATCCAACACCTGCTAATATTCCAGCCATCGTTCCTATTGAGATTGGCAGGTCTTTTTTCGATCTCTAACATCTCCCTTAACTTACGGTGATGAAAATGGTCAATCCTAGCAATAACTTTAGCCTCTTCAATGCATATGTGATGGTTAGTCTTTTATACATGTTCAGCTAAGGCTGAGGAGCGGGATATTCTATGTTTAATGTCAGCAGCATGCTCACAAATCCTTTGATTTATTGACCGACCTGTTTCTCCAATGTATGGAGTCCCACGGGAGCACGGAATGATGTATACACCTTTCCCATCCTTGGGGTTTATCGGATCTTTGGCCGATCTAAGTGAGCTGCGAATAGTGTTAAGGGGTCTAAAGGATGAAGAAACATTATGTTTTTTTAGAATCTTCGCGATCTTATCAGTGGTCCCTTGAATAAAGGGAAGGTGCACACCACCAGACCATTCCTTGGGATCTTTTTTAATCTTGGCACCTTTTTCCGCTTTAAGAAAGGTTTTCACGCCTTGGGATCTACAGTAAATGTCTTGACTAGTGTTATGTGTCTGCTATGGTACTTGACAAAGTGCTTACGGATTTCTCAATGAGCACCTTATGAGTTTGAAAAACTGATATCTCGAAATTTGGAATAGAAGAACTTGCTGAGATTCAATTTTATTAATGCCTTTACTTATGATAAAGAGAAATGAGAAAGCATTCAATTTCAGCAAGCATTCAATTTTATTATTAGGATATCTTTGGGCCCAAAGAGGAATAGCCAAAAACTCCAAGAAAATAAATCACTACTACTTGCATAATTTTCAAGTACAACTCAGTAACAAAAACACACATAGTTCATAACATGTTGAAAATGTTGCTATTTCAAAACATAAGCAGAAAACAAATTTTATGATCATTCAATTTCAGCAAGCATTCAATTTTATTGATGCCTTTAATTATGATAAAGAGCAATGAGCAAGCATTCAAATTTATTGATGCCTTTAATTATGATAAAGAGCAATGAGCAAGCATCCAATTTCATTGATGCAATTATAATTATTATAAAGGGAAAAAATAAAAACAACTAAGACAACTAAAATTATAATTATGATAAAGAGCATACATACAAACAACAAAGGCGAAATTATAATTATGATAAAGAGCACACATATAAACAACGAATACAATTGCATAATAGAAATGATTAAGAGCCTAATGAATGTTAACAAACAACTAAGACAAATGCAGGATAGAAATGATTAGGAGCCCAATGGCCCTAAACTGGAATAGCCAAAAACTCCAAGAACATAAATTATTAAATGATAAAAAGCCTAATAAATGTTAACAAACAACTAAGACAACTACATGATAGAAATGATTGGGCTAACAACTAAGACAACTACATGATAGAAATGATTAGGAGCCCAATGGCCCTAAAGTGGAATAGCCAAAATCTCCAAGAACATAAATTATTATTTGTGAATACCAAAAGCTACAGTAAAAAAAACCAAAGCGATAATATTACATGTTTGAGATTAACATAAATTATTATTTGTGAATAAACAAAATCTAGAGTAAAAAACCAGAGGGATAATATTACATGTTTTAGATTAACATAAATTATTATTTGTGAAAAAACAAAAACCAAAATCTACAGTTAAAAAAACCAGAGGGATAATATTACATGTTTCAATATTTCTTAATAATAAAATTAAAAATAAACATAAACCTATCAAAATTACAATTATATCATAATATCTTGAAATTTATATATATATGCTGCAAGTTTGCAAAAGCATGGGAAAAACAGAGTTGATGGCTTATGGTTGGGAGGCAAACTGGTCTTTTCCAAATTAATCTAGTTATGGAGACTAGGGAACAATTATGTCATTATTAAAAGTTGTTTGGGATGATTTAATTACGGCTCGTTGTCATTATGGAAAGACAAATTAAGGTAGTTTCCATAGTATTTGTGGAGACAAGGAAACAATTATGTCATTATTAAAAGTTGTTTGGGATGATTTAATTACTGTCCGTTGTCATTATGGAAAGACAAATTAAGGTAGTTTCCATAGTATTAACTTAGGAAATCAATGTGTCGAATAGTTGTAATATTCTCTACTGTAAGAAATGTGTATGAATTAGAAGTTCGAAATGATTTTTACTAATTATAGTAATGGGCTCCAAATAAGTAGGTGTTAGTAACTCAACTATATTAATACCTAATCTGTTTATGTGATTGTAAATAGATTTCCTTTATATTATAATTGTAATAAACGACTTTTACTCTGTGATTGTAGAATCGTGGGTAAAATAATGTCGATAGAAATTGTCATTTCATGATAAATTTACATGAGAATGTGTAGAATTAAATCAGGTGTAAAATACGACCATGTTGGAAGAAAAACAGAGGTGTAAAATACAACCATGTTGGAAGCAAAAACAGTAGGGACACCAAATGAAATTCTGGTCTGAGTGACTACTGAGTAAACATTAAAAGGAATTTTATCCTAAATAAGTAAATTTCCGGGTTATTTCTATCAACAAAATACCCGTTGTAGATTAATGATAACTAGTACCCAATCTGTGTTCGATCTTATTAGGGTATTTTGTAACAGTGCGAGGGTACGGTTACTAAGGATGGGTTATTATTATTTTTTTAAATGAGATTTTTGAGTGTTGTCGAACTACAATGGAGGAAACCATTTCTTGAGGCATAAATTTAAACTGCAAACTGGGTCAATACGATAAAGCAGGTACTGAAAATTAACCAGGTCAATACGATATAGCAGGTACTGAAAATTAACCATGGTTCCACTAAGAAAAATCATTCTAACAACACAAGTGAATAATACTTTGGTTCTAGTGGAAAGCAGTAGCTAGAAATTAAGCATATGGTTATACAGTAAAACACACGGGAAGGGTATTACGAACCAATCCTTTATGCCAGCAAAAATAGTTTAACCTTTCGCTATTGAAATATATCAACATTGCAAAATTCCATATGCAGCACTGATAAAATAGAGGAAGCATATAATCGAATAATGTGTATATTTATTAATATATGCATATACATCTTCATTTAATAAAAACAGTGGCATAGTGGTGAGAAACAAATTTCAACAGAGAAATTTCATGTCGAGTTTTTAACTGGGGTTGTTTTGTGGCAGAACATTTTAAAAATACATCACATAAAAATCCTATGAGAAGATGAATTAAAGGAAAACAACGTAGCACCAACTTTTAGGACTCAAAATCATTTTAACCCCTTAAAAATATATATATATAAGTAAGCTAGCGAGCTACAGTCTGATTGTGCGGGGGTGATTATGCAAGGGGATTCACACCCTGCATCGAAGATAATAAAAGGGAAAATAGTGGCCTTGAGGGCCTACTGAATCTAGATGTGTTCCACCACAAGAAGAGAGTTGTTGAGACGGGAAAAGGAGCCATGAGACTGACCTGTGTAGCGAAGCAACCACATGTTAGACTTCATGCAAACCCAGTCGAGTCAGAACGTGAAGCTCAGAGACTAGATCCGAGTATACCTATGCTAGTAATAATAACCACCCGTGAGAAACCACTAGAATGGAAGGTAATAAAACTTATCCTTTGCAATAAAAAAATACCAATTTGACCAGGCCTCAAAGACAGACGAAACCATCAATAGGTGCATAAAACCAAAAACCAACTGAACCCATCAAAACATTCAGAAATCCAAATTGATGTTCCTAAACCATCAACAAGTGCATAAAACCAAATGAAACCATCAAAACATTCAAAAATCCAGATCAAAACCATCAAAGCACAAATAAAAACAGCTGAAACCATCAATCCATCTATAAAGTAACTAAAAATTCCAATACATACATCAGAGAGGCGCAAACTTTCAAACCCATAAATCCACATTCAAGCGAGTAGTGTCCACGACTACGTCTGGGGACGAATATAGATAAAATGGCACACACTCAATATATTCTATATTATGAATCAGAAATTACACACATATTTATACAAGCAAAAGTCTTAAGATAGGAATTCTATCTTAGACGTACAGTAGTGTGGTTGAGAGATTCTCTCAACCACACACTAAACTAGGAGAAACTATATTCTAGCTGATTCCTATTATGTAGGAACAAACTCCTGAAATGGAGAATTACAACTATAGACAAGTAGGAATTAATTATTTCTAACTCCCCCCCTTAATGACTACTTGTCATGATAGTTATTTACAAAGTCTGGTTGTGGTCAAACATAACAAAGAATATGTCGACATCCATAAAAGAGCAACCATCCACTGGAATGTATGGGTACCAACCGCTGCAACTGCTAGTCATGTAGGATGTCCTTTGCATACATGATTCTGTCGACCATTATCACTGCATATATGTACCTACAAATTCACCACCATCGGGCGAATTGCATGTGCAGAACCTCCAAAACAAAGAGAGATCAGTGCCTTTCTAAGCCAAATATTCATGTCCAAATAACAATCGCAAACAGTTGCGCTGATTGCGCCTTTCGACGCAACTGTGAGATAGAAAAGTGCGCCGACCCTCTTGTGCTCAGACACACCAATATATGAGACCGTGAGCCAGGTGTTACTGCAGTCCACCTGCTCCTGCGAGCACAAAGCTCCCGTGTACACGTTAGCCACTCAGGCAATATGCCACCACCGGGCAAGTCCGATCTGCCACCACCGGGCAAATCCGCCAACTTCAATATGCCACCACCGGGCAAGTCCGATCTGCCACCACCGGGCAAATCCGCCAACTTCAATATGCCACCACCGGGCAAGTCCGATCTGCCACCACCGGGCAAATCCGCCAACTTCAATATGCCACCACCGGGCAAATCCGGAACTTAAATGTGCCACCACCGGGCAAATCCTGTAGCCACTAAGGCTCTGTATGTGGTTTCTGGCTCACCACAAACCATCACTTTACAGTGACAAAAGATGGTTTCAGGCTGACCATAAACCATTACAAAGTGGTTTTAAGATCACCACGAACTTTCAAATGCCTTTACCAGGCTTACATTCCATACTTCAACATTTGGAGTTTCTGGGTACATACAATGACCATTACAACAACTAGGAAGTCTATTCCACAAACCACACTAACTCAAAAAAACATCTATTTTGTTGTCCACCACAAACGTTGTCGCTGCTGCTTTACCTCATCTGTTCATTGTTCACATCTTGGGCATCCTTGTCTGTTCAAATAACTTCTTGGAAATCCACGTCTCACCTGTCATTCGTTAGAGTTGCAAATTCTAACAAAATAACTTTGCCTACATTGAGTTAGCTAGGCTCAATAAGGCTCAATAATATTTAAACATGATTCCAAGCAAATACAACATAAACTCTTCAAATTTAATTTCTCTATCTCTGCCCATAGATGATTATTTTCCAAACATACCAGCAGCCATTTTTCACCAACAATACCTATGAGGGGTCTACTGATAAAGAAACGGATTGACGACTTTTCACCTGGACTCAATGCAGTGCATTCAAACACTGATGATCCAGACATAGGCACACAGCCACACAAAGAGAACACAATTTTCCCTTCAAGAGTAATAATCCAGGACTCCACGGTCCAATCCTCCATCGCGTTTCAATATCCACTCCCCTGGCAACATAATGCCACTTCTCCTGCTCACAGTATCAAGGCTTGGTAACTGCTTCTAAGCATGCTGCCTCATGTTCGCTGACAATCTCAGGACCAAATGTTGGTCTCTATTTAATACTGGATAACTCAGACAGTACGAGCTTTCTCGCTTGAATATTTCTGACATAGACTTTGTGCTTTTGAATTTTGGATGTACTGGTCTTGAATCTCCCGGCTATACCTGTCATTAGTTAGAGTCGCGAATTCTAACAACATGACTTCATATTGAGATCGCGAATCTCAATATGTATACAAATTAAATTTTCAAGACATATTTCCTTCAAAACCATATAAGACAAAAGCACCCAACACAACAATTACAAAATATCTTAAATTGCACAATCATTCACCATGTGTCAAAATCTGTCATTAGGGCGGCGGAGTAAACGCTCTCTTTTCCGAAATGGCAGCATTGCCATCAATATACTCATATGCTTTCCAATCAAGACAGAACTGCTTAAATGGAGTCCAATATCTCCGACGCGGCCATTCCAGCATGTAGACCATTAAAAAATGCACTTAAGATAAGTATTGAAAAACAAACACAGACCTGCTTCCGATTGAAGTCTCAATCGATAATGTCACCTTCATCGCCAACAGCTGATAAAATAATATCCTCGAAACTCTAAAAAATTATGTTCGGGAGCACGCTACTGCATCTTAACTCCATCTTTGATCACCACTACATCAGCGGAGTCGAGAGATGTTGGTTGACGCAACAGATTCTAGTGCTTTGTGAATAACCCTCCTGCTCATGGCCGCATTTATGATTTTTTTGACGTTCAGTCTATGCCTCAAGCCAGTGTTGTTCAAACTGCACCGAATACAGTGCCTCTTCAAGCTTCGAGATTTGTTGCAGCAAAGGATAAAAAATGATCATCTTTTGCATGCTGCGGAATGTGGCCAACATGTACGTCAAAATCAATAGTTTCGTGGTACGGTGACTTGTTATAAAAGAAAAACTTATAAAGTCCCCGCTTGTATGCCACAAGGTCGTGTTTGCCCGCTGACTTGTCCCGTTCATCATGAACTTGCTCACCAGTGGGACCTTTTACAACGAAGTCCACTCCATAATCACCATTTTCTTCTGTCTCACGTTGAATCTTCCCAATTTCACTGGACAGAACCTTTTCAGACCACATCAAATCCCTCACCATCACTTCTAACAATCTCAGCCAAGTGAAACATGCCCTTCCACATCAGCCGACTTCAGATTCTTGAGATCCCTCGGCAGGCTGTTCTCAACCAGAATCGACATGAACGAGCACGAAAAAAAAATATTGAGCATGCACGCTATCCAATCTCAGTTCAAACCATCACACTGTATATGAACACCAAGCAGAGATGAAGCTACACAAGCAGAGGGACAATGTGCTGGCTGATGGAAGTCGTTTACTGGCACAGGCATTTCGTTAATCATTTGTATATCCAAGCCTTGGCTCTTGGCCTCTGCAACCTCCTTGTCAGAGGCTGGATGAATCTTCTGTTTCTTCTGAGAATACTGCTGGTGGTCGGCCCTGCTGAAAACCAAATGCCTTGCTCTTTCAGCCCTCTTAAAGCACTCCTCGGCGGTTGCTGAAAGGTCACAATCTTGCCATTATTCTTGGCTGCCTTGAGCTTGTGCAGCCATCTCTCCGCCATCTTCAAGTACTTTGCAAAGACGAGCTTCAGGATAGGCCCGCAGGAGGGCTCCAGGCCCAAATTCTCGGCCACGGCGTCCCACTTGCCCTTCTCCGTGACGGACTGGTAACCGCCCAGGATTCGAAACCGGGCGGATAGGTCGTAAAGATCGACGCTCTTGCCTTCTTATACGAACACCGGGAAGGGCCTGGAACGCGCCTGAGGATAGCCTTTCAAGAATGTCATCAGAATTTGATTGAAAATATGCTTCTGCTTGTGCAATTCTTGCTCACTGCCATGGCCGCTGTTGCAGTTGGCCATCTTGCATTCAGGGCTCCAATACAACCCTGAAATTTGCAGATTGTGTACTTGTCCACCATTGGACTCGGGTTCGAACCTCGAACGGCCTCCTCCAGCAAGCCCACTGCCCGGGGGCTGTTCTCCGAAACAAAAAACTCAAATAGGCGATTTCTTGATGGGTAGAAGTTCAGGAAACTCATTCTTGAGCTTGCTGGCATCCATCTCGTAATTGCTTCTGGCAGCCACGATGACCTTGGCCTGCTCCTCCAGGGTGAAATTCTTCCAAGTATAGCTCGGATCGATGTAGTCCCTGTACATCTCCAGAATCTCGTTATGACTAACAACCCCAGGGTTAGTAAAATTCCAAATTCCGGTCAAGTTCCGCTTCGCCATCTCTATGGAAATCATCTCAACTTTGTGGGACTCACACCAGTCCACATCCGGGTGCCCGGTGACACCCGCAGCATTAAAAACGTGTGTGGGCTTCACGGCTTCGATGTCTTCCTGAAGCTGAGATCGATTCTCCAGGCGCCCCTTGCCAAACTCGAAGGCAATCCCCTGCGCCTCACACAGCGCTCCTCAGGGAGGCAGCACTCCTCAGATGGACAAACCCAAAACAAAATAAGCTGCAAACAAAACTCTATATCTGCTATTTCCCTCAGCCCACGAAGGGCCGAGGCCCAGGCCCTTACGGGCTCTGAAGCTCTGATACCAAGATAAAATGGCACACACTCAATATATTCTCTATTATGAATCAGAAATTACACACATATTTATACAAGCAAAAGTCTTAAGATAGGAATTCTATCTTAGACGTACAGTAGTGTGGTTGAGAGATTCTCTCAACCACACACTAAACTAGGAGAAACTATATTCTAGCTAATTCCTATTATGTAGGAACAAACTCCTGAAATGGAGAATTACAACTATAGACAAGTAGGAATTAATTATTTCTAACTAATATGACTGCCTAACCACCCATAACCTATTTCAGAAAAATTTGCAAAAATTAATGACGGCCCGGACAGTGCGTAGAAACTAGTGAAAATGCGAATGAATGGCCGGGTGGGAAAAAAGATCCTGTCACCCCCTTCTTTACTTCCCCTCACAGACAATTTCGCTGAATAATGAAGGAAATTTCGCAGCATAATAAGTGATGGTGGTGCACAAAAGACCACAACACCAACATGACCACAAAACTGACATTTGCATGGCGGTGTACACCCACATTTTCATGGAAGTGTAGGTGGCAGAACATGGACCTGTTTGGTTTCAAAACATTTTAAATGTTAACTGACCAACTCTAGCATTAGTTGATTATGGAAAATATTTTTGTTTTTAACCTAAGATTTTGATTCAATATGTTCTCTTCCACCTCAAGTTGAGGCCAAATAAGACGTCAAAGTATTCCATTGGCTAACAAGAAACATTGTAGATATTTAATAGGGTGGAAGAAAAGTGTCAACTTAAAGCTTTGGGTTTCATGTGTTAATTTTTGTCCGAGTTTTTGTTCCAGCACTAATAAAGAGACATTTCGATTACAAGAGTCCCTGCCGACCCTTTGGGCAGGGACTAAAAACATTTAAAAAAATGGTTACTTTATTAAAATTAATATTTAAACACACACAAAATCCTATTCATTTCAGTTGAGCCTGGGTTTCTACTACACCCAAAAATAAAAATAAATACAAGATAGGAAGAAAAAAAAAAAGAAGAGAGAAGTATCCCATCGTAACTGCAAAGCAACTTTTAAAAATGAATATATAAATGGATAACTAAAAATATATATAGAAACAAATTCGATATTACATACCCTAACTCCCTTAATTTTGTCGAACTAAAAGCTCTCTGAAGAGAGCGTCGCATCTGCCATCACTGAGATTGGATTTCAAAATATAAGAAAAGAGTGTGTGGGTGGTTTCTTGTGAAGTGAATAAGCAGTAAAAAGTAAAACGTAAAAATTAAAACGAAAGAGAGAGAGGATAAAAAAACAAAAAACCAACCGGCTTTATGTACATTTTTGAAGATAGAAAACCTACAGCCTCCAGTGGAGAAAGCAAACTAATGGAGAAAGTAGATGAATTCGAGTTAACAGAAGTCGAACCTCTAACCTCCAAATAGCCATTGTTGGTTCTTTGAAAAATTTTGATAAAAATTGCAAAGAAAAGAAATGAATTGAATAACAAAGCAGCTCAGAGGTGAGTATGGTGCACCTCTAGAGACTACACAAATTGGAGCTTACACTCTACATTTAATTAATCAATGATACAACAATAAATACATCACAAGAGAATAAGGAGCTAGGATCAAACTCCTACAACGTAGGAACTAATCCTAACTTAAGGAGTTACATTACAACCATGTAACCATTTCTCCATTAATAGAATATAATATTAATTATTTTCAACTCTCCCCCTTAATGGAGAAAGGATTATCCCATAGTCCTAACATCCTTCTAAACAATTCAAACTTCACTTTCCCCGTAGGCTTAAGAAAAATTTAAACTTCACTTTCCCAACAGGCTTAGTAAAAATATCAGCCACATTGTCACATGTTTTACAATATTCAACAAATATTTCTTTCGACTGGACTTTTTTCCTAACAAAGTGAAACTGAGTATTGATGTGTTTCGTATTCTTATGAAACACTCGACTATTTGCTAACTTAATGGAACTCTAGTTGTTGCATTTGATGATAGTTGCTTCTTTCTGCTCTTCTCTTTCATCATGGAGAATCCTTCTCAACCAGGTAGCTTCACATGTTGTTGCGCATAATTCTTGGTACTCGACTTTAGCTGAAGATAAAGACACATTGCTCTATTTTTTACTACTCGACACTATGACCCCAGATCCAACACTAAATGCATAACCTATGATAGATCGTCGATCATCCAGATTACCTGCCCAATCAGAGTCTAAAAAACCTGTTAAAGTAACATCATATGTATCAGTGTATAAAATACCATAATTACTAGTATCATGAAGATACCTCAACACACTTTTTGTTGTCACCCAATGACTTTCAAGAGTTTTAGACATGAACTGGCTCAACACACTGAAAGAGTATTCTAAGTTTGGTCTAGTTGCAATTAAATATATCAGACTACCAACTAGCTACCTGTAAATAGTGTAATCCATCTCCTTAGAGCCATCGTCACTACACAATTTCAGATTATGCTGCAAAGGTTTTGATGTTGTCTTACACTGCTCCATCCTAAAAAAATTTAGCAACCCTTTGACATACCTCCCTTCAGTAAGGAAAGTCTACCCAGATTCTCTTCAAAATTCCAAACCCAAACAATAATGTAAACTTCTGAGGTCTTTCATTTCAAAAACCTGTGACATCTGCAATTTGATTTATTTGATTAATGCATATGCATTACCTGTTATAATCATGTCATCCACATACAATGAAATAAAAAATGATCTTCCTATGTTCATCATACATGGTATATAGATTTGGATCATTCATACTCCTATGAAAACCATGTTGGAAGAAAAATGAATCAATATTCTCGTACCAGGACTTGGGTGCTTGTTTTAAACCATATAGTGCCTTTTTCAATATACACACTAAATGTTCTTGTCCTTGCTTAAAAAACCTTTCAGGTTGGACTAAATAAACCTCTTCCTTTAAATCACCATTTATGGGTGTAGACTTAACATCTAACTGGTGTAGCTTCCACTGATATTTTGTAGCTAAGGAAACTAACATTCTAATAGTATTCAATTTGGCTACACGAGAAAAGGTTTCTTCAAAGTCAATTCCCTCTTTCTATGAATAACCATTTTCTACTAGTCTAGCATTAAACTTTTCTATACTCCCATATGCATTAAATTTAGGTTTGTAAAGCCACTTGCAACCTATGGGTATTTTTCCTTCAAGAAATTCAACTAGTTCCCAAGTATTGTTTGCAATAATATATTCAAATTCTTCATTCATTGCAGCCCTCCACTCATGAGATTGACTAGCTTCTTTATCATTTGTAGGCTCTATAAAATTTAAAATGTTTGACATTAAAGCATAGTCTTTAAATCTAGCCGGTAGTTGAGTCTGCTTACCTGATCTTCCCAGTAAAGGACTCACTTCAAATCTGTCTGCTTCAGACCTTTGCGGGCTTGACTTACTGACTACATCACCTGTCTCTTCCTCTTTTTGTTGTTGTTGTTGTTGTTGATTATCCTCGCTGTTTTGTTCCATCAACAATGGAATGTGCCATTCTCCAAGACTTTTTTCCTTTCCTTCCTCAAGTTTTTCATGAAATATGACATCTCAACTTGCAAAGACTTTATGAGTCAAAGGATTAAACAGCGTATAAGCTTTAAACTCAGTGCAATATCCTACAAATATGCATTTCATGGCCTTGGGATCTAAATTCTTCATATCTTCCTTGGGTATATGGGCAAAGGATTTTGACCCAAAGAATCTTAAATGATTCACTATTGGCTTATATCCATAAAGTGCTTCAAAAGGAGTTTTAAAATTCAGACATTTCGTAGTAATCCTATTCTTTAAATAAACAGCAGTGTTGATTGCTTTAGCCCAAAAACCATTTAATATACAGGGAAAATTGTAAGAACCCCCTTAAATTTTTTTGTATAATAAATGGGCGAATCTCCATGATACATAGGAAAAGAGGAAGGCGATTTTTTCAGTAATATAATGTATATTTAATTCTTTTGGTGAATCTCTCACGATATTATATTATCTTATAAAATTATGGTGAATATTTCACTGAATTATAAAATCTTGTAAGATCTTGGCGAATATTTCACTAAATAATAAATACTTTGTAAAGGGATAACAAATTTCATAATGAGTACTTGTTCTTCACTTCAGCACCCTTCAAAAATTCGTCCTGTCCAACTTTAATGCCTCTACAAATTATTCAGGGAATTTCGGTCTATTATAGTCCTTGGAAAAACTTTGTTGATCATCTGAGACAATGTGAATTCTCCTCCATAATGTTACCCCAAAAAAGCCTCACTTTGTCTCAGATGACCAACAAAGTTTTGTACAAGATACATGATTTCTCCTCCATAATTTTACACCAAAAACCCTTTGCACTTATCTCAAAACAAAGTGATTCCAAGTGACTCAGATCTGCTTTGGGATAGACAAGCCTTATGCATACCCTCAAAACAAAATGGATTTTTCTCCAAGTGTGAATGTCTAGCTTCAAGGAGCACTTCGGCCTATCCTAGATCAATTCATTGGAAATATTAAACTTCAAAACTTTGACTTGTTGTTTTTTTTTTCGCGCCCTCCTCCTTCGAGCGATCTTCCTCGCTATGGGTCACGGAGGCGGCCCCGAGGCTTCTCCTCCCCCACCCTCGGAGCTTGAAGCATTCAGATCTCTCATCGTTGCCGCTGGGAAACGCCCATCCTCCAGTTCTCAGCAAAATTTTGTCAAAAAATTGGAAAACATCCCCACGGTGTCTCTGCCTGTGGAAGAAACTTGCAGAACAGCGTTGAACCTAGCCGAAAGAGGCCTCATCGGCCAGTTCACAGGGCTATGGCCTTCCCTGAAAGCAGTCGAAGATTGGGTTAAAAGGAACTGGATACCTCTGGTCACGGAAGGCATAAAAGGTCACTTCATTGGAAAAGGGTTCTTTGTTTTTGTGTTTGACAACGCAGAAGATAGAAGCCTGATCTTCAGAAACGGGCCATATTTCATGGGCCCTCAAGGGCTTTATTTGAATAAATGGTCGCCAGACTTTGATCCAGCACAAGACGTGCCCACGGCTGTTGACGCAGGGCAAACCCTGCAACACCCAGAATCTTTATTCTCTCTCGTGCATATGCAAATGCATCATCTGTAAATGTCGGATAACATTCTAAATTAGGCTACTTACATACGCTTCAATCACCTTCAGGATTTGACGCAGTAGCTGCACTAGATTTTAATGAAACCCACAAATGGACCTTTCACAAACCAACAACAACCTTTTATAACATATATCGGAACCGAAGCCCTTTTCTTAAATTAAAAAACATATCTCTAATGTGTTGGAATCAAAATCTTTTTATAAGATTTAATAATGGCCTTTCATCTTTGATCCGATATACAATTTTAACTTAATAAAATCGTGCTGTACGCTCTTACCAACAGAACCTTATGTATATTCTTACGCTCAGATCCGGCAGATCGAACGAACCAAACACATTCGCAAATCGCAATCTCTGTATGGCTTCAATTGTAACAGATGCAAAGTATTCTCCACTACCCCAATGTAATATTAGTCCACAGTTCCGATATGATATTATCGGAATCGTCGATCGCAATTCCTTTGAATGCCACAATTGTAGATCATTTCTACAGCTCCGATGCGATTTAATTAATTTGTTATCGCAACTGCCACAATGCTATCATATATGTTGTTTTACAACTATTCTGATTGCACAACGCCGACGCGATAAAACCTCCCTACTCCGATGCGATTCAGTCGGAATCGCTCATCGCAATTACAACATAGCCCTCACTTTCCAACTATCCAAAGTTCCGATCCGATTCTAATCGGAATCGGAGATTTCCAAAGCTGTGCATTTCGCCAATTTACACAATGCCGATTTGAACTTTTGGACCCGATACAATTCAAAATTGAATTGTGAATTAATTCAACTCCGCTCAAAAAGATCTATAGCGCCGAGATATCTCCGGACCCGATTACACATTAAAGCAGTCTATAACACTTCGCATCTGGGCTTATTACTGTATTGAATGATTTCGATCCGATGCAAAGAATTACACGGACCCAATCTCACATTAAACCATTTCATAACATTTCGCATCCGGTCTGTTGCCATGAACCATATTTCCTACTCCGATCCGATTCAATCGGAAATCGGAATCGCAACTGCACTGCGCTTTCAATATTGGTCTTCCGAAATTCCGATGTGATCCGATCGGAAATCGAAAATCGCAATGTTTTCCATGTTCCACTTGTAAATTCAGCGATATATCACGGATCCGATTATTCCCAAAACTGATATATATATCAATTCACCTCCACTCAAAAGTTCTGTTAAGTCGAGATTTACCCATTTTTCTGTGTTAAAACTTTTTCAACGCATCAACTTCAATGACACAAGGTTTGACTTAACACAAGAATTCGACAGATTAAAATAAGATCACATACACCGCAACCACTTCAAACAATTATACAGAGTCATATATTCCCACCAATTGTCATTCGATGTGCACAACCCACAATTGCATTCAAAGAATGAAACAGAGTCTCGCCTTTTACCCCAATCACCCAAGGAATTCATATTATTTCAATTACACTACGCACAGAATCGTGACTAGATCCATCAATTTCACAGTCAAGCGATGATCGTGTTTCCACAATCCATCATTCGCAATGCATAAATTATAATTGTATTCATAATATTCAGAACAATAAAACAGAGCTTGTGTTACACAAATTATACAGAGAATGGTCTCTGTTATCCCCAAAAACACAGTTCTTCTCTCCTTCTGAGCTTTCGCTCCTCCCAAATCCTATCCTAATCTAACTCTAACAAATCTACCTCCTTAAAAAGAATCCCTCGCTCATCACATTTTTATTGTTAACTAATTCTTCTAGTTCAACGCAATCTTCTATTTCTAGAAATCTAACAGAAATCTGCTATTTCGTAGCTTCTCAATACACCTATACAAACAATCTTATCACTAATCTAAAATAAGATAATTCTCACTTATTACAATAACAAACTATTTGAGAAGTTTATCCTCCTCAGTAAAACCGAATTCGACCAAACAGTCAATGAATTTCGCTTTGTTTAGCCACAACATGTGACCATTCCATCACATTGCTGGCTAGATGCTCCTGCATCAGACTCCCAAAGTTTAAATTAACCATGATCTCCTGATCATGCACTTCTGGTTTGTGTCCTCCTGGATCCCATACTTGGTTTGATAATTTTTCCTTGGTTACTGTTGTTGTTGTCCTTCAAGTCTCCCGCCTTTGTGCTGTAATGCCTCACTATCTGCTGCTATCCTTTTCACATATTTTGTTGTTGTTTTTCTCACTCTAATTTGCAATTTTCCATTCCTTTTGCCTGTACCATTTCTTCCAGCCAATCTTCCTTTCTTCTTTTGTCTTGCATTTGTTTTACTAGAATGTTGTAGTATAAGTTTCCAGAATTCATCTAATTCTTTGTCCATTTCACTTTCCATGTGTTGAATACTATTCTCTTGCAACTGATTGTGTTCTTGAATTAGAACATCATAATCTTTGTGCCAATATCCTTCCATATACATTTCTGAAATGTACAAATGCCTTTTCCTAGGTTCTTCTTCTGGTTTTTCATTCATGACTTCCTCATTCCTTACTTCAAATTCAAGCATACCTATATCTCCACAAATTTCTTGAAAACACAACTCTAGTTCAGTAGTTTCATACCATAAATTCACCACCATTTCCTCATTCTGAGGCTTTCTGATCTCACTCTCCATTAATCCGGTCTATTCTTTCGAATTAACTTCTTGTTTCAGATTGACTTCACATTGCCTTTTTCCTGCATGTAAATCTTCATCAAAATTAATCAATTCAATAAACAAAAATGCTTTACCTGGCTTCCTCATCAAAAGATTCGACTTATACCACAAATCTGCCATCTCATCTAGAAGTTCTCTCAAAAGTTCTGCACCATCTTTACTAACTGCATTGTCCGCAATATCTGTCTTTAATCCTTCTTCACTATGGCTTTCTTCAAGGCCAATGATCTTCAATGACTGCTCAATCTCGGTGTATCCTTTGATTTCACTAATTATTTTTCCATCCTCCTTTTGACTTATTCTTTGAATGTCATCTGATTGGACATCTTCCTGCACTTGGTTATAACTTCCCTCCTTATTCTGCATATAACTATGAGTATTCATCTCTTCATCGGTTGATACAACAGTCTTCAATAACTGTTTGTATTTTCTCAAGTCGATATAACCTACAAACACACAACAACCTTCAATTTTCAAAATACAATACCTTCCATTTTCTTTTGATGCTTCAAGCACCAATCCTCCATCATAGATCTTTTGGATTTCAGTGGATCCTTCTTGCAGTGACTCCATTTCTCTGAGTCTTTCTTTCTCAATCAACTTGCCATTCCACCTCTGTTGCAATAGCTTCCACTTCACCCTTTTCTTCAGTTTCCATCTGTATCTTCGGTCTTCACTTGTCTTCCTTTGTAATGCCAGACCAATTTCTGGTTCTTCATTCTGCTGCCAGTTTCTATACTTCTGCAATTTAATGCCTTCCTCAAATTCATTCTCATGTAGCTGATCATTCCTTCCAAATTTCTGTTTACCTCCATATTCATCTTGCTGAGTTAATATTTCTGTCTCCTTCATGCCTCTGAGGACATAACTTCCTTGTTGCTCATGATCTTTCATTTCATCTTCAAATAATCGCTGCTCAATTTCTCTGATTTCAACATCATATTTATTAATGTTGTCTTCCACAACTTTTCCTCCATCAGGTTCTGTAAGCTTCGTTTCTCCTTTAGGTTCCTCGAGTAATCTCTCCAAGAATTCTATTTCCTTGTGAAATCTCTCCAGCAATTCATCACAATTTCCATTTTCAGCTCCATTCTTTTCCTGGCAATCTTCCTGAGTTGACCTGTTTTCTACATTATCATATTGCAAGCATTTTTCATCAATTCCATTAAACAAATTCATTGGTTTACCTTCTTGTAGTCCCACTATGGAATTGTCATTAGACTTCTGGTCTATATCAACCTCATCTGACTGTTTAACACCAAACAAGATTTCATCTATGAACTCCTTCTGTTGCAATAGATCAACGCCTTCTTCCTCTAAAAGGGATTCACCATCATACTTCACCTCAAGAGCTTCATTCCTGTTTGTAACAATTTCATCCGACTATCCATCATCCTCTGCATATCCTGCAAACATACACAAACTATAAGGATTAAAATCACAAGGCTTCACTGCCTCATCTGCTTCCTTTGTCAACATATCTTCTAATTGTTCTGAACTCTGCCAATATTCCATGAGATCTTCAGCTGACCTCTCATTATCTTCTTCCCCCAACATTTCACCTTTTTCCGGTCTACAAATGGAAACTTCCATTTCTACCTATGCTTCTCTGAGTTCCTCTGATTCCTCTTGAGCACTCAATATCTGCTCAATCTTTCTCAATTCTTCCACTATTTCTAACTTCACTTGATGATTTCTCTTTTCTCGTAGCCTTTGCCACTTTTCTCTTTTCCTCATGGTCCAACCATTCTTCTGGTCTTTAACATTTCTCTGCAGCATCTTCATCAATATTCCAATCTGGAAATCTATCTCATCTTTTTCTTTGTCAAACTCTTCTTGACTCATCCTCATGCCATTTGCTTTGGCATATTTCCTTCTGCTGTGGCTTCTTTGTGAACTTCTGCTATGACTATCTGTAGTCATTTTCTGCTCCTCTCTTTCCATGAGCTCCTCACTCCTCTGCAACAAGCCTCTGCAACAGCAAGTCCTTCTTACTGCAATCTTACCTCACTAAGCTCTCCTCTCTCAGTATTTTGGTAAGCACGATCCCCTATCTGGAATCTTCTCTTGAGCAACACCTTTGCTCCGTTTAGGCTTCTGCAATCTCTCACTCTCACTTTAGAGAACACTTCAATTGTCCTCTCTATCCAATCTCTTATTGGATTTTTCAGGTTCACTGCCACTTCTAAGGGCTTTCCCTACTCTGCTTTTAAGAACACATCTGGTTCTTTTCTCACAGCTTCTCTTGATTTATATTGCTGCAGTCTTTAATTTCAACAGAGCCAAGCTCTGATACCAAAAATTGACGCAGGGCAAACCCTGCAACACCCAGAATATTTATTCTCTCTCGTGCATATGCAAATGCATCATCTGTAAATGTCGGATAACATTCTAAATTAGGATACTTACATACGCTTCAATCACCTTCAGGATTTGACGTAGTAGCTGCACTGGATTTTAATGAAACCCACAAATGGACCTTTCACAAACCGACAACAACCTTTTATAACATATATCGGAACTGAAGCCCTTTTCTTAAACTTAAAAACATATCTCTAATGTGTCGGAATCAAAATATTTTTATAAGATTTAATAATGGCCTTTCATCTTTGATCTGATATACAATTTTAACTTATTAAAATCGTGTTGTACGCTCTTACCAACAGAACCTTATGTAGATTCTTATGCTCAGATCCGGCAGATCGAACGAACCAAACACATTCACAAATCACAATCTCTGTATGGCTTCAATTGTAACAGATGCAAAGTATTCTCCACTACCCCAATGTAATATTAGTCCACAGTTCCGATATGATATTATCGGAATCGCCGATCGCAATTCCTTTGAATGCCACAATTGTAGATCATTTCTACAGCTCCGATGCGATTTAATTAATTTGTTATCGCAACTGCCACAGTGCTATCATATATGTTGTTTTACAACTGTTCCGATTGCACAACGCCGATGCGATACAACCTCCCTAATCCGATGCGATTCAGTCGGAATCACTCATCGCAATTACAACATAGCCCTCACTTTCCAACTATCCAAAGTTCCGATCCGATTCTAATCGGAATCGGAGATTGCCAAAGCTATGCATTTCGCCGATTTACACAATGCCGATTTGAACTTTCGGACCCGATACAATTCAAAATTGAATTGTGAATTAATTCAACTCCGCTCAAAAAGATCTATAGCGCCGAGATATCTCCGGACCCGATTACACATTAAAGCAGTCTATAACACTTCGCATCTGGGCTTATTACTGTATTGAATGATTTCGATTCGATGCAAAGAATTACACGAACCCGATCTCACATTAAACCATTTCATAACATTTCGCATCTGGTCTGTTGCCATGAACCATATTTCCTGCTCTGATCTGATTCAATCGGAAATCGGAATCGCAACTGCACTGCACTTTCAATATTGGTCTTCCGAAATTCCGATGCGATCCGATCGGAAATCGGAAATCGCAATGTTTGCCATGTTCCACCTATAAATTCAGCGATATATCACGCATCCGATTATTCCCAAAACTGATATATATATCAATTCACCTCCACTCAAAAGTTCTGTTAAGTCGAGATTTACCCATTTTTCTGTGTTAAAACTTTTTCAACGCATCAACTTCAATGACACCAGGTTTGAATTAACACAATAATTCGATGGATTAAAATAAGATCACATACACCGCAACCACTTCAAACAATTATACAGAGTCATATATTCCCACCAATTGTCATTCGATGTGCACAACCCACAATTGCATTCAAAGAATGAAACAGAGTCTCGCCTTTTACCCCAATCACACAAGGAATTCATATGATTTCAATTACACTACGCACAGAATCGTGACTAGATCCATCAATTTCACAGTCAAGCGATGATCGTGTTTCCACAATCCATCATTCGCAATGCATAAATTATAATTGTATTCATAATATTCAGAACAATAAAACAGAGCCTGTGTTACACAAATTATATAGAGAATGGTCTCTGTTATCCCCAAAAACACAGTTCTTCTCTCCTTCTGAGCTTTCGCTCCTCCCAAATCCTATCCTAATCTAACTCTAACAAATCTACCTCCTTAAAAAGAATCCCTCTCTCATCACATTTTTATTGTTAACTAATTCTTCTAACAACGCAATCTTCTATTTCTAGAAATCTAACAGAAATCTGCTATTTCGTAGCTTCTCAATACACCTATAAAAACAATATTATCACTAATCTAAAATAAGACAATTCTCACTTATTACAATAACAAACTATTTGAGAAGTTTATCCTCCTCAGTAAAACCGAATTTGACCAAACAGTCAATGAATTTCGCTTTGTTTAGCCACAACATGTGACCATTCCATCACATTGCTGGCTAGGTCTAGATGCTCCTGCATCAGCTGTGCCTGTATGGGTGCGTCTCCCACACCTTCCCCTCCACTGTTGGAACCAGAGTTCGCTGCAATCCATTGGCAATGCTTTAGGTAGATACATATATCAAGCGTCGAGGAAGGATCAATTCTCCTGCGCCCGAATATGTGTAGAGGTCGACCTAGAAATCGGATTACCTGAAGCCATTAAACTCTCGGTTGCGGATTGGACACATATCCAGGAGCTTGACTACGAGCAGCTCCCCTTCAAATGCCGACACTACCACGAATACGGGCACTTCGCAAGATACTGCAAGAAAAAAAATGAGGAGACAACAGAGAAAGAAAAAGGAGATCAATGGAAACAAGTAAAGAAATCAGCAAACAATAGGCAGAACAATAAAAACAAAGGCAAAGAGACAGAGAACAAATCAGGGCAAGAAAGTGTAAGCATTCAAATCACTGGAAGCAAGGAAACCATTAGTATCGAGGCGGATAAAAACCCCTTTGAATCTCTCAAATCACATCTAGATCCTCCAGAGGATGAGTGGGACGGACTTCCCCAGCTGAACAACATCGACTCTCCAGATCTAGGTAATTCTTCAAACCCGCTCCCAGGCAATACTTCTTCCCCTTCATATGCAGATATAATTAAAAAAAAAAAAGAACACAGAAAATGTGGGCTCTTCGGATGATGAGACCTTCGAGAGGCCATCAAAGAGAGCCGGGGGGAAATCAAATAAGGAAACTAGGGAAGAAGAATTAGAAAGACAAAAAACCCTTGGTAGTCAAGCCACCATTGAGATGACCCTCGGACGGAATACTAGACCAAGGGATCCTAAGGGAGGTGTACCCACCCCAACAAGTTGTAAATGATGCAGCTGGTCTCTTGGAACTGCAGGGGTTTTGGGAATCCCACTAAGGCAGAGGCTATTAAAGACCTATTTAAAATGGAATCCACAAACATACTCATGCTCCAAGAGACAAAAATAGAAGGGGAATTCCTTCTAAACACAAGCAACACAAAATGGAAATTTGATTCAGGAAAGGTAGTCAGTGCTAGAGGTTCGCCTGGAGTAATAGGCACATTCTGGTCTAAAAACTCCTTTTCACTAGAAAGATCCCATGAAACCCAACATTGGATATATACCGAACTGCGCCATACAGCAAGCAATCTTACCTTAGCTCTGTTCAATATGTATGTTCCTGTGCATTATGATGAAAAGAAAGAGTGCTGGAAGTCACTTTCGGATTATCTAGAGCTCCTCAATCCTCAGAATTTAGTCATAGGAGGAGACCTGAACATAATCTTGGACCCCAAAGAGAAGAGAGGTGGGACCTTTTCAAGGGATCCCCTCCTCTCCACAGTGGAAGATCTCATTCTCCAGTGGGACTTAGTTGACTTTAAGCCAGTGAAAGGAGAATACACTTGGACCAACAATAGAACAAGGGAAAATCACATTTCAACAAGGTTGGACAGATTTCTCACCAGCAGCTCCATCATGATGGACAAAAGAATTACTTTCACCAAGATTCTTCCAAAACTCACTTCGGACCACAAACCAATTCTCCTTTGCCTGAAGGAAGAAGAAGACTTAGGTCCTCTACCTTTTTGCTTCAGCCCTCTCTGGGCTGAAAGAGAAGGGTTTTTCGAAACAGTCCAAACAACCTGGGGAATAGAGGTATCAGGCTCCCCAAGCTTTTTGTGGGAACAAAAAATGAAATATGCAAAGAAGGCCCTAAAAGAATGCATAAAGAAGGCATTAAAAACCCCCACCAACCAGAGGAAATATGCAATCCATCAGCTGGAAGAACTTCAACTTGAATTGGAAAAGAAAGATATCTCCCCCATGGAATTAGGTAAGGAAAAATTTGCACAAAGGAGAACATATAATTCCTTCAGAAGTGAAGAAGAATATTGGCGCTTAAAGTCTCGCAGCTTGTGGCTCAAAGCTGGAGATAGAAACACATCGTACTTTCACAGACAGTACAAGGCTCGCCTTTCATGAAACCATATTGCAGAAATCACTACATCCAGCGGTCAGGTATGCAAAGGATTTGATCAAATCAAGGTAGCTCTTGTGAAGCACTTTCAAAATCTCCTTAGTGCATACAGGGACAGGAGCGAGGAGGAAATTTCAGTCTTCCTCACAAACATTCCAAATCTAGTTAGCCCAGGTGATAACGATACCCTCTTGAGCCCTGTCACGGAAGAAGAAATTTCAAAAATTGTTTGGTCCATGGAGCCAGACAAAGCCCCTAGACAAGATGGATTTTCAATCCATTTATACATAATCTGCTGGGAGCTAATCAAACCTGATCTTCTTAGAATGATTCATGGATTCATGAGGAAGGCAAAGGTTGGTGGCGGAATAAATTCCACATTTCTCGCCTTAATCCCCAAGGAAGAAAATCCAGGCTCTTTCGAAAGATACAGGCCGATCTCACTTTGCAATGCGTCCTACAAGATTGTGGCTAAACTTTTGGCGAATAGAATCAAACCTCTGCTGCAAAAATTAATTTCCCCAGCTCAAGGGGGATTTGTGAAAGGAAGATTTATTCTAAACAATGTCATCCAAGTCCAGGAAGCTCTGCATTCCAGCCATTCTCGCAAAGAACAAGGTATGCTTATTAAATTGGATATGTGCAACGCTTTTGATAGAGTTAATTGCTCTTTCCTATACAGGGTTCTCTCATCCTTTGGTTTTATCCAGGATTTCATCAATCTCATCAAAGCTTGTTTAGAGAAGATATGGATTTCCCCCATGGTAAATGGAAGACCAGCGAAATTCTTTTTAGCCACCAGGGGATTGAGGCAGGGCTATCCTCTATCCCCATTTCTCTACATTCTGATGGCTAATTCCTTGAGAAGAAAGCTGAATTTGGAAAAGCAAAATGGCAGCATACCTGGAATTAGAATCGAGAAAGGTATTGATCTGGTGAATCATGCGCTATTTTCTGATGACTCGCTTCTGCTCAGGGGAGCCTCACCAAGAATAGAGAACTCCTTCAGAAACATCCTTCATAAATTCTGCAGCATCTCGGGAGCACTTATAAGCGAAAGGAAAAGCGTTGTCTATGGATGGAACTCAGAGCACCACGCAATCGAAAAAATTGCAAATGATTTGGGCTTTACAGGTTACACAGATTGGGACAAAATTAAATACTTGGGCCTCCCAATTACGCTGGGCTCCAACAGAAATCAACTGTGGGAGGAAGTTATTTCGAAATTCAAGAAGAAGATTGCTGCGTGGGGAGGCTTTTGGCTCACCACCAGAGGCAAACTCACGCTCATCAAATCAGTTCTTACAGCTCTGCCCACTTACTAGGCTTCTCTGATGTTGGCTCCAAAACTAATCTCAGACCAAATCTCTAGACTAATGCGCAATTTTATGTGGAAAGGGGGCCGCAGAAATAACAGCAGATTTCACTTAATAATTTGGGACATAGTGAAGCATCCTCTCGCTAAAGGAGGTTTGCAAATCCGCGATCCTTTGCACGCTAATTTAGCTTTGGGCTACAAATTATTATGGCAGCTCTACACTGAGCCTAATCACCCAGTCAGCCAGATTTTCAAGATCAAATACCTCAAGAACCAGCCAATAAAATCCTTTGCAGTGGAGAAATTCCCCAAAGGAACGCAGGCCTGGAAGCTGTGTAGCAGAGGCATCGAATTTTTCAGAACCTACCTGTATCGAATTCCTGGGAACGGTAAAAACACAATGCTTTGGAGAGACAGTGTCATGGGACATCCCCCTCTTGTAGAAGCTAACAAAATCTCTGAGATAAGGACATTTCGGATTGGGCTAGCAATGGAAATTGGCAGCGCTGGATTTTTCATAGAATCCCAGCGCATTTAAAACCTCAGTTAGATGTTCTCAAAGATGAAATTTCTAACTTTGCTCCAGTGCATACAGAAGAAGAAGACTCCTGGGGCTGGGGTAAGACGGGGGTATATACAGCAAGTCAAGGATACCTTCAGATGCAAAGTAAAAAGTATTCGCCTTATCCGGAGTCCGTGTGGAAACAGATTTGGGACAGCTTCAGCATCCCCAAAATCAATTTATTCTTTTGGACTTTGTTCCACAATAAAATTCTGACAGGGGAAAATTTGTGCAAAAGGAACATAGAAGGCCCTCACCCATGTGTCCTCTGCAAAAGTGCTTTGGAAACTTCAGACCACATGTTTATTGAATGTGATTTTGTGAAGGAGGTCTGCTCCATTTTCCTGACTGGACTGAATGTGCATCCTCCATCTCAAAGCTCGATTGACACCATGTTCTCCTCTTGGAAATCTAGCTATCCTCACAACATTTTCAGTAAATCTATATGGAACCGGGTGTGGACAGCTGCCCCTAAGATGTTTGTTGGAAGCTTTGGTAAGCCCGGAATGAAATCATTTTCAACAACAATGAATTGCCAACAACAAAAGTGGCGGAACAGGCTAAGAACCTCCTATTAGAAACTCTGAATCACTCTCAAATCAAATATGACAACACTCTCCGAATTGAAGAAATGGGGTGGTTGGATGCTTACATCTGCAAGGCCAGACTCCCAGCAAACATACAATCAATCTACAAGGAAAGATGGCAGATTAGAGAACCAGAGGATAGATTTCATCAGTGGTGGAAATCCCAGGGCAAGTGCACTATTTTTTTTTATGGAGCCTCAAAAGGCAACCCAAGGAGGTCAGGAGCAGGAGGGGCGATCTTCTTTCCGAATGGGAACAAAGATGATTTCAGTTGGGGTCTTGGAATGAAAACCAACAATCAAGCAGAAATTCGCAGTCTTTTGAAAGCCTTCCAAATGGCCAGAAAAGAAAACCCAAGCGAAATCTTAGTTTTTGGAGACTCAAAAGTGTTGATAAAAGAAATAGTAAGCAAGAAAGGGCTCAAGGATCTGGTGCTTAACAAACAGTTAACAAGAGTGAACAGAATCTTGAAGAATTTCCCCTCGGTTCAAATTTTCCACATCCTCAGAGGACTAAATAAGGAAGCAGACAGATTGGAAAATATAGGCTGCACTTTACAAAATGGAATGATCAGTATAAATGCAGATGTACCGATCAAGGCAACCATCCCCTAAGTGGATAACAGTGCTCAAGAATGTAATGGTTGATTAGGCTTAGCCCAACCTGTCTCTTTACCAATAAAACATAACTATTTCAGTTAAAAAAAAAAAAAAATTGACTTGTTCAAACAATTCACTTTTTCTATACCTCATAACATACTTGCATGCCCCAACCTTGAATCACAGAAAGAACAAAAAACAAAACCCCTTGTCCAAATATCATAAAGGTGTTAACCTACCTCATAATTTTAACATGTGTGTTCTTGTTTATCTCAAGCAAATTCGCATATCCTCCAAACATTGGACGACTTGCCTCATAATTTTAAGATAGAATTTTCCCTTGATTCTTTTCTTCAATTCAAACCTTAGAGAGATGATATTCAACTCCATGCGAGTCTTGGCCTGCCTTAGAGGGTCTTTACTTATCAGATACTTCCCAAAATACTTCATTTCTCCATTTGGTAGTTAAATACCTATGCTAGAACAAAAGAAAATGACTAGGTAGGGTGGGATCACCTACACTGAAACTATTCCAAAGATAAAATGGATTTAAAATAGAGACAAATAATCCAATGCAATGATGCCCCCAATTGAATCTAACCCTCTTGTATTTATAGATTTCCTTGAGCAATTTTTTCTCCTTAATCAGTTGAATGGGGTTCATAACAAACACCATCTTTGGGATTTTTCGCCCCAGCTGCCCCAAAACTTGGGTATTTTGGAGTTTTCCCCTTTATCAATGACAATAGCCTACATTATCGATAGGCTACTTTGTACCTTATGCCAATTAATCCCTTGGGGACATTACATGCACCGGTGCCATTTCGATATATTCACCTTTACATGGTATATAGATGGGCAAATTTTTCATATTTTGTCTCTATTGGTTTGGAATAATGGCTTTAAATTTTAAAAAAAAAAAAAAATTCATTAAAAAATAATTATTTCATGTATTTTTATAAATATAAGTTCATTGAGATTTGACTGGTCCGTTTTTTCTGGTTCTGGTTCAAAATCTAGTTTGAAAAGTGGATCAGGTCAGTCACTAGTTCTGGTTTTAAATACTACGGTGTGTGTGTGTGTGTGTGTGTGCGTGTGTGTGCACGCCCACATTTTGGGAGTGGAGGGAGGGGTTTATATATTTTAAGTTCAACTGGACAAGAACACTGGTTTACCCTTCTTTAAAAAAAAATAGTTTTCCCAATTAAACTCGACTTTGCTTGAGATACAATAACATTCAAATTTTTCCCTAGAAAATATTGTCAAACACAGTGACTAACATTCAATTTTTTCCCTAGAAAATATTGTCAAACACGGTGACTAAGTATATATATATATATATATATATGCATTAGATACATATAGTCTACAAGGCATGTTGAGCAAAGGTAAGCAAATCAACTTTGGCTTAGCTTGTATGGATTGAGATACTAAGTTAAATTATTAATTTATTTTCTACTAGAGTGAGAATTATAACATTTCAAAAGGAGCCTAGAAAACTAAAAACAACCATCATGAAGCCAAACATTCCTTAAACTTCATATTAATTTTCTACATTTTTGTGTGTTAATAGATGCCCAACTTTTTGGGAGATGGACACAGGCCATCTAGAGTCTTAGACTACTTTATTTTAGCCCAAATGATGCTTTAGATTCTAGGAATTATACAAAAAAACACATTGAAGCAAGGGAACAATGAAAGAGAAGATCTGGTAAAATTCAAAAGTGTATTGGGGAATGTGTAATGGTAAAAGAAGAAATGTAGGAGAAACAAAGGCTTAAGAATTTTATGTACCAATGGGACCACTATCATCAAAAATCTCCATTGTGCCTTTTGGGTTGAAATACAAAGAGAAAATTAAAAGTAATCAACATTACACAACCCCCTTCATAGAAAACAGTAAAATAAAAAATAAAGTGATATAAAAGTCTCAAACGTTCCCACAAATAAGAGTTTCCTACATCAAACCCTAACATTTATGTTTGGTACTCACTTTTGGAAAGATGAAACTGTAACAAGGAGTTTTCATAGAAGAAGGCTCAACAACAAGATTCAGTAAGTGAATTTCTTGAAATTCGCCCCTTTGCACTTCTCTTAGTGATAAAAATAGAGAAAGACCCAACAACGGGATAATTTCTATTTATGAAACCCCATATTGATCCCAAAATATGAAATGTTGAATATTTATCTTACTAAATTTACTTAAACTAAAAGTCCTAAGTTTAGACAATGTACAAAAAATCCCTGAGTCACTGTGAAATTCTTACAGCTAATTTAACATATTCAAGAAAAGGCTTGAAACCATTACAAAGACCCGTAATGCAACACTCTATTCTAGAGAATCAATGCACATCTCATATTCCTAGATTGTAGAAAAATCAAAGACCTGACTTGGGATAATTCAATAACAACAATTCCTTCATACTTGGGTTGATAAATCACAGATGATAGAGGAACAATGGCTCATCCAAAGGGGAATCAAAGAAATCCTGATGCAACAGAAGGTCTAGCCTTCTTTCTAGAAGTCACACACATGGAGGCTTTTTTAGCTCAATAGGAGTTGAAATGGGTATCACTTTGCTTAGGCTACCTTCCATCTGCCAATCAAATTATCAAGAAGTTGGAAAGGAAGAGGATAATATGTTGTGTACTTATTCTTTTTTAGATATATGATCTGCAGTTGGAGGCTTGAACACCAAGATCTGTCACCAATTAATCAATTCTTGCAGTGGTTCTCCAAGCATCATGAAATAAAAATGACACCTTCCCTTTTAATTTATAAAATATTGACCAAATTATTGGTTGTTCAGTGCTGAGAAATCCTAACTTTTCTTCATGAAAAAAAATATTTCTACTTTTATAGGCATTTTCCTAGGATTTAAATGGAGAGATCCAAGAACCGAAATATTCCTTTCTATCTATTTCACCTCTAGGAATGATCCTATAGCCATGTTTTTCAGATACTTTTGGTGATGTCTTCATGGTTGTTGCAACTAATGTTGATTGTGTCCATCATAATTGTACAGTGCTAGTCGGTTATGTCTTATTTCAGGCCATAATATGAGTACATCATGTTAGTGCTCCATAACATGGATTACAACAAAGGGTCATTTGCAAATTTTGGGTTTCCTACCAGATCCCTGTAGAAATTTATGGTAGGACCCTTCCTACAACAACTATGTATAACATATTACAACCTTCAGAATTAATTCCAACTTCCATCTCTCTCTGACATTACGATATCATTGGAAATTTGGATGCTTAGTGAGACACCAGTGAGAATTTTTGTGTTTCACAAATGACACAATTGAAATTTTATGGTAAGGCCCTTCCTACAACAAAAATATGTAGGATGTATTGCAACCATCAGACTTAGTTCTCTCTCTCTCTAAAAGAAAATATTATCGGTTTCTAAGTGAGACACTAGTAACATTGTATTTGTGTTTCCATGGTGGTTGTAGATTTTTCAATGTAGGATTAAAGTTAACTTTATAGATTAGTAAGAATGAAACATCTGACTATCAAGGTCTTCCCATCATCAGATTCAAAGTATACTATTTCTTGTGTACCTTTTCAACTTTTGAACCTCTTTTCAGTTTTCCCATGTAGGCCTATTGACATTTTATATAGACTCAATTAGCAGGGGCAGAGTCCTTTAAAATTTAAACCTAATTAAATAAAGCAAAGAATTCATATTACCTACCATCTGTATAATAGTAGAAAGGAGGACAAAATTGAGTAGAAGGTATGAGGTTATGGGATTTTGATATTTGCAAATACTCCCAAGGAAGAATTTAGTTGGAGAAATTCATTTGAAAATGCAATAAGTTAGTAAGAAAAGGGCTAAAGAACCATGCCTCGTTAAGAGAGAACCAAGATGTGCTCAATTCTATAATTTTTTTCAAAATTGATGAAAAAATTATTTATTAAAAATGACAACAATTCATTTCCACCAAGAATGGAAAGATGACCCTTGGTAAAATTCGTCCATACATTTCCAAAGAAATTAGCACATTAAACACAAAATTAATAAAAAGGAATTAAAACTAATATTGAAATAAATTGTCTATTCCCTATGGGTTGGTTTTGTTTCAATTTAGTTTTCTTTCTAAAACTCAATTATCAAGAGAAGGTGCACATAATGAAGAAGATACTGAGAGATAGATTTGGGTGGCAAATAAATTTGGAAATTTCGGAGTGACCTCAATGTAAAACAATGATATATTTGTCTATTAACAATAGATCTTGCAGACATAGATCAAAAAAATCATGGAATAGTGATTTTGCAGTCCTATCGTCTTGTTCACGGGTGAAAAAAAGGTAAATAACAGAAAAGATACCCACAAAGGCTTAGACAAAAAAAACATTGTATTGTTTCATGTGAAAACCAACAGATGTCTTGCTCTGAGCAGTAGACCTAGCATACATATGACACTGCATCAATGGATTCAAAAATCAGTAGTTTTGCAATGTTATCTTCACGTTTATTAAAGGGAAAAAAATAATTTGAAGGGAAATAATTTCAGTGCATCAATGTAAATATTGAAAACATACTCACCACAATAAGTATTGTAGTTGAAACTACATATATTTGTATCACAAATAACATATGAGCCACAGAAATATTAATTGATTCAACTTAAGTCCTGAAGCTTGAGGGGCTATTTAGAATTTTAGGTTTGAACGTGAAATTGCAATTTTTTTCATATTTTCTTTGGAAGTTTGGAAAGTGCTCACAGCAACTCATTGTTATGATACTAAGTCTAGTCAGGGAGATTTAAAATATCCCATTGTTACGAATGAGTAGGTGTGAAATCGACTCTAAAGGAATTTGGCCACCACACTTTTAAGAGGGAGAAGGGATGCCCCAGTTGGCATCTAAAACAACAATGTTGAGCTATTTATGTCATTGAAGGCATATTTGTTAATTCTTCATAACTCTCTACAAGTTTTAGGTGTATGTATTCATCATTCCAGTGAGTATATAATTGAATTATGTTATAAGAGGATCAGTCAGGCTACTTTCAGGGTGAGCAGCCGGGAGGAACTAGTCGTTAAATATAATTTCGTTTGGTGTTATTATCCTTCATCCAAAGGCAAAGGAAGATATGGTTGCTCCAATGTTGACTCATGCTCTAAGCTCAAGATTGTATCAAGCACACTCTCTCTTAGCACTACAATGAAATAGTTTCTCTACTTTCACGATGATTCCCACCTCCCTTCCTTGATGAATAATCTTATCATAATGCCCATGACCATGAGTTATTTTTAAGTATTCAGTACATGTATTTTCCCGCATTAGTGTAACCTTTGGCAGGAGAATTAAGAGTTGGAGTACCATGGCTGATTAAAGGATGGATGGTTTATTAGGAATTTTATGTGCTTTGGTTTTCTTTAGAATGTGATTATGGTTGAGAAATGCAGATTCTAGACTTTGTGACATTGTGTTGCACAGTTCCATGGGTGTAGCAGGGTATCCCGTTATCAAGGTTGCTTTGTTGAACTTATGTAAGCTTTTACAGAATTTTCTCTTCGGGAGAATTTTTTTAAAAGTTCGCTATTGTACTTTCATTCTCTACGCTTCCTCATTTGGTATTCAAGAATTTTTGTATTTTTAAATTTGGAGAGGTCTCATCATAGATACTAGCTCAGTCCCATATAAAGCTTTGCTTGATATTTCCCCAATAGGCATCAGTCCCAATTTTTTCTATCATTTCGTGAACTGAGTCTTTGCTTGACATTTTCACTACCCCCATCTTTGACTATAAGATTCATTTGAATATATAAGGTCAATTCATACGAATGATGAAATCAACAGGATGGGAATCATTTTGTCAGGATTCATTTTTTTTTGGTGGGTCCTTGCATCTTTACTATCACATTGTCTCATTGATGCAAAATGTAGTTCATGTCCAACCATTAGGACTTACATTGTTTCTAGGTAAGACATGCCTTATTTATTCTATTGCGGCATTTTCACGAAGGCTACTTGAATTTCCACAATAATATATGCAAATAAGTTATGCTCTTTTTAACTCCTAAACAAGCTCTAGTTTCCTCTATTTTGTGGGGCTAGAATGTGGTTTTAGTTGCAAATTCATCTTGTCGGGTCCCTATATTACTAGTGTAGTCCCTTATTGTTGTTAGTGTGACCCCCTTAATGTTATTTTTGTACCCATGTAACCCCCATATTGTTATTTTTGTGCCCTTAAATTATTATTGTTAGGCCGGCTATGATTATATTGTGACCCCATGGACTCCTATATATAGAAGGAGGTTTTATCATTTGTATTGTTGTAGCTCCCAGAGACAGCCTAGAGTTGTGATAGACCAGTGCCTAGGACATCTTAGCATAGCAAGGAGCGTATAATATAATGTATGAAGTTGTCAACTTCAGCGCACATGCTATCTCCTGTAAACAGGGAAATAAACTAGAATGGGACCAAGACCTTCAGAAATTGACACAGAGAAAGAGATATTGCAGGGGCAACATGCAAAACTCCAATATAAAAGCAATAGAAAATTTAGAGACAGCTTACTGCAAAGCGGGCTGATTCAAAAATACTTCACAGACATAAGTTATCAGAGGGTGTATGTAGTGAATGAAATGTAGAGGAGATATTAGTTAACATTGAGCTGATACCCAAATATACAATACCACCATGCATGGGCTTACCAATCTAAGAATCCATACATGATAATAGCATTTTAAAAGCACCCTCCCAAAGAAACTAATATAGCAGAAATACGGTTTAGCTGAATAATGGAACATAATATCATGCATGAGCCATATTTAAAGTGCTTGACTGATCAGAGCATGGGCATCAACTAGGATGAATCCATACCAGAAATCAGTGAGCCACTCACATTCCAAAACATGATACAAGAAAGATGGATGAAATGAAATGATCTATTAATATAACACATAAGAGAAAAGGTTACACATTGTGAAATACCAAAGACCAGAATCCTCTTTAACAGATAGAACTCCTCCTCACTGAGACCCTATGGGCTCTGAGCCTTCATACAAGAGCTTTACAAAATGTATACAAAAAGCCTTTCACTGCATAGTTTTATGATAAAATCTGGAACCCTAAACTATTTGTTCTTCATGAGCTTTATAGGAGAACAAGAGAGCCCAAAAATGGAGTAGGTGGTAAACATTTAACTGTCTCATTAAAGAAAAATGGTGAAAAAGTGCCCGCCCATACTATTTTACGGCTCTGTAGGGCTGTATGTACTCTGCTGCCTACTTTCTGAAGTAAATGCACTGGGTAAAAATATCTTCAGGAGCACGGTATAGAATTAAAATCACATGGACATCCCATCCTTTCTTGGAGAGAAAACTCCTGCTGAAATAAAACCTGGAGGGCATTGTTTCTTGTGCACAAATATTTGGAGTGATTTTCAGGATCTTCAATCTGGTACTGCGCCTTCAAAAGGTTAGATCAAAGCCCTAAAATCTTCAATTATATGTTTCCAATTCCCTATCTTTCACTGATATTCTCTACCTGCTCCATTAATGTTTCCATCTACAAAATCTGCGTATTTTAATAACTCTGGGGGGTTTGACGGATTTTCACCCCTACTTCTTTAATGAAAGCCGTGTCATAACAGCGTCCCAGATTTCCCTCATAAATTATGCATCTGAAAGATGGTCCTTTGATGCATTCTCGACTTCTGAAACAGAGGCTGTGAATTATGGCAACTTTCCGCCGCTGTAACCCTGCAAAATCCACAAATTTGTTAAAGAAAAACATGCACGGGAAGGTGAATGTGATGGGAAAAAATGAGAAATGACAGCGCTGCATGGCGGGCTGGTGGGAAAATACAGGGCGATGGTAGGAAATGCAGCGTAACAGTGTGGGATGGCCATGGAGAAAGATAGTGGAATGCGAAAATGATCGTGAAAATATGAAAGAAACGAAGGAATGAACCAAATATAGGTCTGGGGTGATGGAGAGCACGTGGGGAACAATCTTGAGGACAGGTGGCACGATACTAAGGCAGTGGGAAATGGATGACGTGGAATGCTAACAGTGGGATCGGTCAACGACGGGGATGATGAAATCTTGACTGTCCGATCTCAGGAGGAGATTGACGGTTGATAAAGCGTCGGAGGCGATGGATAGTGGGCCAGGGGTGTATATTTCATGGATTAAAACCCGTGCAGCTTTGATGCGCGACGACTGTTAGATGAAGATCTCCAGATCCGACGGCTGACAGCGATATCGTTGCGCATATTTTGCCAAACAATAGCGTGTGATGAACGACGATTTCGGAGCCGTACGCAGGGACACGCGATAGAAAGTGTATGGAATCGTTGGCCAAACGAGAATTACCACCCACCACCGGAGGGCGGTGTGATCGATACCACCTGGTTTTGGAGTATCGCGTTGTGGGGACCACCGGGGCAAGGGAGATACGGACTGTCGGATTTACGGGTGAAAAAACGGCTGAGATGCGGTTTGGGCGATGAATGGAGTGGGCCACAGGCGTAGTGGAGTATTGCGAATGCCGTTCGATCTGTACATATCAGCGGCCAAGGGCACACCCGATATTCATATGTGATAGGCGCCTAGTGTTTTTGCGCCTGGTTCCAGCACTAGGTTACGTGGAGGAAACGACTGAGGGGCTAGGGCCGAGAGGGGATAAGCCTTGAATATTTTCAAATTTGTATTTTCGGCCCTTTTATGCAATTTTGAGGCGGGAAAAGGGCAACAATAGGCAACAAGATGATTACTGAGGCTATCAAAATAATTTTGGAGGGTTCAAATGTAATGGCCTGCCAAAAATTTAATAGGATTTCGACATGGTCAACATCGGCTCCATTTGGGGATGACACGTTCATCCCTAGACGTGTCGAGAACCTCGCAGACCATCAGATAATCTTCTATACAGACTTCTGCTCCTCGGCACCTCAACTTTTCACTTTATGAATCATCACGACACCCACATCATTCAAACAGAAATGAAACAACAAACTAATATACAATATAATACAGCAGGCTTTCTCGGCCTGAGTCAGAACTGGAAATAGGGTTTTAGGAATTGACCATTTACAGGGGCATCCAGCAAGTCGCCCTGTAAATTCTCCAACCTGAAAGTATTATTTCCCCCCTGTTCCACAATTTTGAAAGGACCAAACCAGAGGGGGTCGAATTTACCATGTTTACCTTTTTCAGCTCTTCGGATATCCCATCTGAGCACCAAATCACCAATCTGCAGCTTCCTGTCCTTGGCATGCTGATCAAAAAGGTATTTCATCTTCTCCTGATACTCTGTTAGCCTTTGATTCACTTGATTGCATGTTTCTTCCAATTCCACCAGCTGGTTTATTCTCCTGATGATATCATCAGGCTCTTCTTGACTCTCCTGCATGAATCGGGCTACTGGTAGGGCTAATTGAATAGGAAATACTGCTGCCCTCCCATATACCAGTTCATATGGGGATTTCCCAGTTGCTCTCTTGCTGGTAATTCTATTGGCCCACAAAGCAAATTTCAATTGGGAATCCCAATTCCTCTGATTTTCACTTATAGCCTTCTTCAATGCCCTCACCAAGGTTTTATTGGAAGACTCTACCAAGCCATTTCCCTGCGGATAATAGGCTGTAGAGTGGCTTAGTGTGATATTGTATTGCTTAAAGAAACTCACAAATTTTGCAGACTTGAAAGCCTGTGGATTATCAGTCACTATTCTGGCAGGGCAGCCAAACCTGGATATGATGTTTTCCTCCATGAAATTTATGATCATAGTATCTGTAGCATTCCTTGTAGGTATGGCTTCCACCCATTTGGTGAAATAATCAGTGGCCGTTAAAATCCACTTATGTTGACCACTTGATGGAGGATGTATCTCACCTATAAAATCAATTCCCCACTGTTTGAATGGTTCATCTACGTGCACAAGAATCATGGGAAGAGGTGCTAATTTCTGCCTTTCAGCAAATTTTTGACATTTTTGACATGCTCTAACCTGAGCGAAAACATCTCCAAAAAGCTTGGGCCAATAGAAACCAGCCTTCAGGATCTTATGAGTAGTGGCCCTCCAGCGGTAGTGACCCCCACAAATTCCCTCATGAAATTCAGCTATAATACTTCCTACCTCATCCTCTGTGAGACATAGGAGTAGGATACTCGAGGGATCTCGCCAATATAACCGGCCATTTGCAACTATGTACTTTTGTGATTTCAATCTCAGCATTTTGTATTTAGCTTTATCACAGCTCGGTGGGAAGCTGAGTGTGAGGAGATATTCTACTATCTCTTTGTACCACTGAGAGGTACTTCACATGTGTTTCTGGAGTAGCTACTCCAATTCCCTGTCGTTCTTCTTTCTCTGCAGATTCCTCACTTGCTATAATGGAAAAATTTATGCCCAGAGCTTGATAGTTTGATTCAGATAACATTTTTGCAAGCCCTTGTCCTTTGATCAGCTTAGTAGGGCGGATGTCTAAGTCATACTCCTGTATTTTAGCGATCTACTTCCCCCTTTTTCCTTCAGTATCCCCCTGGATAAGGATATCTTTTACAACATCTGCAGGCACAAATGCAGTGATGTGGGACTGTAAGATATATACACGGAATGCTTTGAGGGATTTCACTAGGGCGTATGCTTGCTTTTCCAATATGTTGTACTTTAATTCTGCATCACGGAGCACCTGACTGAAAAAGGCAATAGGCTGCTCATACCCTTCCTCATTTTTCTGCAATAAAACTCTTGTTATTCTATGAGGTGATGCAAAAGAAAAAATCATGAAAGGTTTATCATAATCTGGTCCAGCTAGCACAGGGGCTTCTGCAAAAGCATTCTTTATCCTAGTAAATGCCTCCCATGATTCTTGTGACCACTTTACCTCATTATTCTTCTTCAGCATATCTGTTATATGCCTAACAATCTTAGCATAGTTAGGGATAAACCTTCTCAAGAAATTAATGCGCCCTAGGAATACTTGTACCTCTTTCTTATTTCTGGGAAAAGCAATACCATTTATAACCTCTACCCTCTTAGGATCTATCTTCACCCCATCTTTAGTCACGATATGGCCCAAAAGCTTTCCCTCTTCTAATGCAAATAAAGACTTTTGAGGATTCAGAGAGAGACCATACCTTCTGCATTTCTCAAAATTTCTACGCAGATGCTCAATGTGCTCAGTATCATTCTTGGAAAATACAGTGATATCATCGAGGTAGACCACCAGGAATTTATCTTTCTCCCCAACAAAAGCAATGTCCATCGCCCTCTGAAAAGTGGCCCCTGCATTAATCAATCCAAAAGGCATCCTGGCATACATAAATGTACCCCATGGTGTGGTGAAAGCAGTCTTCTTTTGATCCTCTGGAAGTACAGCCACCTGGTTATAACCAGAGAATCCATCCATCATTGACATCCTAGAAGATCCAACCACCCTCTGCAAGATGTGATCCATCTTAGGCAGTGGATAATTATCCTTTAAGGATGCTCTGTTTAAATTTCTAAAATCCACACACAGCCTTATTTCTCCATTCTTCTTTCGTACAGGGACAAGGTTTGCCACCCATTCAAAGTACCTCAATGGTACAATTATTTTGGCCTTCAACAACTTCTTAATTTCTTTCTCAATAGAAGGCAGCAGCAGGGGATTGATTTGTCTGAGCTTCTGCTTATGGGGCTTTGCATCTGCCTTCAGTGGAATTTTGTGCTGCATAATACTGATATCAAAAGTTTTCAAGTCCTGATAGGACCATGCGAACACATCTTTGTAAGACTGAAATAATTTCTGATATAGCTTTTTATATTCTCCAGGGACCCTCTTGGACAGTCTTACAATTTTGGGGTCAGCCTTAGTACCCAAATTCAGGGCTTCTACCTGATTCTCTTCTACCACTTTGCCTGGCTGCAGTGGGACATCATTTTTGTCAAATAATCTTTCTAGAGGCACCAACCCTCTAGGTATTATGTTTCCCTTTAACTGCAACACCTTACTACCTGCCACCTTATTCTCCCAATTTCTTTCTGCAGTATCTTCAGACTCAACCCCTTCATCATCATCAATCTCCATATTGGAGAATTCTCCTACCGTTTCCTGGAATCGCTTCATCTGTTCTTCATCCTCAAATACCTGCCAGTGCTTGATGTTGTCTGGGATTGAAGGCCGATAACGCACCTCAACCTCATATCTTAAAAGAGGGTTCTGAGGTGGTCGAAATGTACTAGCAGCCACAGCAAGGGAATCAACGATCCTATTTTGTTCTCGGGGCATGAATTGGATATTAAATGCCAAGAAGAAATTTTCTACCATGTCCCAAACTTCATTCCTATAAGCCCTTAGCCTAGGATGTTTGGTCTGACACTGATTCCTGACTTGTCTAACCACCAGCTCTGAATCTCCCAGAACTTTTAAACTTTGTATGTTCATGTTCCTGGCTGTCTGCAATCCTAACAGGAGTGCTTCATATTCAGGCACATTGTTGGTGGCTTCATATTCTACCTTGAAGGACAATGGAACCCACCTTCCTGTAGGAGAAATCACTAATATTCCAGCCCCATTACCTTCCTTTGAATTTGCCCCATCAAAATGGAGTGTCCAGATTCCTGCTTCATGGCTCTCTGCGAACTGTTCAGTCTTGATCTGACAGAAGGATGGTTCATGAGCATAATCTTGATCTTCTTCCAGCATCAAGCATGAAAAATCTCCTTACTTACTGTAGACTGGTGAATTTACAGAATTGTCAGCCTTAGTCACCATCTTGACAAATCTAGTCTCTTTGTACAACCTCCTCTCTTGGCCACCAAAAACCAGGATTGTGGCATATGTTAAATCCATCTTGAGTGATCCACCGATTTTTGTTCCCTAGGACCTTGACAGCAACATACCAAAACGAGTTGGGATGTCAGCCACCACGATGTCCATTACCACACTTTTTGCTGGGATTTGGGCCAAATTGACCACCAAATCCTTGATCATCCCCAAGCATTTAACTCTTTTGGAGTCAAATGAATAGAGGTACTTATATGGACGTGTGATTTGTAATCCTAGTTGTTCCATGACTGACAGAGGCATAATATTGTGGGAAGCTCCAGAATCTAGCATACAGTCATGTAGTAGCAGGTCATGAATCACTAGAGACACATAGAAGGGAGGAGTAGAGGGATCTAACTCCTCAACATGTGGGCCAAAAACTACCATGGGTCTTTCTTCTTGAAGGTTGAGACTATCTAGGATGATTGGTGCTTCTGGAGGGAGCATGAAAGAGGTGACTTGAGATTGATATGATGGCTGTTTCAACAGTTCAGTCAAGGGGACTGGGATTTTAACCTTTTCAAGTTCCTTTTGCAGACTGAAAGCAGGAGGGGACTTTTCTATCACAACCTCTTTTGACTCTTTATTTTCAGCTAGGGGCTTGACTTCTTTAGACACAGACTTGACATTAGGGGGAATGACTTTTTTAAGAGGAAGGAATTTGATCACTAGACTGCAAAGGTTTGTTTAGAGGTCCCTTTCCTTTGTCTGTGAATTTCTGCATTGTTGACTCCTCCTGAGCAGGTGCTTCCTTCTGATGTGGTTCTTCTTCTTGCTCTTGAGTATGAGTTCTCTTCTTAGAAGATCTGAGGTCATATCTTCTATTGAGTTGTGCTTGCATGAGGTCAACAAATTGCTTACAATAGTGATCAATCTCTGAGTCTTCCGTGTCTCTAGCCTTTTCTTCTTCTTGCAATGAGCATTCCTCTTCTTCTCTATCTGAGAAAGCAAGATTTTCATCCTCCAGTCCATAGGCAGTATCTCCAGTGGGATCATCTTCTGGACCTTCCAGGTACAATGGGTGTGGTACCTGATCCTGTTGCTCTTTTGATTCCCTCGGCAATATTTGTAGGGGTGGTCTTCTGTACTGAGAATTGTATCCTCTGTTTGGAGCATTCTGGAAATTCTTGAAGGTTGAGTTCTTGGCTTCCAATTCAAGCTTGACCATTTTCTTAATCAATTTTCTCATTTCTTCCATTTTTTCATTTGTTGAGTCTCTGTATTGGTTAGAGGTAGATGCCTCTTCTTTTCCCCTTCTTCTGGTATCTTGTTCAGATCTTCCTTTTGATTTTCCAGTGGAGGCAAAGTTTGCTTCCAACTCTAGTGCATCTGCCTGAGCATCATCCATAGTAGCAGGTTTTCTTTCTCTGAGAGAGAAGCCAAACTCTGAATCAAAGGCTGCTACAAAAATGACCTTAGCAGCATTTTGATGAGGTTTCATATCAGCAGGGAGACTCAGATATAATTTATTAAATCTCTTGATAAATTTTGATACCCCTTCATTATGTCTTCTCTTTAGTTTATTGAACTCAATGAGACAATTTCCATGATCTTTCTTCTCCCCCCATTTTCTGAGAAACGCATATTCCATGTTATCCCAAGTGGTAATAGAATGGCCAGCCAATGTCTTAAACCATTTTCGAGCTCCACCATCAAGAGACTGGACAAAAAGCCTTAAGACCACATCTAAATTTTCAACATTAAAGTTCTCTGCAAAAGAGCAGAAAGTCTCAAGATGTTTTTGAGCATCAATCTCGTTTTCCCCATTGAATCTGGGCAAGATCTTCAGATAATCCTGGGGCATATCATTCAACACTTGGGGTAATGCCAGGGGAGCATATTTATTCATCAAGAAGGCCAGAAAATTGGCCATTGGAGGAGGTGGAGGTAGTGCAATAGTTTGATGAGTAAGAGGAGGAGGAGGAGTTGGAAGTGGAGTATGAATAATAATAGAAATATACTCAACTGCAGCTTGAGGGGTTGAGGGGAACAAAGGTCTGTTAACAGCAGATACTTCAGTTACTTCCTTGACCTCTTCAACCTCAGGAGTAGGATGAAGACTATTTTTATTTCTGATACCCTCCCGGGGTGGACTATCTGAGTAATATTCGGGATTTTCCTCAGTGTAGTAGGGATTTTCTACTTGGACTTCTTGAGAGGAAGAGGATGGATAGTCTTCCTAAGAGAATTCGGGAATCTCAGAATGGACTGATTTTCTTTCCCTCCAATTTCTTCTATGTATGATCTTTTCAGGGTCAAACACTGAAGGTGTCTTTGGCTTAGACGTATCTGACCTCAGGTGTGGCTTACGAGAAGCCAGGACTACAAATAGATTTATCAAATGAACAAATGTGGAGTCGCCAAGGTGACAGATCTACAACTCTCAACTCTCCATACTCACCTATTTGAAGAGTGAATTAGATTTTGTTGAGGCCCAGGGATTTAAACTTCTCAATTTCGTTTCCCGGCAATGGCGCCAGAAAGATGTTGTAGCTCCCAGAGACAGCCTAGAGTTGTGATAGACCAATGCCTAGGACATCTTAGCATAGCAAGGAGCGTATAATATAATGTATGAAGTTATCAACTTCAGCTCACATGCTATCTCCTGTAAACAGGGAAATAAACTAGAATGGGACCAAGACCTTCAGAAATTGACACAGAGAAAGAGATATTGCAGGGGCAACATGCAAAAATCCAATATAAAAGCAACAAACAATTCAGAGATAGCTTACTGTAAAGCGGGCCGATTCAGAAATACTTCACAGACATAAGTTATCAGAGGGTGTATGTAGTGAATGAAATTTAGAGGAGATATTAGTTAACATTGAGCTGATACCCAGATATACATACCACCATGCATGGGCTTACCAATCTAAGAATCCATACATGATAATAGCATTTTAAAAGCACCCTCCCAAAGAAACTAATATAGAATAAATACGGTTTAGCTGAATAATGGAACAGAATATTATGCATGAGCCATATTTAAAGCGCTTGACTGATTCGAGCATGGGCATCAACTAGGATGAATCCATACCAGAAATCAGTGAGCCACTCGCATTCCAAAACATGATACAAGAAAGATGGATGGAATGAAATGATCTATTAATATAACACATAAAAGAAAATGTTACACACTGTGAAATACCAAAGACCAGAATCCTCTTTAACAGATAGAACTCCTCCTCACTGAGACCCTATGGGCTCTGAGCCTTCATACAAGAGCTTTACAAACTGTATACAAAAAGCCTTTCACTGCATAGTTTTCTGATAAAATCTGTAACCCTAAACTATCTGTTCTTCGTGAGCTTTATAGGAGAACAAGAGAGCTCAAAAAAGGGAGTAGGTGGTAAACATTTAACTGTCTCATTAAAGCGAAATGGTGAAAAAGTGCCCGCCCATACTACTTGATGGCTCTGTAGGGCTGTATGTACTTTGATGTCTGCTTTCTGAAGTAAATGTACTAGGTAAAAATATCTTCAGGAGCACGGTATAGAATTAAAATCACATGGACATCCCGTCCTTTCTTGGAGAGAAAACTCCTGTTGAAATAAAACCTGGAGGGTATTGTTTCTTGTGCACAAATCTTTGGAGCGATTTGCAGGATCTTCAATCTGGTACTGCGCCTTCAAAAGGTTAGATCAAAGCCCTAAAATCTTCAATTATATGTTTTCAATTCCCTATCTTTCACTGATATTCTCTACCTGCTCCATCAATGTTTCCATCTACAAAATCTACGTATTTTAATAACTCTGGGGGGTTTGACAGATTTTCACCCCTGCTTCTTTAATGAAATCTGTGTCGTAACAGCTTCCCAGATTTCCCTCATAAATTCTACCTCTGAAAGATGGTCCTTTGATGCGTTCTTGACTTCTGAAATAGAGGTTGTGAATTATGGAAACTTTCCGCCGCTGTAACCCTGCAAAATCCACAAACTTGTTAAAGAAAAACATGCAAGGGAAGGTGAATGCGATGGGGAATAGTGAGAAATGATAGCGCTGCATGGTGGGCTGGTGGAAAAATGTAGGGCGATGGTAGGAAATGCAGCGTAACAGTGTGGGATGGCCATGGAGAAAGATAGTGGAATGAGAAAATGATCGTGAAAATATGAAAGAAATGAAGGAATGAGCCAAATATAGGTCCGGGGTGATGGAGAGCATGTGGGGAAAAACTTGAGGACAGGTGGCGCGATACTAAGGCAGTGGGAAATGGACGACGTGGAATGCTGACAGTGGGACCGGTCAACGGCGGGGATGATGAAATCTTGACCGTCCGATCTCAAGAGGAGATCGACGGTTGATAAAGCGTCGGAGGCGATGGACAGTGGGCCAGGGGTGTATTTTCCATGGATTAAAACCCGTGCATCTTCGATGCATGACGACCGTTAGATGAAGATCTCCAGATCTGACGGCTGACAGCGATATCGCTGCGCATCTTTTGCCGAACAATAGCGTGCGATGAACGGCGGTTTTGGAGCCATATGCAGGGACACGTGGCAGACAGTGTATGGAATCGCTAGCCAAACGAGAATTACCACCCACCGCCGGAGAGCAGTGCGATAGATACCACCTGGTTTTGGAGTATCGCGTTGCGGGGACCACCGGGGCAAGGGAGATATGGACCATCGGATTTACGGGTGAAAGGACGGCTGAGATGAGTTTTGGGCGATGAATGGAGTGGGCCACAGGCGTAGTGGAGTATTGGGAATGCCGTTCGATTTGTACAGATCAACGGCCGAGGGCGCGCCCGATATTCATATGCGATAGGCGCCTAGTGTTTTTGCGCCTGGTTCCAGCACTGGGTTACGTGGAGGAAACGACTGAGGGGCTAGGGCCGAAAGGGCTAAGCCTTGAATATTTTCAAATGTGTATTTTCAGCCCTTTTATGCAATTTTGAGGAAGGAAAAGGGCAACGATAGGCAGCAAGAGGATTACTTAGGCTATCAAAAGAATTTTGAAGGGTTTAAATGGAATGGCCTGCCAAAAATTTAATAGGAGTTTGACATGGTCAACATGTATCATCCAAGAATTATTCATTTATGTAATGTAAAGGATGTTTCCCCCTCAAAGTACTGGCTTATTTTTAAGGCGTTGATCTCTCTTTTCTTCTATTTTTGGAGTTGGTTTCATAACATCTGGTATTAGAGGTTTGGATTCTAGGGTTTCGCTGCTCCAAACAGGTCATCGTGGAATTTTTTCTATAACTTGTTTTCTACAAAATTTCATAAGCTAAAATTTTTATCACACTAAGCTAAAATCCTAAGGAACTTCGTGTAAAAATTTCAGATCTTGGTTCGCAATATTTTTGGAGATATGATATGTGGAAGTCAGGGTTTGCGCATGCTCCAGAATTTCATCTAAAAGAGGTGACCTTGGGAAAATCATCATAACTTTCTCTCTGAGCATTAGATTAGAATTATGTAAAAAGTTTCCAAAATTAAATGGATTTTAGTTTCATGTGTATCACTTTCAGAGCCGAAGGAGGAAACAGTGACATGTGGCACGTCATACAAATTCGCTCTACTGAACCAATCCATAATTAGATCAAACTGGGATATTGGGAATAAATTTTCCTTGAATCATCCAAATCAGGTCAAACCTATGGCATTCGAAAGAATATTCATAGGGCTAATTTAGGACCGAATTTCAGATATTGAAGATTCGAAATCACAGAGATAATTCAGTTTCAATATCGAGCTCCTCAAAATCACGAAAAAGGTGTGTATTTTTTTTCAAATTGCATAAGTCTTGTTTGAAAAGTCAGTTTTAAATGATTCCAAGGGCATATTGAAGCATATATATTAGTATTGGGTTTTAAAATTCCCCATAAAAAGAATCCAACACCCATCAAGCCCTCATAATACTCTACTATGACTCATGAAGATGAAGAAGTGCAACATGATATATCAAAATTACAAGAGCAAGTGCACCAAATTTCTCAATTGCAAAGGGCAACAAAAAATGAAATGGAAGTTTTGAGGAAAGGCATGGAAGCTAAGATGGATGGTTTGAAGAAAGGTGCGGAAGCCAATATGAATGGTTAGAAGAAAGGCATGGAAGCTAAGATGGATGGTATGGAAGAAAAAATGGAAGGTTTGAAGGAAGACAAGAAGGATTGAAGGAAGGTTTGACAAATTTGATACAAGAAATGATTCCTAATGGCGAAAATATAGTAGAGGAAACTCATGATGAGAGAAAAATAAATTTTAATCGTGATTTCATAAACTCGAATTTTGGATGGAAGACCCACCATATTCCAAAGATCGATATGAGGAATTTTGATGGCAAGGATCCCGTAACATGTATACTACATATGGAGCAATATTTTGATCTCAATAATGTGCAAAACACACAAAAGGTACATATTGCAACTTTATATTTATAAAACAATACATTTTTATGGTATCAATGGCTTTTCTCCCGTAAAAAAAAAGTCACTTGGTTAATTTTTACGAAGGAAATGATAGCACATTATGAGGATACAAAGAGCAACAAATTTTTTTGATAAATCTCAAACAAAAGGGTTTAGTGGTGGAGCACATTGATGACTTCCAAAAATTGAATATAAGAGTAACTGATATTCCATAGGAACACAGGATTGATGTCTTCATAGGGACTTTAAAGGAAAACATCCAACATGAGGTTCACGTTTGGGAACCTGATTCATTGAAGAAGGCATTCAAGTTGGAAAGAAAAATTGAATGTAAAATAATGGTAACAAGAAAGCCTACCACTCACATCTATAAAGATGGAATTTTTGTTACTCCTAGACTTCCACAACCTACAAGGTTGAAACCACAACAATTGGAAGAAAAAAGAGTAAAATGGCTTTACTACAGTTGTGATAGCAAATACACTAAAGGTCATAAGTGTGCTGAGAAGAAATTATTTTACATAGATTATGAAAAGGAGGAAGAAAATGAACGATAAACTTCAAAAGAAGAGGATCTACACCAGGAACCAACCCTAGAGAAAGAAGAAATGAGTCCTACCAAATCGTGCAATGCATTGGCATGCATTACCACTCCTTAAAATCTCAAGATAGAAGGACATATCAAGAAGAAAAAGGTAATAGTGTTGATTGATTCGGGTAGTACCCATAATATTAAGCTAACCATGGGGGAATATGTATTGAATAGTCCAATGCTTTCCATTCCAATGGGAGTTGTTGATGTTGTACTAGGAGTACAATGGTTACAATATTTAGGGACGGTAGATTTTAATTTTCAAGAACTTTTATTGAAATTTTTTTCAGAAGGAAAGGAAGTCGAATTATGGGGTATCGCACAAAATTTGGGAAAGATAGTAAGATCTAATGTCATGAAAATTTTTCTGAAGAAATAACAACAAGGCGTAATTGCACAATTATTCTCACTAGAAGTTCCAACATCAAAATCATCTATTTCTCTAGATCTCCAAAAACTCTTGGATAATCATTCTAAGGTGTTTGAAACTCCCAAAGGACTCCCACCTATTCATGATCATGATCATGCTATTCATTTTATTCCAGGAAGTGTTCCTCCAAAAATCAGGCCTTACAGATATCCTTATGTCCAAAAGAGCGAAATTGAACGTATGATTGCAAAAATGTTAGAGGCTAGTACAACTCAACCTAGTCAAAGTTCTTTCTCTCCTCCAATAACATTGGTGCACAAGAAGGATGAATCATGGAGCATGTGTTTGGATTATAGGGAGCTCAATAAGCTCACTATTAAAGATAAATTTCCCATTCCTGTGATTGTTGAATTACTGGATGAATTACATGGAGCAATTTATTTTACCAAGTTGGATCTTCGTTCACGATATCATCAAATTAGAATGAAGACTGAAGATGTTCCGAAAATAGCATTTCGAACTCATGAGGGTCATTATCAATTTTTGTTCATGCCTTTTGGCCTTACCAATGCACCTTCTACATTTCAAGGGTTAATGAACTCCATTTTCAAACCCACCCTTAGAAAATTTTTGTTAGTAATTTTTTGATAAACTAATCTACAGCAAGTCTTGGAAGGATCATGTTCAACATGTTGACAGGGTGCTCAAACTATTGGAGGAGAAACAAGTATATGCAAAAACCTCCAAATGTTTCTTTGGAGTAAAAAAGGTGGAATATCTGGGTCATATTGTATCTCACAAGGGTGTTAAGGTAGACCCTAACAAAATTAAAGAGATTAAGGAATGGAAAGTCCCCACAACCATAATGCAGTTGCAAGGATTTCTCGGGTTAATAGGGTATTATCGCAAGTTTGTTAAGAATTATGGGAGAACAGCAACACCTCTAACAACATTATTGAAGAAACATGCATTTTCATGGACTCCTGAAGCAACTAAGGCCTTTGAACATCTTCAAGAGGCAATGTGCCTAGCACCGGTCTTAGCTATGCCAGAATTCACAACAACCTTTATTGTGGAATGTGATGCCTCGGGAAATGTAATTGGTGTTATTTTAATGCAAGAAGGAAGACCCATTACTTTTGAAAGTCGTCCAATCAAAGGAAAGTATTTAAAGAAAGCTATTTATGAGAAGGAAATGTTGGCAATACTACATGCACTAAAGAAATGGCGACCTTACCTAATGGGAAGACACTTCAAGGTAAAAATTGATCATGATAGTCTTAAACACTTTTTGGAACAAAGACTATCTTCATAAGAGCAGCAAAAATGGGTCACAAAGATGTTGGGTTATGAATTTGAAATCATCTACAAAAAAGGGAAATTAAATGTTGTTGCAGATGCACTCTTAAGAAAGGATGAAGAGGTGGAAGCATTGTTTTGTGCCATTTATATTATCCAACCGGATTGGATATCTGAATCAAGGGATGAATGGAAGAAGGACGAAGAAGTGTGGACACTCACTCAAAAGTTGCAGCAAGATCCTAGTACATTTGATACATTTAGTTGGAAAAATGATTCCTTGTGGTACAAAGATCACTTATATCTTTGTAATATTTCCCAACTACAACAAAATATTCTTTTGGAATTGCACACTTCTCCTTTAGGAGGACACTCAATTTTTAAAAAACTTACCACAGCTTGAAGAAGGAATTTTTTTTGGATGGCCTTAAATCCGATTTTAAAAATTTTGTGGTGGAATGTTTAGTTTTCCAACAAAATAAAGTTGAGACAATTAAGACCTCGGGTCTTCTACAACCTTTATTCATTCCAAGTCAATGTTGGGAGGAGATTTCAATGGATTTTATCACAGGTTTACCTAAGTCTGAAGGAAAGAGTGTCATCATGGTGGTAGTTGATAGACTTACAAAGTATGCACACTTTTGTGCATTATCTTATCCATTTAAAGCAAGTACAGTTGCTACTACATTTATGGAAACAATTCAAAAGCTAAATGGAACCCCAAAGTTTATTGTAAGCGACAGAGATCCCATTTTTACTGGAAATTTTTGGACGAAATTATTTTCTTGTTTGGGTTCTCAAATAGCTCAAAGCTCATATTATCATCCTCAATTCAATGGTCAAACTGATATAGTGAACAAATGTTTGGAAGGATATCTTCATTGTTTTGTTTCTGATAAACAAACACAATGGGTCAAGTGGTTGCCTCTGGCTGAATGGTGGTATAACACTTCCTTCCATACTGCAGCAAAAATGACCCCATTTATGGCACTTTATGGATATCGTGCATCATCCATCACATCATATTGAAGATAAAATTATAAGGTTCAAGCAGTGGAAGATCACATCGAGCATCAACAACAAGTTCTCCAAATCTTAAAGGATAACCTAAATTTGGCACAAAATCGAATGAAACAATAGGCAGATCAACATCGCAACGAGAGAAGGTTTGATGTAGGAGACTAGTTATTTTTATGGCTACAACCATACAAAAAAATGTCCCTCAACCAAGCTAAGAAGGATAGTAAATTATCGCCAAAGTATTATGGTCTTTACAAGGTGTTGCAAAATATTGGTACTATGGCATACAAATTGGAGCTTCCTAATTCTTCGTGAGTGCATCCAGTTTTCCATGTTTCATGCTTAAATAATTTTATAGGTGACAAACTTCCAGTTCAAACAATATTTCCAGAACTTGATGAGGAAGGAAAAATCATATTGGAACCTGAAGCAGTCATGGAAACACGAACTCGACAGCTACGAAATCGATCAATTTCAGAGTATCTCATCTAGTGGAAGAACATACCCACTAAATATTTTACATGGGAGGATGAGAATTTTATATAGAAGCATCCATAGCTACTCAAGCGTTAAGGACAACAGTTTTTTGAAGGAGAGGGGCATGTTAGAGATTACTAGTGTAGTCCCTTATTGTTGTTAGTGTAACCCCCTTATTGTTATTGTTGTTAGTGTAACCCCCTTATCGTTATTATTGTACCCATGTAAACCCCATATTGTTATTATTGTGCCCTTAAATTATTATTCTTAGGTCGGCTAGGATTATATTGTGACCCCATGGACTCCTATATATAGAAGGATTTTTTTCATTTGTATAATCCAAGAATTGTTCATTTATGTAATGTAAAAGAGATTTCCCCCTCGAAGTGGCTTATTTCTAGGGTGTTGATCTCTCTTTTCTTCTATTTTTGGAGTTGGTTTCATATCACATCTATTTGGTCATGATCAATGGGATTGGAAACTCTCTAAATGGTTTTCCAAGTGAGAAGCATGATATTGGCTTGGAAAAATTCAAAGTTCCTTTCCCTACAGACTTCTTTGTCCTGTCTTACAAAAGCTCTTGAGCTCCTGATGTAATTCATATACTTTATGTCTAATGACAACCTTTTTTACATGTGTGTGTGGGACTCTTGCAAATCGATTCCAAACACCAAAGCTCCACAAAATATGAAGTGAAAACACTACCACCCATTTTAAGGAATTTTCACATATATGTTCTAGAATTTATTATTTTATATTTCTTATATTCAGCCCAAGGTACTTTTCATTTCACAATTCAGTTATAATTTCAAAACTAGGGAGTTCAATTTAGCCTAGGGTTAAATTTCATACCATAACATCGATCACACAATAGCTAAAAATTAAATAACAGAAGCACAAAAATTAATTTCACATATACATAGGTAATTACTCCTTCAAATCAGCTTTTCAATCCTTGAAAAAATTACAAGGAAACCTCCACACAATGCCCAAAATTAGGACTACACAGTTACCAAAATCACCCTAAACTTGAGCTTCTATAGGCTGCTTGAGAGATACACTTGTTGAAAAAAAATAGAAACAACAATTCTCTGCTGTAGAGACTGTACGTTAGGGGGCATATGATCATTTTGTATGGATCCTGTGTGGATGTACAAAACTATGCACTGCTAATAAACACCTCTTTCTTGTCTTCCTACACTCTCCCTCTCTCTATATCACTCAACCTCCTCAATTTCTCATGTATGTTCAAAGCCTTCTCATCCCTCTTCTTCTTCCCCTCCTCATTGTCATGTTCACAAAAACCATTAAGAAAATTTTTATTAAAATTTTATGCCAATCCCAAAAGAGAAAAATAAATCATTATATGCAAAACAATAACATCACGACTCATCATATATAAAACAAAGAACGTCATTCAAGAGTAAAATATATAAAAATTTCCATTAACTTAATTCATATCTCCAAATCACCTATTGAACACTCAAAATATTTAAACAAAACAACAAATTATTATAATATCTTTAATCATCCTTTGCAAAACACATCTCAAATATTACATATGCAGTCCACTAATCAGTATTGGTCTTAACCCAAGGCACACTCTGAGGACCAAGGGTAACCTAATAATTGTTAAGAGAGTACATATTCTGCATCAAAACATTAGATATTATAGTAATGCATATGATATGTAAGCATAAATATTGTAAGAAAGAGAATAATCCACAAACCACAACATGCATGCCTATAAGCTTGAAGAAACATTGTGAATGGAGAGAATAATCCATAACCATAAACAACTTGCAAGAAAGGACACAATGATATATAACAACCACAAACCTTTATAGTTTTTTCGAATGGAAATTGAGTTGTAATGAACACGACGTACTTAATGAATTTCTTATCTGTAATAGTGCAGCCTTTTCATTATATAAAAGAAGTGGGCTACTAATACAATTTTTTATTTCTTATCTAGACCATCAAATTCAAAAAAAAAATTCTCAAGGCCACATTTTTCCCCCGTTGGTTTCATTATAATACACTTTCCTGGATCATTGTGATAAACTCAAGTCGTCATGCCCAAAGCTGCCAAAAATTGTTCAAACTAGATTCTTCCTCATTTGTATCTAGATGGTGGTGGCATATTGCTACTAGATTCATCATTCCTTAGGATTTTTATTTCAAAGCTCCTTTTCCTATAGAAGGTCATGATACTCACCCTTCATCATGTTTAGGCTTTCAGCTATAAGAGAAATGTATTAAAATCTTTATTGTGGCCCCCTCTGGATCATTCTTTTGCCTTATTCATTTATAAATCGAGGAGGTTATTTTCTCTTTCTACCTCTATTTTGGCCTTCATATTCTCATTAACTTTGGAATATACTGGTTCCAGCAATGTCTCCATAATCATTGGTTTTGGCTAATTGTGCTTCACCACGTTGCTTTTGAAATTATGCCTCCTCCTTTTGGCTCATACACATACCAAAAAAAAATGAATCATTAAGAATCCAACAACCCTTGTATATTAATCAGTTAACATTTGTTTCCACTTGCTACAATTCCATAAGCAGCTTCCACCCAATATTTCATCCTTTTTCCATTTTTCCCCCATTGGTTTTATTATCATACACCTGCTTGGATCACTGTGATAAACTCAAGTTGTCATGCCCAAAGCTGCCAAAAATTGTTCAAACTGAATTCTTCCTCATTTGTATCCAGATGATGGTGGCATATTGCTACTAGATTCATCATTCCTTAGGATTTTTATTTCAAATTTCCTTTTCCTATAGAAGGTCATGATACTTACCCTTCATCATGTCCAGGCTTTCAGCTATAAGAGCAAATTATTAATGACTTTAATGTGGCTCCCTTTGGATCCTTCTTTTTCCTTATTCATTTATAAATCCAAGATGTTATTTTCTCTTTATACCTCTATTTTGGCCTTGAGCTTCTCATTAACTTTTTGCATCTCTTGTATTTGTTTTGACTAATCAACCCCAACTAGCTCCCTGTTTTGACTGGTTTTTCTCTGTTCATATTCCAGTTTCTCCATTGTCAGTCTGTGTGTCTATTGTCCTATGAAAATATTTTCTTTGAGCTCTTCATATTTTGTAATATTTCTATCCAAATCACTCTATAGAGTTTCCATGTGTTATTCTTTTTCCCTAAGAGAAAGGCTACATGATTTGTGGGTGTGGCTCAGGATTAGCAAAAGGATTAAGGGTTTGGGTGTGGAAGCCATCGTGAATTTAGGAATTGATGGTGAGGTAACCCAAATTTTTTTAAAATATGCAAGGAAAAGATCAGATATTTTAGGGAAACGACACGAATTTTGGAATTATACATTCTAAACATGTATTTCCCAGATTCCATTATATGACTTGTCTTATTCTACAAATTAAAAAAAAAAAATCAGAATTTAGAAAATTTTTACATTCCATGATTCTTAAAAAAAAACAAGAAAACTCAGAATTTAGAATTTAGAAATCTACATTGTAAAAGAATTAGAAATTTGGAATTTCATAATTCTAAATTCTAAAACTTCATGATTCACAACCCATTAACTCAAAAATATATGGAAATATCTTAATATGATATTTTAAAATGTCAAAATTACATTATAAATTTGGAGAGAAGATTCCATATTAATATTTCAAAATGTCAAAAATTAAAATTACCAAAAAATGGGCTTATCTGGAAAAATCCAACACTTCAAATTCTTATAATTATGCTCCTCTTCCACAGTGGTCATGACCATCCACGTCATCCTATGGAACATCGTCTATTATGTCTGCTAATTGATCGTAAGAAACACCATAACCATAACTAGCATTGTCATGTTGCACACCAATCAAAAGGGTAACGTAACCTCCCATAATTGACCCAAGCAAGCCTATATCATATGTTGGTGTCCAGATGTGAACAAATATTCAAACCCTTTTTCCACATAAATTATCAACCAGAGGGTGTTAGTTATTTCAATACTAACACGCACAATATATGCAAGAGCAATCACATAGCCTGCTATTGAATCACAGGCTTCAATTAATGAACAGGAAAACTACTGTAACAGCAATTAGAATGGATTGAAAAATTAAAAATGCATTCATAGCAATTGCAGAATTATACTGGAACAATAGTTACAAAACCAAACTGAAAAATGAAATCAATAAAAACAAAGTTAACACAGCACCTGATCAGAAGAGTGGACCCAACTCTCTAATCAGGGTTGCGGAAACTCACAGCTTGCTGGTGGGACATCCATCCTGCATCAACAAAAACTTGCCATACCTCTGGATTACTACGGACCGGGACTGTATTTTCATGTTCATGCCGCACAGCCAGTCTGCCCATCTTGTGAAGACTGTAACAACACTTTGGAATAGCAAGTCTTTGGACGGAGTGGTGGGTACCAAATTTGGAAAAATAGCATGGTGAAAAACGAGGGGTAGTAACGGTAAATACGGACGGTAATTCTCAGGAAACGAGGAAAATCATGAAAAAGTATGGTAATTGCGATCAATGGAATAGTAATTGTTCATATGAAGTGAAAAGGACTGATCAGTCTGTATCACATGCATTTTGTGGATCCCAATACGTATTTAATGATTATACGGAGTATGGTAAGGATTGTAGGGTGTACCACACACAGAGTTGTAATAATGACTTTCGAAATCATAATTATGTTGTTGTTAAGTTATGAAGGCACCCCCCCAACTTAAAATTTGATGTCCGCAGCATTAATGTCTTCACATGGAATATTTAATTAAATCCATAAAATTCAAGTGGAGACGTACCTGGCAGCCTACATGGAGGAAGTGATGATTGGTATAATAACGGTGCGGTAATGATGCAGATGGAGTAACAGCAGTGCGAGTAACAACGTCGCGAGTAGCAGCGTCAGAGTAACATCATTTGAAGTAGCGGCATAGAGTAGAAACATCCGGATTAAAAGCATCTGGAGTAACAACGTGACGAGTAGCAGCATCTGGAGTAGAAGCATCTGGAGTAACAGCATCTAGAGTAACAACATGAAGAGTAGCAGCATCCGAAGTAACAGCATGACGAGTAGCAGCATCTAGAGTAACAGCATGACGAGTATCAACATCCAGAGTAACAGCATCTGGAATAACAGCATGACGAGTAGCATCATTCTGGAGTAACAACATCTAGAGTAACAGCGTGATGAGTAGCAGCATCCGGAGTAACAGTGTCTAGAGTAACAGCATGACGAGTAGCAGCATCTGTAGTAATAGCATGACGAGTAGCATCATCCGAAGTAACAACATGACGAGTAGCAGCATCCGGAGTAACAGCATCGAGTAACAGCAACCAAGGCGTAACAGCATCTGGTGTAACAGCGTGACGAGTAGCAGCATCCGGAGTAACAGCATCTGGAGTAACAACATGACGAGTAGCAGTATCCAGAGTAATAGCATATGGAGTAATAACATGACAAGTAGCATCATCCAGAGTAACAGCATCGATACTTAAAAAATAAATAAACTCTAAAACATTACTTCTTAGTAGTAACTCCTGCAAAAAGACAACAAAATAAATAGTAACAGTTTTTATTTATTTGATTTTTATTTTTATTTTTAAACAATTCTTTATTCTTTATTCTTTATATATATATATATATATATATGGAGCAAGGATGCAGAGGAAGAGTTATTTGCACTGATAACCTTCAAACTAGATTTCTCAGAGAGATGTTTGATGAAAGATTCCTTAGAGGTTGGGCGGTGGTATAATCTCAAGAGATGTCCATTTTCTATGAATGAAGCACGTGTATCATCAATTGTGACTAGCCTGACTGTTCCATTATCAAATACAGCATCCACCTCGTAAGATCCCATCCTGCGAGTGCAATTTTTTCCCTTAAAATCCTTAAAACGAGAGTCATAAAGAAATGCCTAGTCTCCCCTATGAAACACCTTGTTTTTGATAAAATTATCGTGCCATTTCATTCTCTGTTGCTGGATAGAAGTAGTCCTCTAAACAGCCATTGAACGGACTTCATCTAGTTCATTAAGCTCAGCCAGTCGGTGTTTCTGGGCCTCTGACAGATCCAAACCAACTTCAAGAGCTATTCTGAGCGTACCGATTTCAAATTCTATTGGAAACAATGGGGATTTCCCATAAACCAACTCAAATGGTGAAAACCCAGTTGTGTTCCGCCATGTTGTTAAGTACGCCCAGAGATCTTTAAGCAGCTTCTGAGCCCAATCCCAGCGATGGTATGCCACAGTTTTGGTCAAGATATTTTCCAATGTCTTGTTTGTGCTTTCCACTTGTCCATTCACTTGGGGGTGGTATGCAGATGTCACCCTGTGCTTGACCCCATATTTCTATATAAGCTTTGCTATCATGTGTGATGTAAATTGTGCTTCTCCATCTGAAACAATCTCCCTTGGAGTACCGTAATGAGCAAGATTTTCTTCAAATAGAAAATCTGAAACCACCTGCTTTGTTTCTTTCACAACAGCTTTGGCTTCTACCCACTTGGTCACGTAATCTTTGCATACCAAAATGTGAACCTTTTGCTAGGAGGGTGGTTTTAAGGGTGCAATGAAGTCGATAGCCCATTTCTCAAAAGGTTCGAGGACTACATGTGCCTGCAAAGGCATTTCATCAGCTCAACTACGTTGCCCCATGCACTGGAAACTATCACACCTCCTGACATAGTTTTGCACATTCCGAAAGATAGAAGGTCAGTAATATCCCATTTGTAGCACCTTATGGCATGTTATTTAATCTGCAAAATTCCCCCCACAAGGGCCATCATGGGCAGCCTTCAGTACTTCGTAAATATCAACCTGAGATACACAGCGCCAAATCTGCTTATCGGCTCCTGTATGAAAGAGGTACCCTGCCATCCAAGAATATCGGGCACAGTGATGAATAATTTTCCGTTGTTCCCTGTATGGAAAATGATGGGGCACCTTCCCTATAGCAAGATAGTTAGAAATGTCTGCATACCGCGGAGGATTAGTATAGATTACAAAAATATGCTCATTGGGAAAACTATCTTCTATAGGTGTGCATTCATCATTTTTATCCATTCTAGACAGAAAATCAGCAACTACATTATTTTTTCCTGGTTTGTCTACTATTGTGATATCAAATTCTTGAAGCAATAGCAACCATCTTGTAATACAACCAGGAGTGATAGGTTTATTCATCAAATGCCTTATTGTTGCATGATCAGTATGTACAAAGGTAGGATACCCGGTGATGTAGTGTCGGAACTTGTTGATAGCATAAATGATAGCCAGGGATTCTTTCTCCATCACCATGTAATTCAATTTAGCAGGAATTAAATTCTTGCTAACATAGTAAACTGCATACGGTGTTTTGTCTACCTGTTGTCCTAAAATAGCTCCTACTGATGTCTGAGAAGCATCGACATGTATTTGAAATGGTAATGCCCAATCAGGTCCTCGAAGGATTGGATCCTTGCAAATAAGTCCCTTAATTTTCGTGAAAGCTGCTTCACAGTATTCAGTCCACAAGAATTCTGCATCTTTTTTTAGCAATTGAAAAAGTAGATATGTTATTTTAGCAAAATTTTCTATAAAGCGTCTGTAATAACCAGCACAACCAATAAAGCTACGTACTTGTGTGGGTGTCTTGGGTTCCGAGAAATGTAAGATTACCTCTACTTTGGCCAGATCAACTCAAATTCTAGCAGCTGAGAGTAAATGTCCCAATACTATTCCTTCTTCCCTCATCATATGCATTTGATTGTAATCAGAGATACATGGGTTTGCTTACACATTTTGAGTACTTTCTCCAGATTGGCCAATCCCTCTTCAAATGCGTTTCCATATAAAGTAAAACCATCCATATAGATTTCAACGCTGTCATCAACTAAATCAGAAAAAATTCCCAGAATTTCCCTCTGGAAGGTTGCAGGAGCATTGCACAGGCCAAATGGGAGGACCCTATATGAAAAGGGCCCCCATGGGCATGTGAAAGTTGTTTTATCCTAGTCTTCTGGGGCTATCGAGATCTGGTTATACCCACTAAACCTGTCTAGGAAGGAAAATAACTTCTTTCCATCCAAGGTGTCTAGGACTTGGTCAATGAATGGCAAAGGGAAATCGTCATTTTGAGTTCCCTTGTCTAGCTCCCTGTAATCTACGTAAATCCACCATTTACCATTCTTTTTAGAAATAATAAATAGCGGAGATACCCATTGGCTATTCGAGATGGGGTAAATGAAACCTACATCCAATAATTTTTGTAATTCTTCTTTGACAATGTTTTTTAGATCAGGATTCATTCTTCATTGGGGTTGTCTCATAGGGCAACAATATTCCTTAATATAAATATGATGAGTACATAAGTTAGCAGGGATCCCCTTCATATCGATATAATCCCAGTAAAAAGCTTCCTGATGGTCTTGAAGGACTTTTAAAAGTTTCTTTGTCTAGGATTCAGACAGATTGGGGTTGATATTGAGTGTTTTTCCTGGTTCAATTTCAATCGGAATACTATCATGGGATGAGGTTACAGGAATGTCTTCAATTTCATCTTCTGGTTCGAAGTTTTCTTGTGTCTCACAGCTCATAGAAAATTCTAAAATTTGACGAGTTGAATTGGAAATAGAACCGAGATAAGTTAATAAAAGTATTAATGGCATCGTCCTCGGTTTCTCTTTTGAATTGAAGGGCCTATCCAATAGTGAGGATTGGTCTAACTTCTTCATTTTCAGGTTCAGGCTCTTCTGTTGGTAGAGGTTTCTAACTGGCTAATAATTTTTCAAACGGGCTGGGTTCCGCAAGAGGGTAGAGAGTAAGATTCTTTATAACCATCCCATTTTATATAATCATATGCCCAAATCAGCACCCTATGTAAGCGTTTGTAGTTGTGAGCCAAGGTCTTCCCAAGATTAATGGGTGACCACCAACGGAGGATCGTTTCTATAATACAAGGAGGTCCACAGGATAGTGCCATGAATCCACCGAAATAGTCACATCTTCGAATTTCCCTACCGGATTAATTGTACACCTATCTGCTAGTTCCAAGATAGCAGAGGTTGGCTTAATATTTCCGAGACCTAATGTATTCATTGTTTTGGAGGTAATAATATTGATGGCAGTACCCAAATCCACCAGTATGTTTTGGATTTCAACCCCATTGATTTGTATTGTTAGAATTGGGTTTCTTGGGTCTCCATATTTTACAGGCATGGTCTTTCCTAGCTTGATGTCGGATAGTCTACCCATCACATGAATGGTTAACGGATCCCTTGGTTTCTTCCCAGGTTTCTTAGAGCAGTAATATTTGAGAGTTTTTGCATATATAGGTACATCCCTCATAGCCTGTAGCAGGGGTATTTTGAAAAAAAAAAATTGCAGTTCCCCCAGGAAGTCAAACTCTGCTTGAGGGTTTTGTTTGTTCAAGGTTAATCTTTCAGGATATGGCGGGGTGATTGGACGACCCTGGTTAAGAACAGGTTGGGGAGGTGTTTGGTTTGTCATGTTTTGGTCTAGTTTATCCCCAACCGTCCTCTGTTCTGGTTTTATAACTTCACTTCCAATCTGTTATATGATAAATGGTGAAGTGGGAGCATTTACTAACTGCCCAGATCATAAGTTTATCTCATTAATTCTTGCGGTAGAAATGCTATAAGATGGAAGGTTAAGAGTATTTGTTTGTTGGACCCCTTTATTATTATAATTCGGATAGGGTTGGATAGGAAGTTGGGGTTGAAGGGCTAGGTTTCCAGGAGGTACATTGGAGGGTAACTGAAGTTGTTGTTGAGGCATAGATTGGGGAAATTGCACTGTAGGAGAGGGCCCACGCCAATTCTGATTCCATAAAGGGTTTGAACTGGCTTGGGGAACCCATTGTTGCTAAGGGGGATATTGATACTGAGACCACATATGTGCCAAAGGTACAGACTGGGGACCCATATTAAAATTATTAAAATACTGAGATGGGTCCTGAGGCATACCTAGATTCATAGCTAGCGGTCGAGGTTGCCATGGCTATTTCGGCCCCATGAAGTACAATTGATCTACTGCATTTTCTTCACTTGCCCCTTGAAAAACTGCCTTCAGTCCTGGTAAGGAAGGGCACAAGCTGGTCACATGAGTCTGCTTACATATTGCATGGGCTTCCACTGTGTTTAATGGGCATTCTTTCAAAGGATGCTTCTTTCTGCACTGTGGTCAGAATATAGCCATAGTCTTCTCCAACTCTATTTGTTTTTGTTTTGCTTGCAGAGTGTCCATCTAGGCAGATAATTTGCTCAGGATATAATTCCTTGAGTTATCCAGTAGGTTTATGATTTCTGCTTTTGTAACCCTTCCACCAGAAGTCTTTAATGACCGAATTCCTTGTCCACTCCTTGTAGCCCCTCATGAACATTGAATGCATAACTCACAGATGGTGTCAAATTCTTCTTTTGAAACATCCCTCTTTCCTACTATGTTCAAAAGTTGCAGGGAATCTTCCCTCAGTGCCCGGAGAAGGATGATTTTCAGAATATCTTTATCCAGGTCACTATAACCTGATCTTTACAGTATATATTTGATTCGTTCCACACAGTCTTCCATGTTCTCATCCTTTTTCTGTAAAAACTTAAAGATTCCCTCCTTAATTTCACGAGATTTATAGTAATATTGGTATTTCTCCAAAAAGACTTATTTCATCGCATCCCATGAGGAAATAGTCCTTCCTCCTAAACCCATGAACCATCGTAGGGTTGTCCCTTGTAAGGTAGCAGGAAATATTTTTAGTTTATGAGCATCAGCGATATAATCATACCCTTGACAAACAATGTCAAATTCAAAGAGGGATGTATCAGGGTCTTCAGAATAAAGCCCATGAAAATTAGGCAGAGTCGTTAGAGGAATGGGCTTCATCAATGCATCAACTATAATCAATAGAAGAACTTACAGGTGCCATAATTATTCTCCAATACTCACTCGAGATTTCAACTGGTTTTGTGACTAGTACGTGGGGTGATTCGACTGTGTTCAAGCCTCGAAAATCGCTGCAACAACATGGGGGATGACCACCCGGTCCGGACCTTAAAGCAGCTCCTTTTCCGTTTGGAATGGTGGTTCCGACTGGTTCAAATAGGTCCATTTACCTTCTCTCAATCTCCAATGGCTTTAAAATATGACTTTCATTCACCAATGGAAAAGAGACATCAGATCAACCTTCTTGTTGATCAGGCAAGAAAGTGATCCTTAAGCTGATTTAGGGCTCAGCCAATCCACTACTAAAGTTTGCCTCTTTGGAAAGAGGACTTAAAAGAATGTATAAATTAATCTAAATGCAAACTTATTCTAAGACGCAAGCAAAATAAACTATCTTAATCCTATCTTAATTAGGCAGATATAGATCTAACCCAACCAAGAGCAGGTATTTATAATATTGGGATTGAAATATGTCTTGTTTATAATGAATATCAAGTTAATGAAATAGTTCAATTAACTGACATTATGGATAGCAAAACATATCCTATTGAGACCTTTTAACTGAAATAATCAATCAACAACACTCAGGAAATAGTTCACAAAATGGTATTGATCATTTAATCAGTAACCTGAATTATTAAACAATAAGATGCGGAAGAAGTTCACAACATATCACTATTTATTAATTCAATACTAAAAGACAGATTTATGAGTAAATAGTTACTCATAAATCAGAATTCAACCCATAAGAGCAGAGATAAATAACAACATAAAATAGAAGCAAATTACCCATACCGACAAAAGTGCACAAATATGTAAGTAAATTGACACCATTCTTGTTATCATAAAATAAAACCAACATTTAAAATAATAGTATTCGAAATACCAATTTATTGAATCCATTTCTCCAGCTCCGGTCTCTAATAGTCCTTTACAATGCCTAAGCTTCTGCTTTCAAAATCAGAGCTACAATAGTGCAAACTCTGTTCATTATACATAACTCAGGATGTAAAAGAAAAACCTCAATAATCCCCAGATCTGAGATTCCACTCCTCCCACCTACAACTCTAAATCCCTATTACAAAAGTTCTTTTAGAATTCCAAAATTGCAGAAGAGAGAAGCGCTTTATTTTATTCTGCAATCTGCTATTTATAATATTTGCAAAGGAATTCTTGAGATGAAAGTTTGTTGAAGAAAATCTGCCCAATCACTTTTATTTGCTCTAAAATTCTAATCTTTTAATTGCTAGAGCATTCTCATTGATTAAGATCTTTTCTTCATATCTCTTCTACTGTTTTCCTACAAAAAAGAAATCAAAATAAATTAAGATGCAACAATAAAATCAAAATACCATTTCTGGCATTAAAACAAATCCAATCAAATTCTATTTAAATAAATAATTGAAAATAAAATATAAACTCTCTATTGATGCCTGAGATATTTTAATTGGCCAAGGATATTATTGATGAGTGAATCTGCAATTAGAAGAGGTTTAGGACAAATGAAAATGCAGAAAACAAAATCAGAAAATTGATTTTGTTTTAGAAATTCGGAGCTTAATTTTCTGCATGATTTTTGACCCAATTAATGACCAAATTTATTACTGGAACCTCCTCAGAAATGGTCTCCTTGATTTTATCTTTCCAATGAGCTGTCTTGGGCCTTATTTGGCCAAGTATAACTCAATCTATGAACCTCCAAAGTTGATGAGTCAAAACTGGCATAATTCTGGAAATTCTGTTGTTGGGCTAGAAATCAAAATTTTTAATTAGAAATTTAATCCTAAATTAGATTCTAATTATTTAATAATTAATTATAAATTAATTATTAACTAACTAATATATACAATTAATTCTAATTTATTTTCATCTAATTAGAAATTGATTAAGTTACATAATTAAATTAATATACAAATGATTTGAAAAAGTTAATTTAAATATGATTAATATTATAGTTCAAATTATATTAAAATTATAATAAATATTATAATTATAATATAATTATTATAATATAAAAAATATAAAAATTAATTTACAAACCATTGGAATCAATCCAAACCTAAAACCCATAAAACAAACCATTGAAATCAATCTAAACCCATTAATTCATCCACGTGAGATTATGGAGGGATATGGTAAGTGGAGTGTGAGGTGAGGATGACGTGAGGGTGAGTGAGGTGGAGATACGGGAGGCATAAGGGATGAAACAAAAAAAAGAAAAAAAACAAACTTTATATTAAAATCTTTTAACACGTCGCATTTGGCCTAATCGCATATCGCATTTTGGATTGTCAAATATTAAAGCTTTTTAAGAATTTGCGATAAGACTTTGCGAGAAGGAAATTTGCGAGATATCGCATATCGCAAGAACCTTGGATCGGGGTTTTTCAAATGTGTATGTTATAAAAATTGCGATGGATCCGATATTGCGATATGCGATATGCGATGGATCCGAATTTGCGATATGCGATGGATTCGAATTTGCGATATGCGATCTGCGATATGCGATGTAATTTTTTTATTTTTTTTAATTAAATTTTAATTTTAATTAAATTAATTATATTTTATTATAATAATTAATTTTAATTAATCTCAAAATTTAATGTTAAATATTAGTTTTTTTTTTATTTTTGTTTTATTTTAATGATGTTTAGTTTATTTATGAAATTTTCTAAACTACAGCCACTCCGAAAATAAATAAAAAAGAACAAAAATAGCATTTTTAACCCAGACTTAGATAAATTATGGGACTTTAAAGGAGTACCATTTTCAAACCAGTTGACCAAATAAGGCGAAATAAACGTCAATGGGAAGCTTATAAAAAATTTGATTCTAACAAAGAAATCAAAACAAGAATCCAAAGAAAATAAAAAATTAACAATCGCGTAGGATAATCAAATAAAATAAAAATCCGAAAAGGCGTTTAGTCAAAAATTTATAGAAAGGGTCCTCATTATTTGAAGTGAACAAGTCAAAAATGGGGGGGTTGTGTTTTACCACAACAATGGCGACACACGGGAGAAGAATCAGTTATCTCTGTTTGATATGAATAAGATTTTCCTAAAATCAAAGTAAAACTAATTAAAGAAGAGAGAATTATGCTTGAAATGCTTGACTAGGTTCATTAGTCTGAATAAAAGCAAGAATCATCTAACTGTAATTTTTCTTAAAATTCCTCATAAATTAAAATATTTCAAAACTCTATATCAATCATTAATTAGTTGTAGAGATAAAGCAGGGGTCACTTTACAGCTTAGCTTTTAAAATATACTCATTTGTCACAGGTAGAGCCACTGTTGCCAGCAAACATCTATAGTCTCGACAGGGTTACCTTTTAATCACCAATGATTCAGAATCCCATCTCTTTAAGAATTATTGACCTAGAGATAAATCCATTTTTATTATTTTTATTTTTATTTCTTTTCTTTTTTTCTTCTTTTTTTTCTTTTTTATTATTATTATTATAAATCTTAAAAGTCATTGTCCTGGTTTGGTAGCCAGATAGTTGACAATGCCATTCACTGGTTATAATTAGACTGAACAAGTTGGCTCGTGATGAGACCCCTTGTCTTATAATTGTTTGCAATCATAAGCCATTACCCTGGTTTGTTTAGCAGTGTTGGTAATGTCAGCCTATTTTTCTCCTATGATCATGGTAAGCAGGCTCATGATGAGACCTCTTATCTTTTAAGTTTAAATATATCTCTGAATTATACTCTAGAAAAATAAGACTCTTCGGGACAGGGAGAATCATTGACTCCTTAAGAGTTAAGAATGACAATTTCAGAGTTAAAAGGTGCTTTGCTGTAAAGTGTCTTTACTTGGTTAAAAATAACTTTTCTTGACTAATAATAGAACTTTGAAAGATCTTAATAAAATATTGAAATCTCAAAATGATTACAATTTTGATGAAAAAGAAATTTCTCCAGATTTTATGATACTTTGTCAACTTCTCTAAATTTGTAATCTCTTCCTTAAGTATGTCTACCTTTATAATAAGAAAATCAAACTTTACTAAGAGATTTAAGAAAAAGTTAATAGATGACTATTAACAATTTTTCTCCATGTATACTGACCATTGTTAGGTAACAAGTAGGTTGTCCATATAAATCATGGCAAAGTTACCAAAATCAAAACCGAAAACAAAAGGAAAAGAATTCTTACGCTAAAATGAGAAAGAAATCAACAAACAAAAAATAAAAATGAAGAAATTTTTAAAAATGGAAAGGAAAATCCAAGTTTCGCAAGATAAACTCAAACAAGAATGTTTATACCAATGTCTCAACAATATGAAGAAAGAAAATAATTGTGTAATCAATCCTTCTTATGTCGAGATTTAGAAAAATCATATCTTGCAGGGTTGTAAGTGTTTTAGGCTTTTTAGATAGTAGTGATGATAAAATTCAACCACAATGACAACTTTCTGTCTGATATCAATCTTCTTGTTTTAAAGCATCATTTTAATCATTTTCTAAAAAAGGAATGCTTAAAGAAACAGATTAAAGGTTCATAAACTTCCTAGCGTAGCTGTTTGAACGAAGATTATCGTTGTTTATTGAAATAAAGCCAGGATAAGAGTATGGACTTCGAAAATATGATCTGGCAGAGGATTGGAAGCTTTTATGAAGAGTTGCAAAACAGATTTATATATCAGAAAACTGAAAATTAAAGTAATGAAATGGAAATTAATGAAAGTGGGTAGATGAATCTTACCATTGGATAATTGCTTTTGATCTTACCTGAAAAGTATCAGTTTCTCCAAACTAGCTGACTTCTTATTTTAATTAACATTAAAAACTTGAAGAAGTCAAACTAACCAAAATCCTATAACCCAAAATCATTATTTATTTTATTTACACTAAAGCAAGCAATAAAATGTAAAAATGGAATGCTTAGTGCTCAAGGGAATTGAAATTAAAAGAAATGCATCAGAAATGAGAATGCCAATTTGCAGTAACGAATGTTTCTCAAAATATTATAAGTTTCATATAAACTCCATGATTTTATAAATTGTCCAGAATCAAGACCAAATCCAAAATAATAAAATTTAAATATGAAAATAGAGATGTCTTGAATTCCATATTTAATTATGGAATTATATATTTAAAACAGAAATATATGAGAAATCGAAATGATTTAAATATACTGCAAATTGGTCATTATTTGCTTTCTTACCATAGTGGTTGCCCACGCTTGCTCTTAAAATAACACATTGCCTTATCAAATGATTCGCATTGCATGTAGAGGCATGCTTCAAGTTTAATTTGCAGGACTTCACCTTTGTTGCTATGCCATATATCGATTAAATGTTAATGGCTCAAAGGCATGCATTGGAAGCTATCGCACCGGAGGTTGCAATGGAAAATTGCCGATATGAAAATATGCGTTGAAAATATGTGCGACGTGATGGAGCGATCGCATCATTGAATAAATAGTATATCGGGGATCAGGAAATATTTACATTGTGCTTCCCACATCGCACAACGTGCATCGCAAATTTGAAATTGTGATGTAAGCATAAATAAAAATGCGATGAAGCGATTGAGATATCGGCAATTGTTAATCGGCGATTGGTGAATGTTTAGTACCTGATGTAATACAATACGATTCTTGCGATGTCGATATGCAATGAATGACGTGGTTAACCGGCGATTTCGATCGATAAACTTAAGCACATGATGTAACAATTCTCGATATGCCGATATGCGATGAAGAGTGTACCCGATAACTTTATGATGAAAATTTAATAACATATCGGATCTGAGGCATCGACCATTTTAAAGTTATGCTCCTACCATTATTTTCGATTGAATGGACGCGATATTTTATAAAATTGATTTGAATTTCATATCGGGTCCAGAATTATGTGGTCATCGCAATATGGTAAAGTCATTTATTGGAGATCGGCGATTCATGATAATGGAAGTATATTCAACTGCAAACCTCCGATATGCGAAATGCGATATGACATATGAGCGAGGTAATACATCGGAGATATTTATGAACAATTTGTTATCAAAAATGCTAAGAGCTACTTCCGATGAAATCTTATGATATTGTTTTTAATTTCGATTGAGTTTCCCAAATGAATAAAAACAAAGTTAAAGAATGCTCAAATTCTAATGAATCTCAAATAAAATTTCCCTGACCCTGTTACCAATTTGAACTGGGTTTGCTGCTTACTTCAAGTTTTGAAAACAAATGAAAACCTGCAATTAAAACAGAAAAAAGAATAAAAAATAAACTAAAGAAAAGATAAACTAATAATAGATGAAAATGAACTTGTAAATGCATACCTGGAAGGAAATTGTCTGTGGATTTTACCTCATGAATCTTCAAATTCTTCCTTTGATTTATCAAAATTCTGACTTTGTTCAAAATCATCTTATTATTTATTCTAAATCGGAGTGAGCAATCAGCCTAAAATAAAATATGTTTATTCATGTTCAGGAAATATAAAATTTACCAGAAATAAATATGAAACTATTCTTCCCTTTTGAATTGAAATAAAAATTTATTACCTCTGTTCATTCCGAATTAACTTGAGAAAAATCTGTATTGTTATAGTGATTGTACAATAATGTCTTTAGTAAATAAATATGATGCGTATTACAACATCAGATAATAAACTAAATGCCGGAATGGAATAAAGCCACTAATTGTGGAAAAATGTCAAAACAGATTTGAATGTGTGCACATAGCAAAATGGACATCCTTAAGGTCAGCTTAGCAAATTTCGAGGAGGATAATATGAACTTCATATGATTACCACGAAAGGTTAGACTGAATAATATTGATTGAATCAGTATTAAGCTTATCATAGACAGTCATACATTTCATGGGATAATGAGATCATGAAGCTTTTATATCCTCAAAACCTTTATTATATAAATTTCAAAAGAAAATCTTAGAAGGAAATACCGAAATTAAGAAAAGTGGCTTTGAGGCGATTGATGCCAAGTGCAACCTTAATTGAATTTAATCAAGATATTATTCAAAATAGACAAAGTAGAGGTATTGCTGTAAGAAATCTAAGAAGGAAAGGAAGAATTAAAATTTTCTGATTGGGAGAAAATGTTTTCACTGAACATGTATGAAAATGGTTGATTTCTTTGTTTTATTTTTAATCTACAGAACTGTTGAAAATAAATTAACTACATTAACTCTACTCCTATTCTAACCATACACTTGAAAAATGACTAGGTATAGTCATATTTCCAGTGTAACCATTTTCTCATTTTAATCCCTGTAAGTATGTACAATTCAAATGTTAGTAATAAAAATACAAATCTAATTGAACTAAGAAAATTAAACCTGAAATCAGAATGTACAACTATTGTTAGAAGCTTATCTAAAATCTCCTTCTTATGAAATTTTCTTTCCAATCGAATACCAATTGGATCATAGAAATCTGGATGGATTTCTATTAATAATTGGGAAATGTTCAAAAGAGGAGATGAAAGGCCAGATTGTGGATATGAGCTTTTAGATTCAAAGGCCTGGAAGAAAATATTAGTGTTATGTGTAAATGTTAAGCTATTGACAATCTTCCATGAAGGAAAAATTTCCAAATATTTTACAAATGAATTAATGAAAAATGGATGGAAATCTTTCAAATGAAATAGAAAATTATTAATTAAATTGGATTGTTGGAAGACTTCTAAAAATACATTCTCTTGTTGATATTTCCTTTGAGAAGATAGAAGCTTTTGATAAAACATTAGCATTGATTGAAATTGAAATTGAAATAGCTTTTGATGCTTTTGATTATAATATAAAACTTCAATTTTCCAACAGGGCAATGTATCAATTGAATGTTTGATAATAAAGTGCTCAATATGCCAGCGTAATGTATCAAAAATCTGAAAAATAAAATTTGAAAATAAATCTGATTTAATATAAAATAAGTGAGGAAACAAAAATAAAATGAAATCACTATTAGTACAACTAATGTTACAGCACAATTGGGATTGTTTTGAAATAATTTCTTTTTCACAAGGATTGGCCAGAATTATGGAATTTGAGTAATTTCGAATTCCAACTTGTGAAAAAGATTTATGATTATGAACAGGAATGAAAACTTGATCATGATATGAATCATAGTTTGGAATATTTTCTCGAATAGTGAAATCATGAAGATAATTTGCTGCTTTAGAATGAGGATTAGTTGGAATAATTTCTAAATTGAAATGTTCTTCATTCTTAGATGTTATTTGAATTTTATCATGAGGATTCTCTTCAGAAAAATAGAAATCAACATCTTCTATGTCAGAATAATTATCATAAATTACTTCACAAGATTCTTTAGAATTCCCTTCAATCTCATCCAATATATCCAAAAAAGGAGGAACAAGAATTTTATGCTCATTAATGGAAAAAGAATGATCATTAATTGCTTCTCTATCTTGATAAAAACTTAATGGTAATTCATTTAGATCAGCCTCTGTATTTTCTGAAATATCATTAACATCAAGAGGGGAAAAATTACCATCATTAAAAATATCAAGATAAAGGGAAAAATGTGAATCTGAAATAATGCATTTAAAAATGTTTCTGTTTGAGAATTCTTGTACATTATGCTCATTGTAAATTTCAGATTCTAAATCATTCCTTTGCGTACTCATGCTTTTTCTAATAAGATTGCTTGGATGCTCTGATTTCAGCATTTTCTCATCATGAAAAGATTCAGAAATTTGTACAGTAGTTTGCATGCTATTATTTACTTTGATTGTTGCTTGCACTTGCTGATTTGCAATCTGATTTTCTGAATTTAATGCAGAGAAACTTTCAGATTCCAATGCAGGTCTTTCTCCAAAATTGCTGTTGTTGTCTTCTTGCATTTGATTAGAAATATTTTCCAAGCTTTTTGAAACCACTTCATCACAATTTATTTGGACATCCATATTGGAATTCTCATTTATGTTAGAAGGGGATGGAACAAAGCTTGAACTAATTTCATATGGATCGGGAATAAGAGGAAGAGAATAATTATGTTCAAACCAATCTAGTGATTCTTCTTTCATAGGTTCATCTTTGACATTAAATTTTAAACAATTCAAATGAAATTGAATATTAAAATCTCTAACAGACTCATTTTCATTTCGTAGATATTCAATTTCATCACATACCTGATCATAATCATAGCGGTCAAATTTACAAATGAAAATTGTAACAAATTGATCCCAGCTGTGAATTGAGGCAACCGGAAGAGTTCTACACCAGTTTTTGGCTTTAGCCGCAAATGTGAGAGTAAAAAGTCTGCATAAGATGTCTTCATCAATTCCTTGAAAATCATAATTTGAAACATTTTGAATAAATTGAAAGACATGATTAAAAGCAGAAGAATTTCTCTCACCATTAAACTTTACCTGAGACAAGAGTCTTACCACTTCGGGTGGAGTATTGGAAGATGCACGTCCATGGATACAACTCCAAATTGGAAGTTTAAGAGGAGCCATCATGATTAAATAAAATGTTAAAATTGAAAAGACTCCAACAGACAACAAGTTTCAGGCCCTCCTTCTAGCGCCAAAATGTTGAAGCCTCGAAAATCGCTGCAACAACATGGGGGATGACAACCCGGTCTGGACCTTAAAGCATCTCCTTTTCCGTTTGGAATGGTGGTTCCGACTGGTTCAACTAGGTCCAGTTACCTTCTCTCGATCTCCAATGGCTTTAAAATATGACTTTCATTCACCAATGGAGAAGAGACATCAGATCAACCTTCTTGCTGATCAGGCAAGAAAGTGATCCTTAAGCTGATTTAGGGCTCAGCAAATCCACTACTAAATTTTGCCTCTTTGGGAAGAGGACTTAAAAGAATGTAGAAATTAATCTAAATGCAAACTTATTCTAAGATGCAAGCAAAAGAAACTATCTTAATCCTATCTTAATTAGGCAGATATAGATCTAACCCAACCAAGAGCAGGTATTTATAATATTGGGAATTAAATATGTCTTGTTTATAATAAATATCATGTTAATGAAATAGTTCAATTAACTGACATTATGGATAGCAAAACACATCCTATTGAGACCTTTTAACTGAAATAATCAATCAACAACACTGAGGAAGAAGTTCTCAGAATTATCTTGATAATTTAATCAGTAACTTGAATTATTAAACAATAATATGCGGAAGAAGTTCACAACATATCACTATTTATTCATCCAATATTAAAAGACAGATTTATGAGTAAATAGTTACTCAGAAATCAGAATTCAGCCCATAAGAGCAGAGATAAATAACAACATAAAATAGAAGAAAATTACCCATACCAACAAAAGTGCACAAATATGTAAGTAAATTGACACCATTCCTATTATCATAAAATAAAACCAGCATTTAAAATAATAGTATTTGAAATACCAATTTGTTGAATCCATTTCTCCAGCTCCGGTCTCTAATAGTCCTTTACAATGCCTAAGCTTCTGCTTTCAAAATCAGAGCTACAATAGTGCAAACTCTGTTCATTATACATAACTCAGGATGTAAAAGAAAAACCTCAATAATCCCCAGATCTGAGATTCCACTCCTCCCACCTACAACTCTAAATCCCTATTACAAAAGTGCTTTTAGAAGTCCAGAATTGCAGAGGAGAGCTGCCCCTTATTCCATTCTGCAATCTGCTATTTATAATATTTGCAAAGGAATTCTTGAGATGAAAGTTTGTTGAAGAAAATCTGCCCAATCACTTTTATTTGCTCAAAAATTCCAATCTTTTAATTGCTGGAGCATTCTCATTGATTAATATCTTTTCTTCATATCTCTTCTACTGTTTTCCTGCAAAAAGAAATCAAAATAAATTAAGATGCAACAATAAAATCAAAATACCATTTCTGGCATTAAAACAAATCCAATCAAATTCTATTTAAATAAATAATTGAAAATAAAATATAAACTCTCTATTGATTCTTGGGATGTTTTAATTGGCCAAAGATATTATTGATGAGTGAATCTGCAATCATAAGAGGCTTAGGACAAATGAAAATGCAGAAAATAACTCAGAGAATTGATTTTGTTTTAGAAATTCGGAGCTTGATCTTCTGCATGATTTTTGACCCAATTAATGACCAAATCTATTAGTGGAACCTCCTCAGAAATGTTCTCCTTGATTTTATCTTTCCAATGAGCCGTCCTGGGCCTTATTTGGCCAAGTATAACTCGATCTATGAGCCTCCAAAGTTGATGAGTCAAAACTAGCATAATTCTGGAAATTTTGTTGCTGGGCTAAAAATCAGAATTTTTAATTAGAAATTTAATCCTAAATTAGATTCTAATTATCTAATAATTAATTCTAAATTAATTATTAACTAAATAACAATTAATTCAGTTACAAAATTAAATTAATATACAAATGATTTGAAAAAGTTAATTTAAATACGATTAATATTATAGTTCAAATTATATTAAAATTATAATAAACATTATAATTATAATATAATTATTATAATATAAAAAATATAAAAATTAATTTACAAACCATTGGAATCAATCCATACTCATAATTCATAAAACAAACCATTGAAATCAATCAAAACTCATTAATTCATCCACGTGAGATTATGGAGGGATATGGTGAGTGGAGTGTGAGGTGAGGGTGACGTGAGGGTGAGTGAGGTGGAGATACGGGAGGCATAAGGGATGAAACAAAAAAAGGAAAAAAAACAAACTTTATATTAAAATCTTTTAACACATCGCATTTGGCCTTATCGCATATCGCATTTTGGATTGTCAAATATTAAAGCTTTTTAAGAATTTGCGATAAGACTTTGCGAGAAGGAAATTTGCGAGATATCGCATATCGCAAGAACCTTGGATCGGGGTTTTTCAAATGTGTATGTTATAAAAATTGCGATTGATCCGATATTGCGATATGCGATATGCGATGGATCCGAATTTGCGATATGCGATATGCGATGGATCCGAATTTGCGATATGCGATCTGCGATGGATCCGATATTGCGATATGCGATGGATCCGAATTTGCGATATGCAATATGCGATGGATCCGAATTTGCGATATGCGATTTTTTTTTATTTTTTTTTATTTTTTTAATATTAAATTTTAATTTTAATTAAATTTATTATATTTTATTATAATAATTAATTTTAATTAATCTCAAAATTTAATGTTAAATATTAGTTTTTTTTTATTTTTGTTTTATTTTAATAATGTTTAGTTTAGTTATGAAATTTTCTAAACTACAGCCACTCAGAAAATAAATAAAAAAGAATAAAAATAGCATTTTTAACCCAGACTTAGATAAATGATGGGACTTTAAAGGAGTACCATTTTCAAACCAGTTGACCAAATAAGGCGAAACAAGCGTCAATGGGAAGCTTATAAAAAATTTGATTCTAACAAAGCAATCAAAACAAGAATCCAAAGAAAATAAAAAATTAACAATCGCGTAGGATAATCAAATAAAATAAAAATCCGAAAAGGCGTTTAGTCAAAAATTTATAGAAAGGGTCCCCATTATTTGAAGTGAACAAGTCAAAAATGGGGGGGTTTTGTTTTACCACAATAGACTGTAGGAGGTTTCACCGCAGTCCGCTGGTCCCTTGGTGACGTAAAATCCTTCAGGAACTCTCTTTCCAAATCGGAATCGCTTAATTCAACTGCACGAGGCTTTACAACACTCCCTTGGTTTTGTGGTGATGAAAACCCTTTCGGAGGTTCTTCTTCCCAATTGTAATTACTCAGTTCTTCCAAAGCTCTGCTTGTTATTTCTTCCCCTTCTGCTGATGGCAGGGATGTCTCCTCCATCGGTACCTTATTTATTGCTTCTTCCGCCATCAAAATAATTTCCTCTGGTACCATGGCTGGCACTGGTTATTCAACCGACTGCCCTTTGGACTTCGTCTGAACCCTTACCCTGACGGAAGCGCGAGAGGATGCTTCAGATTTAGCCTTTTTGATGATCTCTTGGATATACGTCTTCCTCCCCAGATCCTTTCCTTTCTTTGGGGGTCTTCCTCTGCCCCTCTTATTCAGATCTTTGTTCATACAATTGGTGAGAAGAATTCATCAAAATAGCAAAAGCGCTTAGGACCTGGAGTAGGATAGATAGCTTCCCCTACGGAACAAGAGAGTAGGTTTAAACAAAAAATCAAATAAACTAAAAGAAAATCAAATTTCAAGACCTGAAGTAGGGTAATCAAATACCCTCCCCAGGACGATAAGTTGGCCCTTTCAAAAAAATAAAAAGCAGAAAAGTTGAATACTATGCTCAGGACTTTTAATAGGGTAATAAATACCCTTCCTAAGATGAGAGATCGGTTCTAATGAAAAAAACAAAGCAAAGAAAAACAACACGCTATGCTCAGGACTTAGAGCAGGGTAATGAATGCCCTCCCCAAGACAAGAGATCAGTTCTAAAAAAAAAAACAATAAAAAGCGAAAAAAAACAAAACATTATGCTCAGGACTTGGAGTAGAGAAATAATTTCCCTCCCCAAGACGAGAGATCGACCCTTAGACCAATTGCAGATCGTGTTCTTGCACCTTGTTAGCCTTCCCCGGCAACGGTGCCAAAATGTTGGTGTCCAGATGTGAACAAATATTCAAACCCTTTTTCCACATAAATTATCAACCCGAGGGCGTTATTTATTTCAAGACTAACACGCACAGTATATGCAAGAGCAATCACATAACCTAATATTGAATCACAGGCTTCAATTAATGAACAAAAAAACTATTGTAACGGCAATTAGAATGGATTGCAGAATTAAAAAGGCATTCACAGCAATTGCAGAATTATACTGGAATAGCAGTTACAAAACCAAACTGAAATATGAAATCAACAAAAAGAAAGATAACACAGCACCTGATCAGAAGAGTGGGCCCAACTATCTGATCAGGGCTGCGGAAACTCACAGCTTACAGGTGGGATAGAAAAATATTGTGCATTCAATTAATTAGAGAAACGCTTTTGTTACAAAATCTGTGTCTTTCTTGCTTAACCCCGATTCACAGCCTGAAGGCCCTCTTTATACAAATGTTCAGGAAATCATAGATTTTATTTAACAACTAAATATCTACAATTATACAATTCGTTACAACAGCAACCTAGTGGCAAAAAAAAAACCATGAAAATCCTGAAATAGCGCTGGGGTAAGACAGAGTCTGTTGCGTTGTTGCAGTAGGTTGAGATAACACTGGAAATTAGGAGTTGCTCTGTGGCTCGCAGTTGTAATCCCTTTACTTATTCCAAACCTGTGAAAATACCAGAGTTAATACTTGCAAAGGCAAAACCTCCACGACTATTACTTCATTAATCAAATATTCCATGTAAGATAAAGAAAATGGGTTTACCTTGTGTGTTATAGAACAATTAATGATACAAAGAGATAGAAAGGTGGGTGAAATGCGAGAGAAAAGTATACATATTTGGTACCCAACATTATCCTCAACAAAATAAGTATCATTGAATGAAGAGCCCAGTTAGGGGTTAGCCATCAAGCAATCATGGGTCTCCAAGCCCCCATCTTCAACATTCACATCCCTTGACTTATTATTATTCATTATCAATGTAACATGCCTCTAAATATAAGTTACAATATGCATCAAGAATTGAAGTTGTTGCACTAGGGCATTAGGGGAATTTTGAGGTCTAAAATGGGCCTCCTAAGAAAAATGTACAACCAAAATAAACTTTATGAGAACCAATAGAACTCAAGATGATGATGTCAACCATGGGGGATGATTCACCAGTTTTGGAGTAAAAAAGTAAAAATATTAGAAAATAATAAAAGAATAAAACTACTTTTTCAACACGTATTTTCAACTTATCTCCCTAAGCGTTTACTCAAATTTTGAGCGAGAGTACTCGTTGGATGAAAATTTTAATTCCTCATCCAAGGAGTACCCATGTTGCATACTTTTGATGGACCCTGCTACACGAAAAATGAGAAATACATGAAAAAACATTATTGCAATCACGTTTTTCATGTATTTCTTATTTTTCGTGTAGCAGAGTCCATCAAACAATCACGTTTTTGCATGTATTTCTCATTTTTCATGTAGAAGGGTCCATCAAAAGTATGCAACATGGGTACTCCTTGGATGTAAAATTAAATTTTGCATCCAACGAGTATTCCTACTCTAAATTTGAGTAAAACCTTATGGAGATAAGTTCAAAATACAAGTTGAAAAAGTAGTTTTTCTTTTTTTCCCTCTAAAATTTGATGATGTAATCAAATCTTATTTTATTATTTCCACTATTATTTTATAATTTCCTTAGGAGGTCCATTTTAGACCTCAAAATTTCCCTAATTGGCATGTGATATTTCAACTGCATGTCTAAATTTCTGAGTTTCTCATGAGTATTGCAGCAAAGATTCCCCATGTAATATTCCTTTCTTTCTTGTATAGACTCCTAATAGTTATCAATAAATGAAGCTATTTAAAGCTTAGAGATTAGATCTTAGTTTTTTCTTTGATGTTGAATTTCTTTTTTGAGAGGTCATACCAAGAAGTACTTATTTCCTATCATGTCTCTGCATAGCTTGTTTTTAAGGTGAGGTCTTTGTTTCATTGATGGTTTTGTATGGACTTTTACAACCAACAAGATGATGGTTGATTCAAACCTAGCGACAGCAGGTGTTGCTTCTAAGGCATGTCTAATGTAGGAATTTTTAAATTGTACATCAATGGCTTATATGTATATCTGTAACTTGGCCATTGTGGTGATAAATTATTAGCTGGGGAATTTAGATAATTTCAACATAGGGTTATGATATGCATATGATTTTGTGTCATCAAAGAAAAGGATAAATTGACGAAGCCCTCCTTATAAGGGGACAGTTCAAAGTAAGGGCTCTTTCAATCCTTTTCATAGATGTTACAAAACAAAATCAATAGATTATGCATTAGTTCTGTTTCATATGATACAAGTTGGATGAATATATACTATGTAATAACGTTGATTTTATTTCTTTCAATCAGAATACATATGTTGCATTCACTAGAGAATCAAAAAATGGTGTTGCAGAAAGAATAAGGAATGGTGTATACTAGAGGTACAGTATTTGACTTTGCTACTTGATATATGGTTGATATAGTCTCATCTGCAAATGATTTTGGTGCTTTTCTCTTGAGGTGTTATTACTTGAATACATGCAGAATTGTATCTCATCAAGAGTCCATATGAAGAAAATAGAGGCATACATTACCCTTCAAATTCACTCAAATTGGTAATGTTAATATGAAAGCATGAGAGTTAGTTTCTACTATAGGGTAGCACTTACTCAGAAATATATTATTCATCTGCAATTTTGTTTATTATGAGTCTTGTATAGATATCCATATGTTTATGCTTTTGTTTAAAAAAATGCTTCCACATTTGTTCAAGTTTAACTGTTAATATTTAGTTAAATAGTTACTAAAATCATAAAGAGAAATATGAGGTGAATGCAAGCCCATCCAAAATTCAGTTACTCAACTTTCGGGTTTTCTTAGAAATGGAACCAGACAACATTGAACATTCTTAAATTCAAGATAATACTCCTATTCTGGGAGCTTCTAGGATCATTATGACCAACAACTTTATTGTCTATCAATCCAAGGTTCATCCTGTTTGTGATGACCCAAGAAATCAAAGAAGTTTGATAGGGCATGTGACTATGCCCACTACAAATGGGCACCATCCAAACTGTTGGGCCTTGAAATTGTCATTCACTTCTATTACATTTTCACTTATATTTCCATATTATCACCTTCACTCCATCTCCATTTCATTACATTTACCGTACCATTACCATTATTGGGTTACATTTATGTTTTTCCAAACTTTATTAATTTTTAGTATTTTTAAGTGAATTTGTGGTTAAAAATTAGAAAATAATATGCACATACTTATATCTAACAAGTGGAATGAGTTTTTTGCCATGTGTAGGTCAAAAAGAAGCTTCCAAAAGACCCTTATGTGACCTCCTAAGGCCAAATTCAAATTTGGATGGAGAAGATCATGGGATCATAAGGATATGTGTCTCATTTCCTATTTGTATTGTAACTCTAAGAAGACATGTGCCTTATCGCTTCCTATTGTATTGTAACTATAAGAAGACATGTGCCTTATCACTTCCTATTTGGATTGTAACTCTAGAGATATAGGGAGAGATTCATGGACTCTCATTAATGAGATAGCTTCTCATCTTTTGTATAAATAGGTGAACCTTTCTCCTGTCAAATCATGTGTAAAATTGGAGTTATGCTCAAGATTTGAATACAGAATTAGATTGTGGCACCTTACTCATGAATGTTCCTTCATTTTGACTTGGTTTTGCTTACATATGGAGCATCTCGATTTACCATCTCTCATACTTTTAGATCAGCTACCTAAAATGTGTGAGATTTACTTGCTTTTATAGATTAAAGTTTATGTTCTTTCTTATTATTAATTTTAGAATAACTATGTAATCATTGTTCTTCTGAAACATTTCATGAGGATATATCTTTCTATTTTCAAATTGAACTAAGTTTGAAACAATAAGAATTCACAGTTATATAGTTTCTTTTATTGTTTTGTCATTTTCTTTCCTAGATTAAAAATATCAATTAATTGTATCAATGGATGTTCTTAAAGGTCATTTCAAGATGATGATTTTAAACTAAATGATTGAATGTCTAATTCATACATTTATTGAGTCTTTCCTCTACAAATTTTACTTTCTTTCTGTTGAGATTCAAAAATATGATGAACTTAGTGAAAATTAAGCACCTTCACTAAGTGGGGCCCGCAGGCTATTTTTAGGTGTATGTCTATTTTTAGAATGGTGAGCATATTCTAAAGTTAGCCGGATGCTGATTCTAGATGGTTGAGTAAATTCTATCTTTGGATGAATTTCTATTTTTTAGAAGATTGGGTGAAGTCTATTTATAGATCGCTAATCTAAAAATAGATGCATGTCGATTATTATTAGCCCTTAATAATAATCAGAAAATAAGCGGTAACTTATTCTCTTGGAGCACTTTATTTCAGTGAACAAATGTGGCACATCAATGGGCTGAAGGAATTACACAATTCTTAGGGTGGTTGGTGACTCATGCATGGAGGACTTCATTATAACTGACAGTGACAAGTTGTAACAGAGTTGGAAGAGTTGTTATTTATTTTAACTTAGTTAAGTGAATTAAACTCAGTTGTACTAGTTGTATCTATTTGTAACTGAAGATACATTAGTGACAGATGAGTGAATTAATTCTTTAATTAATTCACAAGTAGTGTCTTACTTGCACTTGAACAAATACAATAGTTAACTACTTGCATGTCAGATCTAGTGGAGACCCAGTGGAGAGATAGGTGAAAAGGTGAGATGAACTATCAGTTGTGAGTATAGTGATGCATTCAATGCATCTACAATGAAATTGGAGATTCCAATGAGGATTACACAGTCAAGGCAAGGCAATATTGAATTCATTCAGGGATCTTCTTCAACAGGGATTGCGCACTGGAGACAGGCTGTCAGGAGGCAAGAAATTGGTGCATAGATATGCAAATTTCTGCATGACAATGTGTGATGATTGTTGATTATACTGAGAGCTCTATGCTATGAGGTTTGTATGTGATTGTTACATGTTCCATTGATATATTTAATATATGATAGTTGGGGTTTTTTAGCTTTAAGATTTCCCGGTAAAACATTCTTGTTATGTGCGATTGATTTTCTTCATATGTGTTTTGCAATTGGCGACTTAATTTCCGCAAAGAATTAAGTAGAAGGATTCTACATTTAACATAAGTTTAATTTGTTAGATCAGGAGAGTCTGGTAATATACATGCATCTTGTATAATTTCTATACTTTCTAGGAACTTAGAAACTAAGGTATAATTGATTTCTTACACAATGTCTCAAGAGGTTAATACTTCATATTGAATGTTGGAGTAAATCAAAACATACATTAGTTAGCTTTACATGCTTTTTACATTTGCTTTAGATCCTCATTTAATTGCATCACTAATGTTCCTAAAGGTCATTCCAAGAAGTTGATTCTATCATATTTCAAGACTGAATGATTGAATGTTTAATTAATGCAACTATTGAGTTATCTTCTGCATACTTTACTTGTTTTTCTAGATCATTAGGTATAGTTGGTTACTTAACATCATCTCAAGAAGTTGACACTTCATATTGAATGCTGGAGTAACTAAATATACATTAGTTGTTTTTCTTTACATGCTTTGAAATGCTTTCTTAGATTAAAATTTAAATTCCTGCAAGTGTGATTGTGTGCTATATTTTCTCTTGAATTTGCTTTCTTTCTTTTCGTTACTTGATTTCATAGGTTAGTTGAACTTCATTTTCATTACTTGATTTCATAGATTAGATGAATTGGTTTTTGTTATTATGTAGTTAGATTGATCTAAACTGAAAGATAATTTCTATCACATACAGTGCATGCATGCTTCACAAGTTTACCAAACCCCCATGTTGACAAATTAAATGACAGGCACTCACTTTGCCCCAACATTTTGGCGTTGTTGTCGGGGAAGTGTGAATAGGAACTAGTTTTCAGTCTAGAGTGTATTTTATTTGTTTTTGTTTTTACTAACTATTTATAGACAAAGGGCCTAGAATGCAACCCAAAGACTACATTGAGGAATTATACCAAAAATTGATTGTGCCACAACATTCATCAATTCTTCAAGAGATCCTTGCAGCAAACCGAAAGATCAAGTCAATTTCGCATATCCTTACAAACAATGAGGTACATTTTTCAAGTTGGGATATGAGCATTTCAATATCCTAATCCATAAATGGCTTCATTGGAAGCATGAATATACTTAAAATTTAAATAATTAAAAAAAAAAAAACAAAAACAAAAACAAATAGTTTTTTTAGATAGATAGGAAAAATAAAAATAAAAAAATTATAGTTTTTAGGATAAATTTGATGTTTTGTGGTGCAGTAAGAACCACCCATCTACTAACCCTTGGGAAGAAATATTTGCAATAAAACAAATGATTGAGAACAAGGAACACAAGCGAAGATCACGAGCGATAATTTAAGGTATGAGATCAATCCTTTTCATTTTATTTTTTTACAAAATTTACAAAGGAATCGATTGATAAAATCTTGACTATGCTAACAAAATTTAAAAAAAATCTCGAATATGCTCTCCTTCTGCACTTCGTGTGACCTAGAGGATTAGAAAAAGAAATTTTTTTTGTTGGTATATCATAAAATCTAAAAAAAATATTTAGCTACAATATACAATTCTGCGGCTAAATTTTTGTTTCCATCATTTGATTTTATTTTATTTTATTTTTCAATAAACTTTAAACTTTAAAAAAATAAAAAATAAAAAACTAAACCAAAATAAAATTGTCAAATTCATTTTCTTTTAAATTTTTTTGTTTAATTAAAATATGTATGTATATATTTTAATTTTTTTTAAATGTAACATATATAAAAAAAAATTAACATAACTAAAACATTTTAATATAAAAAATTAAAATTAAAATTAAAAATAAAAATAAAATAAAACAAAACAAAAAAAACTAAATCCACGACTCACATAATAAAACAAATAAAAATACATCATTTGAAAAATGCCGAGAGCATAGTTCAAAATGCATTGCTGGTGAAAACGCAAATTTAGATACTTCACAGGTTCCAATTGCAATGGATCTTATGCTTGCCGAGTTTCATAAGGCTTGCATCTTTACTGTTCCAAAATATATTCTATATTCAAAGAGTGTTGAAGCCTGAACATCAAGTGTCTCTACGGGCTCTATAAAGGCATTAATGTGCATGCACATATGCTGGATTGAACAATGCAGAAGCTCGTGATAATCGTCTCTCTGCAGATCAAAGAGATCATCAAAAACGTTCTCAGATTAAAAAGCGTTGAATAACAAAAGAAAATGTTGCCAAAGTTCTCAAATTGAAAAGCATTGAATAAGAAAAGAAGTTGTTGTCAAAGAAGCAAGAAAAAGAGAAGTAGAGAGGAAAGCCAAGGGAAACGAGATATTTTCTCAAGAACTACAACCAAACTAGAGGCATAATCGTTTGACAAAATCCGTAGTATATAAGAGAGATCTGTTCTTCAGGAAGTTGAGTTTGGTTTCGAATTGAAATCAAATGCTCAATACATGTGGCAATTTCTGAACCCGTTCCACCAGCAATTAATTTCATTGCCGGAGCAGAAGCCAGGAAATGTGTAACTGTTTTGACTCCCAATTTTAAAACACATTTTCTAAGCAAACCGAGACAAATTAAGAAAAAAAAAAACATAGGTTTTTTCGAGAACAGGGTGAATTAGGTAACTCGCGAGCGATTTTCTGGATTTCACAACCATTTGGGAGAAATTCAGGGTTATTCGAAGCCTCATTTTGCAAACTGCATGAAAAAAAAAAAAAACAAACAAACAAACTTTTTTTTAAATGTGTTGCTTGCTTTGATTCCGGCCATGATCTGATTTTCCCAATATACAGGATGAAATCCGATTTCCCTCATCTAAAATTAGATTCCCAAATTTACAAAACTTGAATTCATTGCAGATATTGTGTTATCGATAACAACTCTACAATTAATGGTTGATATTTAGAAAACATTTGGATGTCATATGAATTATTAGAATTAATCTTCTAGATTTGATCTTCATTTAAATGCTACCCAATCAAATAACTAATTTGTAACCCCAATTTGTAATTCAATTTAAGATCGAGTTTCAAACCCCATATCTCTGCCAATTCAAACAGTATTTGGATTCTTCATCTTTGCTACGACATTGTGTTCAAATTTACACGTGATTATAATTCTAGGCATTTTGGCATGAAAATTCTCTCTTTGGCCATTGTTTGAAAACTATGTTTTTAAATAGATCTTTACAAATTATCCTACAAAGAACTCTTGCTAGTTAAAAAAAAATGAAAGTAAAAGAAAAAGCAACCTTGAGTTCCTGTTTTGAATGTAGTTTTCGAAGCCAAAGGGAAATTTTGAGAAATTTGTTAAGCACAGTATGTCAGCAAAACAACAAGTCAGCAATGAAGGGCAACATATTCTCAAGTATTAGTATTTACCAGCAATGACTTTTTGTTAAAAAAAAATAATAAAATTTAAAATATATATATATACAATATTTTATTTTTATTTTTTTCGCAAACACACATGAAGATTCAATTTGACAAATTTAATGATTTGCAAAGCAATTGAAGGTTTATTTAGATGATGACTATCTTGTTTTGATCGCTTGGATTTTTGAACATTTGGCATTAAAAATTATAATATTGTTGCTATGTATTTTTCTATGAAGCTTTAACTTGCAGGACACAACAAATCTTTGCGATGCCAATCATTTTTGCTGAGCACAGTGTATGAAGTCATCCAACAACGGGGATTTGATTTATTTTTCATGGTTATTTCTTAAAAATGGATTGTTATCAATATCATGAATTGGACTGAATATAACACTTTTGATTTTCCTTAATCTGTTTCATTTGACCTTCAAATTTTTGCGTAAGAGTCAGAAAGCAATTGGCCATTTCTTTTTTAACACACTTATGTTCTTTATGTCAAGTTTTTTTTCAGGTTTGGGAAGAATGAATGATCATTGAAGGAAACCAATTGCGCACACAATTGGTCTTCAAAGGACCAATTTCATGAGAAACATAAGAACGAGTCCATGTCTATATCCATCAAGACCATTACATTTCCTCCTTTTTGAATTATAAATCCAACCAAGAAATTCAAAGCAAGCCACTATTATTTTCCCAGCAAGAGTTAGTTGTTTATTTTTCTTTATTCACATACACTTTCCATTACTTTTTGTCTACTCCTAACCCACAAATAAAAGCAAAAAGCTCACTTACATGCTTATTACCCATTTTCATTTTCCATTTCCATTTTCCTTCTCCTATCCTTTTCATTTCGTAAATAAACCTTGCTTCAATGCAAATTATTGAGTCCATAATCCTTTAAGTCTAAAATCCTTACAAAAACACCTTGAGGCTCGCATGTCCTAATGGAAATTCTTCTTGCTGACGAACAATGGGAATAGATTAATGTCCCTTTTTCATCGGACCTTCTAGGTACTCAACAACAGCAAAATTATTCGTACCTAGCAAGATGTGTTTGGGCATCTTGACTCTCATTGTCATCAATGGTGAGAGTTCTCGTGTTGACTAGTGGCATCCATTAATGGCCACTAGATCAAAAATTTCCTGCTATGTTCGACATCAGAACATCTATTCACATAGCAGGAATTATGCCAACGAGTTTTGAAGACATGAAGACTATCATTTTCAGCATTTTGGAGCAAATGAAGAAGATATGTAGCTACAACAGATCAGCACCATTCTGCAGCTACATAATCATATGGCAGCTGCAGAATCAGATGATAGCTGCAGAATCAGATGGCAGTTGCAGAATCAGATGGCAGCTGCAGAATCAAAAGGCAGTTACAGAATCATATGACAGCTGCAGAATCAGAGGACAGTTGTAGAATCAGCATCATTTCGCAGAAAATTCAACAATTTTAGTAGAAGCAATAAAAAGTCATTTTGATTCTTTTATCCATAACTTGTACAGCCACATGAAGAAGATTATGATCAGAATTTTTCAGCCACCACACATGCAGCTCATCCATTTTCAAAGGGTAAGTTAAGTTATGTCATTTTCTAACTTTTTACCATAGAATTCCTTGAAAAGCTAGAATGACAATTTTTTGAAAAAACACTTATTTTCCTCATTTCACAAAATTGCAAATACCATCAATTGGGGAGGGTACATTCATATTCACATTTTACCACATTCATATCACATTTAAAAGCCCCATAATTTCAAAAGATATTAACTATTACATTATTATTATGAGCATACAATGGCTTTTCAAAAGTACTTAAAAGATAATTGGATGTAAACATAATCATGATTATTGCACAAGAACCAACTAAGATGAAATCCATTAAAGATATACTTTTCAACAATAATCAAATTATCATTATGGAAAGTTCAAAGATCAAAATTTAATGCAACAACAAAATATGGTTGAAACACAAGAACCAACCATGTTGCAATTCAATTAAAAGACTTTGCAGAAATATGAAGTTATCAAATGATATCATGCAAAGTTAAGCCAAATCTCAAAGGATAAAAAAAAGAATTAATGTAATAGAGTGCATGAGGGCATGCAATAGTTTCATTTGGGGGGTATGTTGGGCCTTGAAATTTTCATTCACTTCCATTACATTTTCACTTATATTTCCATATACCTTCACTCCACCTCCATTTCATTACATTTACCGTACCATTACCATTATTGGGTTACATTTATGTTTTTCCAAACTTTATTAATTTCTAGTATTTTTAAGTGAATTTGTGGTTAAAAAATAGAAAATAATATGCACATACTTATACCTAACAAGTGGAATGAGTTTGTTGCCATGTGTAGGTCAAAAAAGAAGCTTCCAAAAGACCCTTATGTGGCCTCCTAAGGCCAAATTCGAATTTGGATGGAGAAGATCATGGGATCATAAGGATATGTGTCTCATTTCCTATTTTTATTGTAACTCTAAGAAGACATGTGCCTTATCACTTCCTATTGTATTGTAACTCTAAGAATACATGTGCCTTATCACTTCCTATTTGGATTGTAACTCTAGAGATATAGGGAGAGATTCATGGACTCTCATTAATGAGATAGCTTCTCATCTTTTGAATAAATAGGAGAAGCTTTCTCCTATCAAATCATGTGTAAAATTGGAGTTATGCTCAAGATTTGAATATAGAATTAGATTGTGGCACCTTACTCATGAATGTTCCTTCATTTTGACTTGGTTTTTCTTACATATGAAGCATCTCAATTTATCATCTCTCATACTTTTAGATCAGCTACCTAAAATGTGTGAGATTTACTTGCTTTTATAGATTAAAGTTTATGTGCTTTCTTAGTATTAGTTTTAGAATAATTGTGTAATCTTTGTTCTTCTGAAACATTTCATGAGGATAGATCTTTCTATTTTCAAATTGAACTAAGTTTGAAGCAATGGGAATTCACAGTTATATATTTTCTTTTAATGTTTTGTCATTTTCTTTCCTATATTAGAAATATCAATTAATTGTATCAATGGATGTTCTTAAAATTCATTTCAAGATGATGATTCTAAACTAAATGATTGAATGTATAATTAATATATTTATTGAGTCTTTCCTGAGCACATTTTACTTGCTTTCTAGGAACTTAGAAACTAAGGTATAATTGATTTCTTACACAACATCTCAAGAGGTTAATACTTCATATTGAATGTTGGAGTAAATAAAAACATACATTAATTAAATTTACATGCTTTTTACATTTGCTTTAGATCCTCATTTAATTGCATCACTAATGTTCCTAAAGGTCATTCCAAGAAGTTGATTCTATCATATTTCAAGGCTGAATGATTGAATGTTTAATTAATGCAATTACTAAGTTATCTTCTGCATACTTTACTTGCTTTTCTAGATCATTAGGTATATTTGGTTACTTAACATCATCTCAAGAAGGTGACACTTCATATTGAATGTTGGAGTAACTAAACATACATTAGTTGTTTTTCTTTACATGCTTTGAAATGCTTTCTTAGATTAAAATTTCAATTCCTGCAAGTGTGACTGCGCGCTATATTTTCCTTTGAGTCTGTTTTCTTTATTTTCGTTACTTGATTTCATAAGTTACATTAATTTCATTTTCATTATTTGATTTCATATATTAGATGAATTGGTTTTAGTTATTCTGTAGTTAGATTGATCTAAACTGAAAGATAATTTCTAGCACATACAGTGCACACATGCTTCACAAGTTTACAAAATTCCTAGGTTGAAAAATTAAATGACAGGCAATCACTTTGCCCCGACATAAACGCAAACCATAATAAAGGTATCATTTTATTACCATTATGGCTTCACTGTAGAATTTCTTCTTTGGCTTCACCCTTGATCAACATAATTTTTCCCAATGTAGTTTTGATATGCCAATAGAGGTCCATTGTGTGTCAATATGTGGTGTCACATTCTGTGGAGCTTCATATATCCAAAATCCAATTGCCTAGTTCCTTGTCAATATGCCAATCAAAGATAGACTTGCACTCACCTCAATCTTCTGCTTCCACATTTACTCAAGTTTAAATGTTTATATTCAGTTACTCAAAATTTATCTTAAGAAACTGCTGAAATGAATTGCAGTCAATTCTTACTAAGCAGGTAATAAATCACCCATGGAGGAGGTATTTGTAGGGATGGATGCAGGAAATGAATATATTCAGGGCTACACTAAGCAGTCTACAATGCCTCCATTTCCAGCTCAACCTTTGCAATATATGAAAAATTTCCAATCTCATATTTTTGGGCCTAGACCTCCAATGCAAAGCTTTTAGCTTTTTCTCCATATTATCAAAGATATCCTAGAAGTCCTCTTTAATAGCTCAGTTGAGGACATAATTGAATGACAGTAGATGGCATGGCACATATAGGTAATACGTGAATGGGGAAGATGATCTAGAGAGCTAGCCACTAACTGGAGTGACCGATAGACCTTTGAGAGTCAACACTAAGCATGCCCTAAGAGACTGAACGAGGTAATGACCTCTGAAGCACAGAGTGTTGACTTCTAAGTATAGATTTATGTCTTTCGTTGAAGCTAAATCCCACAAATCTCTAAATCTGTAAAGGAATGCTACCAATTTGAAGATGGTCTTGAGGCAAAGAGGTTGGGCTACAAACTCTGCCCGAACAACAACCTGAGGTACATTTTTCTTGCATCAAATGTACCTAAGAAATAGGATTTGGAATCTTTCTAACTTCTCCAAATCAACTTGAGTCTTGAAATAAAATTCCATACATTTACTACCTTATTAGTTATACAGTACTACTGAAAAAAATCAATAACAACCTCTAATAAGGCATGTTTGTAAGAACAAATCAGTGAATCTTTTATATCCTTTTTCAATATAGGTAAGTTCAGAAGGATAGTAAACAATACAAATCCATTCCCTTTTATCTATGATATATCAAATCCAAAGGGTATCAACAAATAAATTCTTAATCCTAAAAGAACTAAAAGTGCAAAACAAGCATATTCTATTATGCAACCCAAGTGAAAAATTTAAATATGATGAGTGTGCCAATGATTTCTACCAATCATACTATGGCAAGATTGCATGTAAAATTTCTATTATTGGCTAGTGTAATATCTAACACCCATTATTATGTAAAATTGGCCCAAAAATTAGTACATCTTGCTCATAATTTTTTTGCATTAACAAGCATGGAAGCAGCTTTTATTTCTAGTTGTATAACTTCATCTTTACTATATGAAAGATAATCTCAATAGTGGATGTAAAGAGGACATGTTCCTAGGTTACAAATCCATTTTTTTGCCTTGTCCATTTAAGTTGAAATTGCTTGATATTGACACTCTTTGTAAGTAGTTTTCCATCTTGTGGAAAATAGAATATCTCAATCATAATTATAATGCACCTTACATCTTTGACCATTGTATGAAAACCTTGGAAATAAAAGCTATGAAGCAGACCCAACAATGATTCAGAACAAATGAACATATATACAAAATTAGAAATCCGTACAAAAAATATGATTATACAAGTTGCTACCAACAAGGTTTATGCAATCAAGCAAAGCTACGAAAGAGTAATGCTCGGAGTACTTACCAAGATGCTTGAAAATGGTAGTGGCTTTAAGCCCAGTTGTTGTTAAACCTGCAGACATTATTTTTCCTTGTATTTTGAAAACCTTTCATTGAAGTCAGAAAATCAATACTTAGAATCCAAGTTGATACTTGCCCTCAAATTGTTGGTGTATATGTGGGGATGCTTAAGGCCATTTCCATTGGTGACATTCATCCACATTGTCTTTGTTTTATTGCTTGGTTTAGTGTTGTCACTATAAATCAAGGGATAACTAAGTATTTTTACTTCGATACTTTCCATAAAATTGTTGGTGTATTTGTGGGGATGCTTAAGGCCATTTCCATTAGTGACAGTCATCCACATTGGCCTTGTTTTATTTCTTGGTTTAGTGGGAAATACCCTGCCAGTAGTAGTAACCAGCCTACCTTGCCTCAAACAAGAGCGCATTCGATGAAGAACATGCCCGCACTATAGACTTCACACACAGAGACTGTAGAATTTACACACCCATGGCTTACACACCTGTAGCTCAACAATGATGGGTTACAAATAGAAAAAAAAATGGCTTCCAAAGTCTCTTGCTCGAATATTTAGACCAAGAGCCCACATTATCTCAACTCACCTTGAAATTAACTTATACTCTTCCACAATATAACCTGTGCTCTTCCACCGTGTGACTTAAGCTGAAAAATATGAAAATTGACCAATGAAAAATCCCAATGGTCTCCTTGGTGTTTCTCTAATCTGATATGGTCTCCTCGGCTCTGCTTTGTCTAAAGACCAAAGTATTAAGGGGTGAAAGTTTATGTCAAACGCCTTAAAATGGGTTTTAACATGCACCCTTCGTAGGGTAAGGAGACACCAATGGTTAAGTGCAGTAGACCTTAATTACGCTCCTTTTTATAGTGAATAAAGACCCAAGGAGGGCATGGTATGAGGGTCGATGGCTATAAGAAATATGCTTAGTGCAGGAAGGCGAGGTGATCCCATTAACCAACGATTAAGGGTGCTCTTTCCCTCTTCCCACTTACCTAAAAACCCATGCTTATCAAGTGATCAGAGGGATGCAAACATACAAAAGGATCAGCGTTGTCTCTTGTTTGAAAATGACAGAAAGGATCAGCGTTCTATCTTTCTTGAAAATGGCAAAAGTATTTGCAAACTATAATTTATAGAGGTGAATTTCAACTTTACCCTCGATTTGCAAACCAAGAAATTTGGCGATTGTAACCAAATCAAACTTCAAAACTTGTAAATAGAGGAGAATCCAACCATATTCAATGATGCCAACCTCCAAACCAGGCGAATCAGGCCTTTGCAATGTAAATCTAGGTCGAATCCCACCTTTTGAATTTTTATCCACTTTAATTTTGGGGGCTCAAATATAATAAATATTTATTTTTTAAATAAATTTTGGGCTAACTATAGAAAATGGGTGCAATAAAAAAAATTCACCTCCCCCAACTCTAAAACCCCTTAAATTTCGCCCTTGGGCTAAAATTCGCCCCTAAAATTTTCCATGTTGATAGACCCTTACCTTGAAGCATACTTTGTGCGCACTCCACTAGGGTTCTATTCTTTCATTCTACAACTCCATTTTTCCACGGAGTGTGAGGCACTGTGAACTGTTGAATAATCCCATGATTTCTGCAAAATTTCATGAACTCTCCCAACTTGTATTCTCCCCATTGATCTGAGTGGAAATCTATATTAATTTCCCTGTCTTCTTCTCCACCATATTCTTAAATTCTTTAAAGCATTGAAATGTCTGGATATTTTTACTAATAAAATATATCCAAGAGAATCTAGTGCAATCATCAGTAAAAAGTAAAGAATAATATGCACCACCTAGCAACCTAGTCTACATAGGTCCACATATGTCTATATGCACAAGCTCCAGAATATCTCTTTTATTCCTATCAACATTCAAAGTAAACTCTTCCCTATGCATTTTCCCTAATGCACATCCATCACAATCTAATTGAACATTATGAAAAGCAGGGAGTCCATCAACCATACCTTTCCTTTGAAGCAGCATGAGATCTTGTAGGTTAAGATGACTGAATCTCTGATGCAAAAGATTATCAGCTGTCAACCTTGTTGAAACCAGATATTGGTGTGGCATGCTCTTCACATTCAATCTATGCAGGCTTCCCACACGCACTCCTGATGCAATTGGTTCCTTCTTTTTGTCCTTTATGACATAATATGTTTTGAAGAATTCAACTTGCAGGTCTTGATCTATTATCATTGACATGGAGATTAATTTCTTCTTGATCTCGGGTACATACATTACATTTTTAATATGTTTGATATCACCGCCAGGAAACATCACTGGAATATCATTGTACCCCTTATTCTCATAACCTTTGTCATCACCTAGATAATTTTTTTCTCCACAAGTAGTTTCTTAAAAAACTCAAACCAACTTCTATTACCTGTCATATGTGAAGACGCCTAAATCAACATACCATATTTTGGCCTCATCCTCCTCAGAAGTTGAAGAGAACAATCAGCTACAAACAGTCGAAAATCATGACTGTAACCTTCATCTACAAAGTGTCCTGTGTGCTTTCTCTATTTATTTCTAGCCTCATCTGCGTGTCTCTTGAAATAGAACTTAGCTTGATGATGGGTTTTCCCACAATAGAAACATTTATGGCCAGAAAAGTTTCTACTATTACTTGCAGACATACCTCTAAATGGTCTCATCTGAAAATCACCACCGCCTTTCTATCCCTGTGGTTGTTTCCCCTTGTATGGCTTCTTCTTCACCATCAGAGCAAGATCGGCACTCTATGGTCTCAAAGTTTTCCGCCGCTCTTCTTCCTGTAATAGAATTCTTGTCATCTCTTTGAATGCAAGGGCTTTATCCCGTGAAGACAAGCATGTGATGAACATATAGAATTCATTCGTCATCCCATTCAAATTAATTGTGACAAGATCAGAATCAGACACCTTCTCCCCAATGTCACCCAATCTGTCCTTCAGATCTTTGACCCTTGCAATGAATCCAGCAGCAGATTCATTCTCCTCCATCCTTAATGGAAAAAAACTTGCCTTTGAGTGACAAGATGCGATTGGTGTTATGTGTCTGGTATAGATTCTTGAGTGTCATCTAGATCCTAGTGGACGATTTACCATCTCTGATATGTGGGATAATATTATCTTTAACAGACATCTTCAGTAAGACTTTCACCTTGTTCTCCCTTTTATCCCAATATTGTATGAGTGCAGCCAGACTTGTTACACGGTTCGGCTTCTACTCATCACCGTTGACGATCGACCATGCGCTCGCTCCCTCAAGAATCGTCTGTAGCTTGAATTTCAAATTGGTGTAATTGGTCCCATTGAGTTTTCTAGTATCGTTGAGATAAGTTTCTGTGAAATTTTTCATTGTGGACTGATCGGATTGCAAATCCCCCGATCTTCAGTCAATTTTAACCAAGTGAACAATTACAAGCTACACAACAACAAAAAATTCAACACATACCAGAACCTGATCACAGATCTGCCACGGATCTGGCATGATCTCTATGTCTGCAACTCAGATCTACCACCTATCTGAAAAATTGATGTTTCTTCTACTCAAATCCGCCACCAATCTGGAAAATCTCATGCGTAGAACCATAAAATAGAGGTCAACGCTCCTATTAGCTAAAAATTAGTGCTGAGAAAAGTTTCAGTAAGGCAATGGAATTCAGCCCTAGAATGATCCTGAAGGAAGCGTTGATTTGTACTGATCAACACTCCTGTGGCTCCAAAAATTGTGTTGATCAGCGCAGTTTCTATTCAAAAAATTGCGTTGATCCGCTTGTGCTCAGTAAACTGAGACCTGTGAGAAACCGAGTTTCTCCTGTGACTGAGGTGTTTCTGTAGATCACCTACTCCGATTTGAGCACTGAGGCTCCTATGTGCACTATAGCCACGAAGGCTTTGTAGCTGTGAAGGCTTTATAGCCACTAAGGCTCTGTAGGTAAATCAGGCTCACTCGGTCTGAGATCTGATACCATGATAAAAACTAGAAAGAAAAGAAATGAATTGAATAACAAAGTAGCTCACAGGTGATTATTGCACCTGGAGATTACACAAACTGGAGCGTACACTCTACATTCAATTAATCAATGATACAACAATAAATACATCACAAGAGAATAGGGAGTTGTGAACAAATTCCTACAACCTAGGAACTAATCCTAACTTAAGGAGTTACATTACAACCATGTAACCATTTCTCCATTAATAAAATATAATATTAATTATTTTCAACTAATTTCATGGAAAATGGAGTGAATTGGAGAGAATAATGTAAAGTGGGGTAGCTTCACGGGAAGGAAGGCAGAGCCTAGTTTACCAAATATGGAAGGACTATTTATAATACATGAAGAGTATGGTATGGATAATTCTGAAGAGCTTTATAGAAATTGTTGCACATGGGTATTTAACTGTGTTGTGTGTCACCACTAATGGTCGTAGACAACAAATAACCATTAAAGTTGGTGTTGTCAGCAACATCAGTGAATAAAACCCATTGAAGTCCTCGAAGTGGAGAAATATGCGCTTCCTAGGCATGGTAGACGCTAATGTTGTTTCTTTCATTTCAAATTTTAGTATTATATAAAATAAAAAAAATCTAGTTAGGCTAATTTCTATTAAAATATACAAAGATACAAATCATTCTTCAGGAAAGGTGGTTGCTGGACTAGCCAACCCCTGTTTGATAAAGATTGTTCAAAAAATCAAAAATTGGGCAGCCCTTCAATGGGAAAACAGTCATTAACATCTTCAAGGGTAACTAAGATTGTAGGAAGAAGAAAAAATAGGCATAAAAACCATAAATGAGCCTGTGTAAACTGAAATAAAAGAGGTCCAAGGAGCTGCAGCTACCGATTATGGGCATCGTTGTCCACCTGTTGTGGATTTTCCTCAATTATGAATGAACCATATTCATACATGGTCTCCATGTCCTCCTTTGTGAGCTGGGGGTCGGCTCCGAAGTCGAAGAGGAGACTGTCTTGGTCTGCTTGGCCATAGTTGTTCGAGTCGAGTTGTCCGCCGCTACTTCTCTTTTTCAGGTGCCATCCAAAGGGCAGCTCCAGCCACCATCTGAGTCATCCTCCAAGTTTTTGACAGGGAGTCCAGTGGATTTTCAAGGCAAAGGGGAAGAGGAGCGCAAGATTGTTGATTTGTGAGGCCTTTTTCTTGCCTCTTGATCTAATTTCATGTTTCTGCTCATCTGGGAGGCGAACCAGAAGTTGGGCAGAGAGCGTTTGGGGATCAGAGAAAGGGTTAAGAACCTTCGGGTCTTCAAGAGCTACAGAGAGGGATAGAGTGCGCGCAGACGAGCCAAGGGCTGAAGCGCGGGAGGGGGTGCATCTGCCACCTCCACAAAGGCATCGCATTTTGTGGCGTTGTGGCATGGTCGGGAGGATAGTTTGTTGGGTAGATGGAGGCAGGCGAAGAGAAAAGTGACTAGCAGAGGAGGCATGACAAAGGAGCTCTGGAGGGAAGGAAATATGAATACTAATATGAAAATTTCAGGAGCCATCAACCATTAATGGCCAGCTAGCAGGAGCGAAGGTTGAGGGAGGGGGAGTGAATGTCGCGGAGTGTCAGCATCCTCCTTTTTTATGCTTATTTATGGTCTGAATGCAGGAGGAATGTGTCGTCATGTTGTTCAGCCAAGTGCCCCTGCGTTGAGTGGCTAGGTGGCAGCCTGTATCAAGCGTGTCAGGAACCCGCATCCGGGGGTTGAAGATCTTTGAGGACCACATGATTGCAATTTGTGCACAAAGATTCATTAGAAATGGAGTGGAATCTGTTGGAGAATAGAGGAGAGTCTTGTTCCACACTTTTGTTGGCTAATAGATCTGCTACTTCATTGGTTGAACTATGAACATGCATAAAGGTAATGGCTTCGTGGATTTGAAGCCATTATTCCAAATTTTCCAGTCTAGAGGCTAATCGCCAACTCTTTGAGATTTTGGAAGAGGAAGAGCCACTGAGAAGATGTTGATCAGTGTTTATGATGATATGAGATCCCCTTCCACCTCCAGGGGAAAGAGTTCTTTCTCTCGAGCTAGATTGAGGCCTTGGATAAGTCCTTCGAATTCAATACATTCATTGTTATCCCAACCGATGGATCCAAAGAAGATCAGCAAGGGTGTCCCCTCAAAGTCACAAAAAATACCTCCAAATACAGCTTCTCCCAGATTGCCTTTTGAGGCTCCATCGAATTTTAGTTTGTAGAGATCCTTAGGAGGAGGACTCCAAGATCTGGTAGAATCAGAAGCAGTGCTGAAAGAAGGGGAAACTACGGAGTTGCAAGGGATAGAGAAGTTCCAGTTGACCCATATGTGGCATTCTGAAGGTAGAGTTGGGACATCTGAGTTCCTCCACTGATGCAGGGCTAAGGTTTCCTTTATATTGTTGCAGAATTTGTTCCATAAAATCTCGTGAGGCATTGCCAAATCTTTGAAGATTCAGTTATTCCTCTCCTTCCAGATTTTCCAGAGTAATAGCCTAGGGATGAGCAGCCAGAGTGAGTTGAGGAGATTACTAGTGAATGGGGCTTTCTAACAATGACAGATCGTGTTAGTCACATCACTGTTCCTTATGTTGGCTTGACGACAAACAATGGCTACTATGTCCCAAAGAGTGCTTGAAAAGGGGCATGTATCCAAGAGATGATCCATGGTTTCCACCTAATTCTAACATAAGGAGCATCGTGAAGGGCCAATGAATCCTTTTTCCAGAAGATTGTCCCAAGTTAAGATGTGGTACTTGTTGAGCAGCTAGAGGAAGGTGGAGACTTTGGGTCAGATGCTAGAGTTCCATATTTTTGACCAAATTTTATCACCTTGATTTGGATCGAATGGATGGAGCAGTTGATAGGCCTCCTTAGTAGTGAAAACTCTTTGGGGAGCATGACCCCACCTGAGAATATCTGGTCCATTTAGACATCGAATTTTCCTTTTTATAAGTTCCATCCAAATGTCATTATGGGTTTCATTGTGCCAATTTTCTTGCCACTGAGTGGTGGGAAGCCAATTGCGAAATCCTTGAGTGTTTAACGATGTCCAAAAGTGTTTTATTTGAATGTTCTCCCTGTCTTGAAGAGTTGGGATCCTGAACGAATTTCCCAAAAGCTGTGAGATTGGATGAGGAACTTATGTTGATTGGCTGCTTTCCAGATTTGGGAGCCTGTGGTTTCCAAATTGTATCGTACAAGATCCTCTTGTTTAGTATTATATAATTTACCAAAACTAAATTTTCGAATTATGCTATATGATATTATAAAGTATAGCATATAAAGTATAAACTCACTTATTCAAGAAGTTTGTAATTCAATATTAAATTATATTTATAGTTTTATTTTTAATTATATTTATTTTTAATTAATGTGATTATTATGTGATTGTTTGATAATTATTTTTTTTTTAATGTATTTTTGCCTTCTTTTATTTCAAAAATGACAAGAGTCTTTTAAGCCATTATCCACAGAACTCATCCACTTAGCCTTGGAATTGAGGTCTCTTACTACGTATTTTTACATTAGCAACCCTGAAATTTGATGTTCCACAAGGGCATCATTACAACACAATCATGGGTGCCTCTCAAATCACCCACTACTTCCACTATCATCATGTAGCATATTCTCTACATCCCTAAATCACCACATGCATTGTTGGTTGCTACACCATTGCATAAGGATAAGAAAGGTGTCATGTTGGGGGGTTGTGGTCTAACTGTTAAGTGGGAATTTTGGAGAGCTGCTCTAGACGTAATTCTTTAGTTGAAAAAATAAATAAAATAAATGGGCTTACCAAGTTCTAACCATACTAATTGTTCCTAAATCTCCCATCCTTTCTAAAGCTTAGTTGTAACTAGGGTGAAGCAAGGTAAAAATGTTAGATGTAACTTTCAATCTATTATAATAAAACATCATGCAAACAAAACAAAATACATAGTTAAAATAAAGGGAAAACAAAATAACCATTGAGTTTAGCTATGTTATATTGAATTTTGTTATGTTATATGTTATGTTATGTTTGAGTCTTTTTTCAATTTTTTTTTTTTGGTAATTTTGTTTGAAAATCTATTTGGAATTGTTTAAATTAACATTTAAATTAATATAATTAATATAATTTAAATGTTTTTAGAATTTTCAATATATATTAAAAAAAAATTAAATAGCAAAAAATTATAATTTAAAATAAATGTTCACAATTTAAGTGCTCCAAAAAATTCAATATAATAAAATTCATTTATACATTAAAAAAAAACTAAATAACAAAAAAATATAATCTAAAATAACTGAAAATGAATGGAAAATGTACAACAATTATTTTATTAAAAAGGTATTTAGTTTGCAATGCCAATTGATACATATCATCACTTCTATACATATGTATAACTTATTCGTATTGGTAAAGAAACTAAAAAAAATGATGAAAGGAATATATATATGTGTGTGTGTGTGTGTGTGTGTGTGTGTGTGTGTGTGTGTGTGTGTGTATGTATGTATGTATGTATGTATGTGTGTGTGTTAATCTCCTTATGGAGATATGAGTGACTTAGTAAACTATTATTTTCCAAGTGTAATTTCTTTTAGATTTGATATGATATTGGGGGAGGTTTAACATCTTTATCTGGTATAATTGGTTGCAGAGGGTAACAATGTAAGCATACGGTTTGATAAAAAAAAATTAACAAACTCTAACTACTTGGATGTTTGATGGGCAAAAGACCTATAATTACAAATTTACCTCACAAAGTTTAACACTTACAGTTATTGTTAATGAATCATCTAATTTACAACCATAGTGGGACATCCGAAACGTTCAAGGGTACACTACTCTTTATGAAAGTCTACACGTGAAACTTAAAATATATGTTTTGATCGTCATATTAATATTGAATGGGGATGATGGTGGAATAAAAAAAGATGTTAAAAGAATATGCTCTGATTATGTGCATGCATTTTAGTTTAATGTAGTACATCTTATATAAAAACATGGAAGAGTAGTCGAGACATTGGGTGTCCAAGTGCTAGCAAATGAAAATTGGAAATGAAAAGGATACCTACCATGTATGGAGATGAAATGTCATTTAATTATAGAAGGGATTAAGAACATGTTACTATTTTATAAAAACAATTATTTTGCAGTATGGCATGTTAAATGCACTATGATACTTTGTCTTACCTATTGACTCCCATAATTGTAATAGCTCCCATAGAGTCTTCTTATCGGCTTTAAGGAAGGTGAAAAGAAATTGTAATAGCTCCCATAGAGTAAGGAAGGTGACAAGCAATTGTAATAGCTCCCATAGATAGAGTCTTCTTGTATGAGTTAAGGAATGCAACTGGGAGTCAATTCCCACCATTATTTATATAGGAGTAAATTTGTAAATGTATAAACATCTCAATTTATTAGTTCTTTCCAAATCAAGACTCTAAGATTTCATTTGCATACTAACCACTATTAATTTAGTATTGACCAATGCAATTTATAATGTTTTATGCATTTTTTTAGAGCATAGTTTCTAACTTGAGTGGCAGGCACTAAGCTACATTGCAAAACTTGTTTTAAATGAATTGTTAATTTTGAATTCAACACATTTACATATAATAAAAAAATTAAACTCTTAATTTTTGGTGTTCCCTTCCCCTGCTTCAGGGGTATGCTATTTTATTATGATGGTAAGGTAAGCTCTTAGGGAGTCAATTGCTTCATAAACAACTTGTGTGACTCACTAAGTATAACATCGTTTGATTCCTAACTAATGAATACAAACCATGCTTATTAAATAAGACAATTTGTAACACTATTATAGGAATGTGATACATCAATCATGTTAATGTCTTTTGATAACCTACCTTAGAATTCAAAAATGACATATTAATCCTACATGGTGAATGATCCAGATTGGATCGTTATTTTTTTTCATCCATATCGATGCATTCGGAGTGGAAAAAGTGGAGGAATCAACTCATGGGACCATTTTTACCGGCGGGACCCAGTTTGGAAAAATGGGGTCTGAAATATTCCAGGAGCGTTTTGAGGCATCAAATGGCATTTTTCAGGAGTCAATTTAGTCGCTTTAACATTGCACCTTTTCATGCTAATCTACACACAAATATCTTTCCAAATTTTCAAGAAGGGTGTCGTGTAAACCCTATTATTCATGGAAAAAATCGCTAGCCATGTGATTGTGATGTAAAATACTCTAGAAGGGTCTATATTATAACGTTGGTTAAGAGTTGATGTAGTCAAACTTAACCACTAGTAGGCTATCAGGTTGTGTTATAACCAGGCCACTAGGAGGAAGATGTATTCCATTCTTTCGAGTGAATTTGTTCCATAGATGAGAAAAATTAGCTAAGAGGGATATGAGGTAGACGAGGAAAGAGAGTGGAGCAACCTCACCTTCTAGTTGGGTTTTCTCCCGAGTGAATTTGTTCCTACTTCTTTGTACCTTCAGCCATATTCCCAGACGAGGAAAGAGAGTGGAGAAACCTCACCTTCTAGTTGGGTTTTCTCCCGAAAGGGTTTCCCAGAGCATATTTTGTGTCTTATGTGCGTGTGTGAGAATTTATTTTGTTGTTTATCTATTTTCTACATAATTTACATTCACATGCATGCACTAATTACATTGTATCTATAGATTTAGACATTTAATAGAACTGTAATAGTTTAAAAGTTCAGATTTTTAATACAATATTATCATATCTGTTGTGACGAACTGTCCAGTGAAATATTCACTATTGTTTATGGATCAGTGAGTCATCTCAATGACATATCACACCATATTCCAATGCTCAAACACATACCTATAATAATATGCTCCCTATTGCAACAATGTTTGTGTTAGAGAAGTTAGGTAGGTATTAAGGTATCAATGATACATAAACACTCATTCATGTATTAAAATCCTTATGTATTATCACATGATTTTACATTTGAAGTAACACAAAGGGGTCAACCTTTATAATTTTTTCACATGAGTACTTTTTTTTTTCCCAGGAAAAAATCGGCAACTTTCTATTAATAAATTAATGAGAGTTACACTTAGTACATACAATTAAGCATTCAGGATGCCCATAGGGCCCGTGTACTCATGTACACCGTGTAGCGATGCCACCAATAAAATTACAAATTTCCAGCTAGGCTGGGCTTTTCATGCTTGTCTTTTCCCTTTTGGACGATTTTCCAATTCCCTAAATGCAGGGATGAAGGAACCAAGGCTAGCTCATTGTTCCCTTTTTTTTTTTCTTTGTCATAGTCTGAGGTCTCGTACACATGCGCTCTCTTATTTGCACCTGAGCTTACATCATACCATGCTTCATATGGCGATGGATCTTTCGTCGCGTCAACCTGAGAGTTCATGTTAGTTTCCATTGGTTCTTGTATCCCCTGATCTTCTACTGGTTGTTTTGTCTCATTCGGGGTTGGTATATCCCCTTCATCTTCTGACTCTTGCTCAGGACCTCCTGAGGGGGATTGTCATCCCTTGGATACTTTCCATGTTTTCTTTTTCTTTCTGGTTTCTAGTTTTGCATCCGGGCATGTGTTTTGAAGATGCCCAGTTTTACTACAAATCCTGCATCTAAACAGTGTATTTTCATAGTTGAGGCGTTGTAGCCATTTTTGTTGATTACGGATCAGATAGACACTTTCTGCAAACCCCTTATTGAGGTCCACTTCCACACATATTTGTGAAAAGGTGAATATTCTCTCCTCTAGTTGTTGGATGTCAGTTTTGATATATCTCCCAAAGATGTTTCCAATGCCTTCTACAACACTTTCATTCCATAAATGGAGTGGGAGGTTATATAGCCTGACCCAAACCACCATCCTGGTAATCTCCATCGTGTTTGCATCAAAATCAGAGAACCAAGGAGTGATGAAGAGTCCAGTAGAACCCCAAAACCATGGACCTGCCCTAAGAATAATATCTTTGGTTTCCTGTGATGGAAACTTGACTATAAAATATCCTTTGGTGCAGAGATGTATATTGCATTCCAAGGTCCAGTTTGTAAAAATCCAATGGAACAGCTCCATTGCTTTTGGCCAATAGCAATTGAATCTGCATATTATTGCCTGCATTTCAAATTTGGAGCAATGTTTGTCGATTTTTGGTGCCTTAATGTTTAGTTCTGATACGCAGTTCAGCTACTCCACAATGTATGGTTTGGGGGTGTTTTTAGTCGATTCTACTGGTGTTGTTGTTTTTTTTTTCCCTGTAGAATTTTCCTATAGGATGGACCATTTGAGGTTCCGGTTTTGAGGGTGTTGGCTCCCCTCTTCTGTCCATGAGATCTATTATGTTCAATTCTAGAAGAGGAACTTCCACCTGCAGCTCCTCCTTTGAGCCTTAAGTTCAGAACAATGGAAGAGTTTCTTTGGATGGAGTAGTCCTTTAATCGAGTTCCCTCCTAAAGCAACTTCCCAGCATAAATTAGGCTTTGTTCCATGGTCAGAATACCTATAGTAAGTTGGATCTTCTCCTTCAGATCTGAGACCTACTCTGTATCATGTACCCATATGCTCTTGGATTTCCCATCTGGTGTTTTGATGGAAATCTGAAACTGGATCTCTGCTTCATAGATCCACCCTCTATTATCTGGGCTTGAAGTGTTTTTGGGTAAACCCCTTAACCCAAAACTTCCTACAGGACTCTCTCTAGATCCATAAAACAAAGAGGCCTCACATATGAATATTTCCTTAGTGAGGGCGCCCCTACTCCTCCCCTGCCACCAATGTCACTTTGGGGGTAAAAGATGTGTCATCACCCATATAGCCTGCACCGTGGGCGTAATCCATGGTCCCTCAAGATAAGGAGAAGAGAAAAAGACAACATATCGAAGCACAAAAAAGGCAGATATGAAAAAGAGGGATACCTGAATGATGTGATGCTTCTGGATCCAGGAAGTCCCATGTATTGTAATAGGAAGCCATGATCGTCAGTGTTTTTCCTTATCTGTGAATTGGGCAAGAGTTTCTCGACGAATCTGCGGCTATGAACGGACTCAGCTCCTGCCAGATCACCCAGCCACCATTAGCACCACAGGCTTCCGGCCCTTGTCACTGTCTCCCAACCTTCATCCCTATCCCAAAATTCCTTGATCCCGCATGCGAGGGGCCACATCCTAATGCCAAGAATGAGTAAGAAGCCAGTAAGCCCTAACGCCGGTGGGAGAGCGAGCGGAAGTCTCACGGTCGAGAAGAGCATGATGTGGGGGCGCTCGGGATACTATGGCTATCTGCCCCTGCGAAGAGCCCCTTCCCCTCTCGCGATACATCTTTGCGGGGTGGCGGTGAGCTTGGGCCATCCAGCAAGTATTCATGCATCGAGAAGGTGATTTCTTGCACATCCGGTTAAGAGAAAACCAGGCCGTCGTAGAAATGCCCAAAAACCCTATACGCAAGCCCACGTTCTTTTCAATAAGTATCTTTTAAAACAATTTTCCCAAAATATCATTACTTACCCAAAAACCTTATCACAATGATATTCATATACATGTGCAGTAGCGCATTATGACATCCATGGAAGTAGGGCTCCACCTACCATTGGCTTGATTTAATTTTCTTCATTAAGTGAAGGACTTATTTAGGAATCACAATGTCTCGCAACAATTTTCAAAGAAGTGTGTCAACCCAATGTATATATAATATATATATAAAACAAAAATGACATGAGCCATCATGACACTATGGGCACAACGCAATTCATGGGCATTATGGATCGTATATTTTAACACATCCCGTAGAATTATTGCCAAACTTATGATATAATGAGTGTGCATGTAGACAATTTGCAAAATGAATGGAGTGGAAACCCTAATGTTAAAATGGGATAGAATGGGTGAATGTAAGTAAACATGAATAGTCGAACTTATCTTCGTCATGGGAACTACTAAAATTTATGAAAAATGATTTGTACAAATATACCAAATGATTTGGTTTACGCATGAAACTAATAGAAAAACAATGTAGGGTATTCAATGTTAACATTTAGGCTAACATATGAAATAATTTAGCCAACTATACCTACCCCGAGGAAGCGGCCATTGCATAAAAAGACAAAGTTGCAACAATTTTCATGTATTTAACAACTTCGTTCAAGCCTGAAACATAGAGTCTCAAGGGCCCCCAAGTTGTGCATTGTATTTTTTATGGTGAAAACTCAACCAAGAAGAGGAGAGGAGTCATTATTTTTCCATACGTAGTATCACTCTAAAGCAGTTTCATGGGGAGCGCAAAAGAGTGAAATCCCACGGTGGTGCATTTTATATATGTGAAATCAGACATGTTTTTCAACCATGGAAAAATTGCATAGCTTCGATGTAGATTTCCAGCTCCACTTCATACCAATAGGTTGTATAGACTCCAATGGGTAAACATAGCACAAATGTATTTTATGGAATAATATGAAACATAGCACATAAGGGAATGGAACGGCATCAAGCAGAGGCAAAAGAATAAGTCAAGAATCTTAAAATGTCATCATTCTCAGGCTGATAGGTAAATGGAGGTGGCACAACTTTAACACCCATGTACATAGAGTTCAACAAAAACATAAGCCATAGGGATTATAGGGAGCAGGGAGTCACCTCACATAGTTTCAAAGCAATGTTGGAATTTTTTATAATTCCAAAAAAATGACTGAGAGAATAGTACTCTCCTTCTAACACAGAGAATAAAAATAAATTTTCTTACTGCTGGACATAGATGGCATAAAATATCTTTCTATTTCATTAACAGATCTAAAACTATTACAAAATGATAGATTTCCTCCTCCTCTGAGGGATTTACAAAAACTGGACTGATTGCTACAGACACAGTGCTCACTAATCTTCTTTATCTCTTAAAACACACAAAACAATGCTCTGTTATGCTTCACTGTGTTTTCTCTGCCTGCAAGCTTACACAACAATACAACACAACTACCATATAATACAATGTCGTAAGCCTATGGGCTTTTTCACTCTTTTTACATGGTGTGGCGGAATGAAAAAAAAAAAAAAAAAAGAAATAAAAAACTTTAATATAATTCCGGAACATAAAACTTTAAACTAATTTTTTTTTTGCGCAATATGTGAGTGGAGCCCACATCGCAATTTGCGATTGGCGATCAGCGGAACAGTTGAATAACAAATTTGCGATGTTGCGATTGCAACTTTGGTGGGACCACATCGCATCACAAGAATTGCAATGAGCCTGTGGTCTGGGCGGATGGTGATAAGAGATTTGCGATGTGTAATGTGCGACCATGGTGGGACCACATCGCATCGCACCATCGGCATCGGCGAAAGACATAAGCGGAGGGTGGAAGACTTGCGATGAGCGATTAGCGATTGTGGTAGGGACCACATCACATCGCAAACTTTTAATGGAACATAGCATATGTGGTGGATGAACCTTGGGTGAATGCGATTGCGATATGTGATATCGCATCGCAATGTAATACATCGGCGGGTTAACATTGCGAAGGGGGCTCTAACATCGTTCCTTTGTGATGTGCGATGTGTGCGATGAAGTGGTGGGGACCATAGATGACGTGGCCCAATTCAAAATGTTCAAAATACTTAACGTGTTGAACAAAATTTGGTTATGCTTGGTTGGTGAGGGCTTAAAAGCCTGAAATGACTGTTCTTTAATAAGACTCTGCTATCATGTGGTTTAACCATGAAAGTCTTCATTTCCTGTTTTCATTCCCTCATAAGTCCATTTATTTGTACAAACATAAATTCATCTCTGAAATGATGGTTTCGGCCCATAAACATTTAATTCCTCCTTACGGTTTCCATTCCTCTTGAATGCACAATGATGTGCATGCAATATCCTCTGCTCCTTGTTCTATGTTTCTACCTACACAAGGTACGCAGGTGACTTTAATATTTCAACACTACCCCTTAAAGTCAGTTGTTGGGTTATCAGTCATACCCAAGCATTTTCTGAAATATTCAAAACTCTTCCATCCCAATGGCTTTATCAGAATATCTGCAAATTGCTCCTCTATTCTACAATGATGTAAAACAATTTGTCCATTGTTCTCCAATTCTCTGATATAGTGAAATTTGGCATCTATGTGCTTCGTTCTCTTGTGAAACACGAAGTTCTTTGATAATGCAATAGCTGATCTACTGTCACAATAAATAATTGTGCCCTTTACCTGTTATTGACACAAATTCCTCAACATCCTTCTCATCCAAACTGCTTGACATGCTGCTGCTGTAGCTGCCACATACTCTGCCTCTGCTGTAGATAATGCTACAATAGGCTGTTTCTTAGAAGCCCATGAAATGGCTCCTGAAACCATATGAAAAACATAACCGGATGTGCTTTTTTAATCATCTACACTTCCATCCCAATCACTATCAGTATAACCAATTAATTCAGAATTTTCTGAAGTAGTATATAAAATCCCATAGATTTTAGTTCCTTTCACATACCTCGGAATTCTCTTTGCTGCTTGCCAATGTGCTTCTTTTGGCCTCTCCATAAATCTGGAAATCAAACTAACAGTATGCATAATATCTGGCCTAGTTGCAGTCAAATACATGAGGCTGCCAACTATGCTTTTATACAAAATAGGATCAAAATCCTTGTTACTGTCATCTTTGTTGAGTTTCAATCCCATTATTGTGGGTGTAATTACTGCCTTGCACTCCTGCATATTAAATCTTTCTAAAACTTTATTAACATATTTTTCTTGTGAGATAAAAATCCCTTTTTCATTTTGTTCTACTTCTGTTCCTAAGAAGTATCTTAGCAATCCCATGTCAGTCAGTTAAAATTCTTTTTTCATGACTGTTTTAAAATTTTCAATGAGGTAATTATCATTACCTATGAATATCACATCATCAACATATAACACAACAATGAGCATCTTACCATCCTTTTCTTTGATGTATAATGTGGGTTCTCCTTCACATTTTTCAAACCCATTTTCCAGTAGATAGGAATCTATCCTACTGTACCATGCTCTTGGTGCTTGCTTCAGCCCATAAAGATCTTTCTTCAATTTGCAAACTTTATGTTCTTGGCCCTTTCTCTCATAGCCTAGAGGTTGTTCAATATAAACCTCTTCCATTGCTCATTTAAAAAAATTATTTTACATCCATTTGGTAAACCTTCCATTGTTTTGTATTTGTTATGGACAACATATCTTTATCATTCTAATATTTTTCATTGGTGCAAAATTTCTTCTTGTAGTCTTATGTGATGTGTACTCCATCGACAAAAAGTCCCATGTGTGTTTTTCTATCTTACCTTCAGCGTTGCTTTTGGTCTTGTAGACCCATTTTATTCCAATAACTTCTTTACCTTCTGGGAGATCAACCAACTCCCATGTTTTATTCTTCTCTATGGCATTAATTTCATCATCCATAACTTCTATCCATTTTCTATCTTTTATGGCATCTTCAAAATGAATAGGATCATCAACATGACAATACAAAACAAACAAAGAGTTCATACCTTCATTTGCTGCTTCCTGTTCATAAATCTCATTAATATTTCTGAATCTTGTTCCTCTTTCATTTGGTGTACTTGTGCTTGAAGAAGCACTCAAATCTGCTCCATGTGGTGTGCTTGGAGAAGCACTCTCATTTCTTCTCAAGGGTGTTCTTACTCTTGCTTGAGGTGTCCCTTGCTGTCCTTGTTTTGGTGGAGGTTGTGCTACCAATGAGGTATTATTTTTAGCCACATCTTCCTCATCTTCATCATGAGATAAAAAGCTTTTAACATTGATTGTTTTCTCATTGCTTCCATCCCATGCTTCTTCTTCAATGAACTACACATCTCCGCTTATCGCAAATTTCTTTGTGGATGGGTTATACAATCTATATCCTTTGGATTCTTCACAATATCCAAGGAAGATGCACTTCTCCCCCTTACTATCCAACTTCTTCCTCAACTGATATGGAATGTGTGCATATGCCACACATCCAAAAACTCTCATGTGGATGACTCCCTGTTTTCTGCCACTCCACGCTTATTCCGGAACTCTGTTCATTACGACTTTTGTTGAGCATCTATTTAAAATATACACAGCACAATTTGCTGCTTCTGCCCAATACTCATTTGGCAAGTGTTTTGCCTTCAGCATACTTCTCACCATTTCCATAATGGTTCGATTTTTCCTTTCAGCAACTCCATTTTTTTGCGATGTGTACCTTGTAGTAAACTGTTTGTGTATGCCATTATCTCTGCAAAAACGCAGAAATTATTTTGAGATGTACTCACCTCCTCTGTCAGTTTTAAGAACTTTGATATGCTGCCCACTCTGTTTCTCTACAAGAGCTTTAAAATGGAATTTTTTTTTAAAGACTTCACTTTTATATTTCAGGAAATAAACCCATACTTTCCTTGTGAAATCATCAATGAAGGTCAGCATGTAATTTCTATCTGAAACTGATGTTGTTTGCATCGGCCCACACAAATCTGAATGAATAATTTCTAAGAGTGCTTTCGCGCTTATGCTCTTTCCTGATGGAAAGTTTTCACTGTGTTGTTTTCTCAAGATGCAGCCTTCACATAGGCTGTCCGGTTTCTCAATCAATGGTAGACCTCTTACCATTCCTTTTCTGTACAACAAATTTAACCCTCTGAAATTGAGATGTCCAAATCTCAAGTGCCATAACCAGTTCTCATCTTTCACTTCTTTCTGAAAGACCTTTTGAGTTACAGCTGCTACATTCTTTCCTTTTCCTTTCAAGTCGGTATTGAGCTTGAGTGGAAACATTCTATTGCTGGTCATTTGTATTTCAGCAATAATCTTCTTGCTTGGAGGTAGATCCATTATTGTGCACACATCATTCTTAAATAATACATTGTAATCTTTGTTTATGAGTTGTCCAATGCTCAAAATATTACACTTCAAACCAAGAACATAATATACATCTAGCACAAATTTTTGCTCTCCATTTCTTGCATGGATACTAACTCTGCCTTTTCCCTTTACAAAGATCTTAGTATCAGTTCCTGTGGTTACTTATGATTTAACTTCTTCATCAAGATTGGAAAACATTGCTATGTTTCCAGTTATGTGATTACTACATCCTGAATCCAATAACCATACATCATCTTGTCTATCTTGTGCTACATTACATGTTAATAGCACATTCCTTGGGTTCTTTTCTTCTCTTGCTACATTAGCATTCTGCTTATTATTCATGTCATTTTTCTTTTTCCTACACTCATTAGCATAGTGCCCATATTTCTTGCAATAATGACATTGGACATTGGATTTGTCATACCTTTGTCCATGAGCATGTTGGTGTCCACCTTGTCGGTTGTTGCATTAGTCGTGGCTTTGATTCCGATTGTTGCTCCTTCCATGTGAATGTGAAGGGTTGTTCCTTCCTCCTTTGTTTTGGCTTCTGCCTCTTCCTTTTCCTATGCCTTGATCTCTTCCTCTTCCAAAAGGCATCTGGGTCTTGAAGGCATGCTCTAGAGATGGGTTTACTGATCTTTCCAATCTCTGTTCATGAGTCATCAGAGATGCATGAAGTTCATCTACTGTGAACTTTGAGAGATCCTTTGTCTCTTCAATAGTGGTTACAATAACATCAAACCTTAAGTGTAGACTCCTCAATAGTTTCTCGACAATCCTTCTTTCCTCAAGTGTTTCTCCATGGGACCTTATCTGTGTGACCATCCCAATCACATGTGTGAAGAATGAGTCTATGTTATCAGACTCTTTCATACAGAGAGTTTCAAAATCTCTCCTCAACAATTGTAGTTTTGTTGTCTTCACTTTCTCCATACCTTGATAGGCTATCTTAAGAGTTTCCCATGCATCCTTGGATCTCTTGGCTGTTGCTATCCTTGGAAACACACTCTCATGCACTGCTTGATAGAGATAGAAGAGGGCTTTAGAGTCTTTCTTTCTATTTCTCTTCAATAAATCCTTCTCTGCTTGAGTTAAAGCATTAAAGGCCTTCTCATCAACTGGTTCATCAAAACCATCTTCTACAAATTCCCATAAGTCTGGTGAGGCAAACAGGGCTCTCATGGTAATGACCCAATAATCATAGTTCTTCCCATTAAATTGTGGAAGCTGAGCATTTCCAATACTCATACTAGTGCTTGGTCTAGCCATTGCTTATAAACTGAACTCTGAACTAAACTTAACTATGTTTTTCAAACAATTTGTCTTTCCTTCTTTAAAAGACAAACTTTGTCTCTAAGGACTGCTCTTTTAAACAAAACAACAACTTCTATTTTTTTTTTTTGAGAAATACCTGAACTTAAATCTTCTTCTTTGAGCCCTCATGACTGCTTTGGGCTTGTTGCAACAAATATTTTTTTTTCTTCCTTGACTTCTTCAAGGCAACCCAAGAGCCTAAAATTCTTTGCTGTTTGATACTATGTTGGAATTTCTGATAATTCCAGAACAATGACTGAGAGAATAATACTCTCCTTCTAACACAGAGAATAAAAACAAATTTGCTTACTGCTGGATAGAGATGGCATAAAATAGCTTTCTATTTCATTAACAAACTAAAAACTATTACAAAATGATAGATTTCTTCCTCCTCTGAGGGATTTACAAAAAATGGACTGACTGCTACAGACGTAGTGCTCACTAATCTTCTCTGTCTCTCAAAACTGCACAAAATAGTGCTCTCTGGTCTTACTGTGTTTTTCTCTAGCTGCGGGCTTACACATCAATAAAAAATTACTATTAGATACAACTACGGGCCTTTCATTCTTTTATATGGCGTAGCAGAATGAAAACATAAAACAAAATTACAATAAAAGAAACATTGCCGGTACATAAAACTTTCATATGTGCGATGTACGAGTGGAGCCCACATCGCAATTGGCGATCGAAAATCAGCGGATGAGTGGAATGGTTTGAACAACAAATTTTTGATGTTGCGATTGCGATTGTGGTGGGACCACATCGTATCGCAAGGAGCTGCGTCTGAGTGGATGGCGATAAGGGTGCGATGTGTGATATGCGCATCAATGATCAGTAGGAACTATGGTGTAGCGGATTTCAGACTTTGCGATTGCGATGAAGCGGCAGCGATGCGATGGCTAACGATGGCGATGTAGGTCGCATCACGATGGCACATCTTGTCCGCAATGTTTCTCGTTGAGCTTATATTTGGATGGTGACGGTGATGTTACCTTGGCCGATTGCGATGGCTTGATGTCTGGTGAGACCACATCGCGCCATAAACTCAATGTGTATAACACATTTGGAAGAGGCCGGATAAACATTGTTCAATGTTATGAGATGTGCGAATGCTATATACCCTTAGCATCACATGTCGAGAACTAAGTAACATCATAGACACTTAAAATAGAACTTGCGATTGGCGATGAAGTGGTGGGGACCATAGATGACGTGGCCCAATTCAAAATGTTCAAAATACTTGGCGTGTTGAACAAAAATTTGTTATGATTGGTTGGTGAGGGCTTAAAAGCCCAAAATGACTGTTCTTTAATAAACATTGTTGTTTTGTGGTTTAACCATGAAAATATTCATTTCCTCTGGAAATTCGGCTACGCCCATCAAACATAAATTCATCTCGCAATGGTGGCTACGAGCCATCAATATTTAATTTCTTGAATGCACAATGTTGTGCACGTTATCCTCTCGCTTCCTTGTATTTTGTTTCTACCGTTACGTTACGCAGTGACTTTAATATTTTCAATAAATGTCGAT